>VWZK01007931.1:89591-125230 GCA_013396935.1 Baryphthengus martii | reverse complement strand
CTGGCGGCCGGACGGACTTAGCGGCTCGGCTCAGCGCAGCTCCGCTCCTCCCGCCGCCGCCTGCGCCTGCTCCTCCTCCTCCCGCCTCGCTCCGCACACGCTCGCTCCCTGCCCGCCTCCCCGAGCACGCAGACGACGACGACGACGGCTTCCGCCTCGACGTAGGGCTCGCCGCGGTCCCCACGTCTCTACCGTTTGCCCCTCCCTCCCAGCCCGTAGTTTGATTTATTTCCTCGCACTCCTGGTCAGAGAAAAAAAAAGGGACCCCCCTCGCCGGCCATTTTTGAACCGGGCACGCTCGGGGGCGCGAAAACGCCCACGGCGGCCGCCGGGCTTTGCCCGAAACAAAGATGGCCGCCGGCTTTGACGGGCTGAGCGAGGCGGTTATGACGGCCCCGCCTTTCTCCAGGGCTATTCTCAGAGCGTCGCTGCTCCGTACGCGCCTCGCGGAGCCCGTTCAGCGCTACGGCGCCTTACGCTGCCTCCGCTCACACAGGTGGCGTAGGAGGGGCAGGCGGGAGAAGGGGAGCGGGCCCCGCCACAGCTCTGGCGAGCCCGCCCCCAAATGAGGCGTCCGGGTCTCATTCATAACCACCGCCTCATTCACCGAGCCACCGCCCAAGCGGGCGCGGAACCGTTCCCGGGCGCCTCCGCGGGCCCCAGCGGCTAACACGCCGGCCCGCTCCCTCCGGGACGAAGAGGACCGGGCCCTTTTCCCCGCAGGACGCCAGGGGCTTTCTGGCTGGTCTTCTCCGGGAGGTGTTAGCTCAGCAGTGGGAAGGTGAAGGCACTGCCCATCTGGTCATATCCCCACCGTCAGACCTGCAAGTGGGCCCGGAGCCTGGCCTTTCTGGCCATCAGCAAGTGATAATTTGGTTCCCAAGTCCACCCACGTCAATTAGAGCTCATATTTTAAAAATAAAACCCTATTTGAACATACGTGTTGGCAGTGTCCAGATAAGATGCTTCTAGGGGGCCAAAGGGGTGCTCATATGAATCGCACAGACAAGCTCTGCTCCTCGGACTGGTCTAGCACGTCCCCAAGACTCTGAATTATCAACTCTGAAATGCTGCTGTACATCAGTGTAAACATCTGCTGTAAAGAAGTGACTCTGGGAAAGGATGGACTCCCAAGAGAGGCAGAAAAACTACTTTTGCCTTTCCTATTCCAAAACAGCTCTCAACGTATTCTCTTTTTATATTTAGGACAGTTATCTTTGGAGCCCTTTAAACTCTGGGATATTTTGCGCCCAAAATGAAATGCTGGAGAGACCTGTATTTATGATGTGTGATTTGAAACTTAACACACTTGCTTTTGTGTTTGGTATTTCCAATTATGGTCTGTTCTTTGCTTTTTTTTTTTTTTCACACAGGGCGCTGCTTTAGCAGGGAAAGGTGCTTGGCAAAAAAGTAAAAACATATTATTTTATCGTTACTATATAATTTGTTTCTGCATGTTTTAAGAGCACATCCTGGTACTTGAAGGATGAAAAAAGTCATTTTCATTTCAGCAGCAAAAGGGAAACTTTAAATAGTGAAGTATTTCTGTAGGTAGAGCCGCTACCTACAATGAAGACACTGAGATTGTCCTTGTTTCTCACCGATTTCCATCCAATTCTTTCTTGCCCATTGCCTGACTCCTTTTTTTTTGGATGCATTTGATGGACAAACACTTTTTTATGACAGCAAGAAAAACCCATCGTCTTTTCCGAAAGGTATGCAGCCCTGCACCACGTGGTTCAGCTCTGTTTGAGAACTGGAAGTGTTACAATATACTGTGGTTCCCAGATGCCCAAGGGAAAGAGATTTTTATTATCGTTGGTCACTGGATTGCCAAATGTTATCCTGTAAATCTGTATCTTTCACAATGGATGAGGTAAGAAATAACCTTTTTTTCATTCTGGTTGGTTTAGGTGGTAATGTCCGTGGCAATGAGATTCAGCTACATTGCTCTTGTGGTTATTTCAATACCAAAACGAGACTTTTTACACCACAGAAGTTGTTCACTGAATGCAAAATATGGTCCCCACAGCTCTCCCATAAAAATACATTGTGGGAAAACAAACAGGACGAATAATACTTGTTTTCTCTCTTGTAGTAAGGGCTTCAAATTGCTCAAAAACATTTACCTTGGTTTTCAGATATGTGATGTTGAGAAAATAGTATCTAATGATGGGGGGGGGTCTTCAAAAAGAAAATGATGCTTTTTAAGTAATTTACTTTTAAGGAAAGGAAGACATTCCTTCATGGATTGATAACTGGGAAAACCAAAATGAGCTTGCACCTTTGAAATCTACTGCAAAACTGGCACAGGCTTAATGAGGAAGCAAGATGCAAGCCAGTGGGTTTTATGTGAGGTTAATGTCCCATTTTTCTGTGTTGTGAATAGCGGGGGGTGGGGTGGGTGGAAGGAGTGTTTTTCTCTTTTCATATGGTAGTTTACAGGGTTAGGAAGATTCTGCAAAATTGTGTTCATTTTGAGAAGACATAAAGCAAATGCAAATGGGTCCCTGAGGTTTGAAGCACACTGTGTTCTGCGTATGAGGTAATAAATCCAAACTTTTCCATTTCTGTAGCAATCCTTCAAAAGGAAAAGACTTCACTAAATCTGTCATTAAACTGTAAAAAACTGAACTCGACAAGTAAATGTCAAGAGTGTTTAGATTCTATGCATTCGATTCTTTTGAAAGAAGATACAATTCTGCAACTGCTTTCTGCAAAATTAATAAAAAGCTTTGCAGGACGCTACCTGCCATAACTCAGAACCCATCTGTGTCCTTCTCATCTTCAGATAGAGACATAAAACCCACTCACTTTGTTTCCAACATCTGCTAACTAGGGTTGCCACCAGGTTGGTTCCCAACCAGCCTGGCCAGTTTCGGTGTCTTCTTGCCAGTGAGACATACCAAGACTATTTTGTTTGTGTTTTGTTTTTTCTTTAATGCAAGCAGGTGTGACTCACTGGGTGAATTGGCACATAGCATTAGCTCCAGCTTGGGATGTGGTGGAATGACTGTGATTGCGCCCTGTGGACTTGCTCCAGTACCTCCTGGGCTTGTAGGGCACATGGTGCATCTCCAGACCAACCCGTGCTTGCCCAGCCGGTCCAATGTATGCAACATGCTTCTGAGCTGCTGTGCAAGTGTAACAGAGCTCTGCATAGCAAGCGATCCCTTCCCAAAACCGCCACTTTCATTACACCGACTGGGTGAAGCCCTAAACTCCTACTCCCTTAAACAATCTAGATCTTGCAAGGTAGGACACTGAGAATGCTCACCCCTAAATAAGCACAGTATCCTCCACCGAACCCGTCCTTGAATCTCAGCTTTGCAGTAATGCCTGCCAGCATCTTCACCGCTCTTGGACTACTGCTTGTCATGCTGACCGGTAATATCTCCTGCCCTTGGACTTTTTGCCTCTTTGACATCTGTTGCCCTTCATATTGGACGATCTTTTTGTAAACGCTGCCATTTTGCTTTGGTTGAGAAACGGCCCCAACACAACGGTAGTACAAATCCTAAAAATAGAATGAGGCATCTACTCTCACATCTAATTGGGCCCTGATGTCTCATCCATCAACCCTTTCACGTTTTGAGACATACCAAGTGAGGAGAGCCCCTTGTCTGAGTAAAGGTTTCCAGAACCAGGCCTGTATTTATGACGCTTTTCTGTGTTCAGGGGAGGGCTGTCATAAAACAGAAAACCTGTGCAAATTCACAAGCAACACAGCAACCAACTCTCCTAACTCTCATTGTTGCTGCCATCACAGCTGGTGTCTTTGGCTGCCGCCTACAACATTATTCTACAAGTATGCAAATGAAGCAACATAAAATGTATACCTCTTGGCTGCCTTTTAAGTCTTGCCATTTGTTGTTCAAAAAAAAAATAACCTTAGAATCATAGACTGGTTTGGGTTGGAAGGGACCTTTCAAGCCCATCTAGTCCAACCCCCAGCAGTGAGCAGGGACATCTGCAACTAGAGCGGGTTGCTCAGAGACCTGTCCAACCTCACCTGGAATGGTTCCAGGGTTGGGGCATCGACCACCTCTCTGTGAAACCTGGGCAAGGGTTTCACCACCCTTACAGTAAACAATTTCTTCCTTACCTCTACTCTAAATCTGCCCTCTTTTAGTTTAAAGCCATTACCTTTTGGTCCTGTCACAACAGGATCACCAAAACAGCCTGTCTCCACCTTTCTGACAGGCCCCTTTAAGTACTGAAAGGCCACAAAAAGGTCTCCCTGGAGCCTTTCCTTCTCCAGGCTGAACAACCCCAACTCTTTCAGCCTGGCCTCCCAGCAGAGGGTTCCAGCCTTCCCATCATTGCTGTGGTCTCCTCTGGCCCCACTCCAACAGGTCCCTGTCTCTCCTGTGCTGAGGACTCCAGAGCTGGACCCAGCACTGCAGGGAGGTCTCCCCAGAGCCCTGGGAGCAGAGGGGCAGGATCCCCCCTGGCCCTGCTGCCCACGCTGCTGGGGATGCAGCCCAGGGGGTCAGTGGCTTCTGAGCTGTGAGTGCCCAGGGCTGGCTCAGCTCCAGCTTCTCACCCCCCAGACCTCCAAGCCCTTCTCCACAGGGCTGCTCTCAATTTCTTCATGCCCAGCCTGTATCGATACCAGGGTTGCTCCGACCCAGGTGCAGGACTTTGCTCTGCAACAGTAAGAAAGAGCTGTATTCATCAGCAAACGCTTGTAAAATGCTGTAAAAGTTATGAACACAAGCTCCTATTGAACAATTGCTATGGGAAAAATACAGCATCTCTTGTTTTGTAGTGTGTTTACTGTATCGTCCTGGTATACATCCATTACTTCAATTATCTGAAGAAAGAGGCTTTGATAGATTACGAGCCAATGATGTGATTCTTGTGAGAGGCACACACATGCACTTATTGTTTAAGGTAGAAAATGGTTGCTTTGTGCAGTTATAGTTGTGTGGCGGGGAATATAGATCAGGAGAAGCAGGAAGGGCAGCCCTACCCTTAGTTATCTGCTCAGACCAATAACAATTGTGTCCTCAAGTGAGGTGAGATACAACCTTCGGGGCACTTCCCTTCATCCTCGTGAAGGCTTCACGGGTTGGGAAATGCAGCAGACTTCCAGGAACGTTAAACTATTGGAAAAATGCACCATTTGTACGACGCTCAGACGCAGGCTGGGGAACTGAGCTGACAGATTGTAAACTTTATTTCCTCCTCCGGGGAGAGTCAGAGCCTGAAGCAAAGGCCCCTCTCACCAGCAGCAGCTGCTGGGATGACGGGGAGCCCGGCGATAGCGCGCAGCACGCGTCCTGTAATTCCAGTTCTCCGTTTGTTTATTTGTTAATAAGTAAACCCCACAGGGGTTGGGCAGTTCTCGGTAGGTCCTTAGGAGGCTTTCTATATGCCCAGATGTGTAATCATTAATAAGCAGTGCGGTGACTGAACACGTGCTGATAAACCGTTGTGTCGGAGCAGAGTCCGGGGGTCGTACAGGCGCTGCTCGTATGGCCGCCGCTGCGAGAGCCGGGCCTACAGAGCGTTGGATGTGCTGCCTATTTACACGAGGAAGTGCTTCCTAGCGTAGCACAAGGTGCTGCCGTCATCCTTTGCGTGTTATGCCATGAAAAAAGCCTAATTAGGCATGTCATGCAATGTGGCATTTTGTTGCAGTTTATTTAAGGAAAGGAGTTATGCTCTCCAAAAGAAAAATAATGTTTGTTAAAATGAATTAATGGGCTTAAAATTAATTTCCTGCATAAATGCTAGACAGGGTGTTTTTTTCTCGTTCCAGAAGTAAAATAGGACAGAATAAGTAATAGTAAAGTATTGCAGAATGAAAACAGATTAATTCAGTATGTGTAGAGTGGTCAGCTCTTTATTCTCTTTCCTCATAGCAAGACATTGCGTCTACAAAAAGTAAAGTCAATGACGGGTTCTGACAGGAGAGAAGTGCTGTGTGTACCCTGTGCCACTGTGCTCCCAGCAGTCCGGCTTTCTATTTTCCAGCTGTCCCCTTAGGATTAAAGGACATCTGCATCACCCTGAGGGTTTTGTCCTTGCAAACACTAAAGCAATAGTGTGTCTGATACATGACATCGGGCTTTAGCGTGTCACAGCAAGGCCTTGGGTACAAACGCCCAACAACCGAAGTGGTGTTGCAGATGGTGCTACTTCCTGGCATTTTAATCACTCGGTCACTTCATTCTGTTTCCTTTATCTGTGAAAATGTGACTTGAGCTTTTGACACCGTTACTGGGCTGTCTACAATCTGGAGTCCTCTCCAAACTCATCCCAAAGCAACAAGTCTCTCCCTTCATACTTCAAGTTTGAGCAGCCTGGACCCTGCTCCCTCTGAGTAGGCAGGTCCTGAGTCCACCTTATTCTTCTGCCCTGCACGTGACTTGGCTCCCAGAGCCGCCCTGTGAGACTGCACCTGGCACCTAAATGAATTGATTAAGCCAAACAACTTGCTTATCGTGTCCGTCGGGAGTGCAGCGCTTCGCAGAGAGGAGCACTTGAACCTCCTCCACGCCGGTGGAATCCACCGTGCATACTCACGTAACTTACCTAAGGTAGTCAGACCATCCTTCCTGATTTTTTTCTGACCAGCTGCTTTTTGGGAACAAAATTATTGCTGGCTTGGCACCAGAACATCAACCTTATGCTTCCTGAAAGTCACTTTTCAGATACTCCGTTGCACTTTTCAGTTCCAGATATTCCACGAGCTTTTGGCCGTTAAGTTCCAGCCTAAAATTCTAGCCTTCGGGCCAGAATTAATGACTACAATCTTTACAGTCCACTGCTTGGCTTTATCTCCTGCTTTTGTCAGAGGATGGTGGATTTATACCTGTGTTTGGGGCTTTGGTAATAATTTATCTAGTGGCAGCCATTAAGCTGAACACACCTATGTATGTAGCTCCAGTTAATCCAGTAGAGCTACTCCCTTGTCCTTTGCAACAAAAGGTGATGCTAAACGCTTAGGAATCAGTAAAAAGCAAAACCACTCTTTTTCTTAAGCCCTCTCTACGGATTGGTGTTTGTTTACACGTGGAACTGACTGATGCCTACTGCCGCTGATGACTGGGAATTTCACAATTGGTTCGAAGAGTTATACAATCTCCTACAGTAAGATCTGTTTATTAAAAAAAATAAATTAAAAAGTCTCAAAACTATTTTCTAAGAAAACCACAAACAGTTAAAATATGAATGTAACGGTATAGAAATTCTCAAAATACATTAAAGTTCAGTCCAGTTAGGTCAATTATAACATCATAATGTGGAAAAAATTATAAATTGAAACATAGACCAAGAAAAATGCTGCAACTTCATCCAAATTACTTTTTTTTTTTTATTTGTGTTCTGAATTGCATCATGCTGAACTTCTTTTACATAAGGAGAACAGTACTCAGTGATTTTCCTACAATGACTGAGCAATACGTGAAATAGAGCACAGTTCTGAAAGAATCTGTTATGTAGACGTTTGGGATTCATAATGGAAGATAATGGTCTTTTTGATGATGAATCCACTACATAAGCCAGAAATATTTCAAGAGCTTGTTTCAAAGTCGGTCCATTAGCATAACCCTCGGTCTTCCAGATAAGAAAAGTTCTTGTATTGTTGTAATAACAGAAAGTTAGAGAGTTTTTAAAGAAATTATGTGCTTGTTACAGAGCCAAACTTCAGGCTCAGTTCTTTCAGTGTATACATTTTAATGACAAAGCACATAATCTGTGTTAGTCTAGAAAAATTAGGATTGGGGTTTATTTGCATAATATCATAGATATGTTTTATGAAACAACATTTTTTCCCCCACATCTGGATCATGGGGTCATTAAATGTTCTTCTTGGACTAACTAGCAGTGCGGACTCTTGCTATACAGGATGTTCCTAAGATCCTTGCTAACATTTCTTTTTTTTTTTTTTTTTTCCTAAGAGTCTAACATAATGCCCAATGTTCTGTAAAAACCACGGTTAAAACCTGCAGTGGAATACATGTGAAGCGTGTCCTGTTTGGTTATACATTGATAGCATTTTTTGATAGTTTTGATAGTTAATCCTGGGCTCTACAGAGTACATGGGAACACCTCTGTTATCTAATACGTTAAATAAAACCACTTTTTTATATATGTACATGGAACACCTAGTTGCATGACTTCATGTTTTATGGATGCAGGAGTATTTAGAATCATAGGTATGAGTTGGAAGGGACCTTGGAGATCATCTTGTTCCAACTCCCCCGCCGTAGGCATTTGTAAAGCCCACGCCCATTTTCCAGTATTACTCCAAAGACGCTGCAATAGAACTTGTCTTTTAGACGTGACACTGGATTGCAGATACCTGCTGTGTGTTCCTATTTCTTTGAAATATCTACCCGGAGAACTGAGTGTTACTGAAAGAGGGTTCAGCTGTGTAGAAAGCAAATGTTTGCCAATGTTACCCTTCTTTAAAAAGTGTTTTGACTGCTTTTATTGCAAGAAGTATCATAGTGTTGTTCTACCTGTAGCGTATGAATACGCAGCTCATGCAGTTACTGTTGTGTTGACAAGGTAGTCCAAAAACTCCGTTTAATTCCAGTCTGTGAGGCAGCGATCTCCCATTTTACATCAATTAATTTATTGGAGTGTTTTTCTAGTTTATTGTATTTATCTCGACTATTTAAAATGTCTGCAAATATCCCCATGGTAATGGAATTCACTTGGCAGCAATATATAGTTACATGAATCATAAGTAGACAGTCAATAAATGGTTTAAGACATAACTAAATACCAAATGGAAGTTGGTATGTTTGGTAACAGCAGAAGGTATTTATTGTGAATGTCCCTCGATACCATTACTATTCTTTCCTGGAAAGCTCTAGTTCTAGAAAAAGTTGGTTTGGGCACGTTTGGGACTTTGGTCCTGATCTTTTGGGATATGTCCCCCAAAAGAAACCCTTTCCCTGCAGATATGTGGCTCACCCCGCAGCCTTGTCGTGGCTGAGTCCAGAGAGCAAAGGTGGCTGTTGTAATTCCATATAAAACAATCGAGGATCACTGAATTTTTATGATAATGGATCTCTTAGAGCTATGGGCTGGCTGTAGCAGATAGATGGAGAAGGTTCTTAGCTTGAGGCCGTGCCGTTGACAGAGAACAGGCTCAAGAAGCGCGAATGGACTTTCCCGAGATCTGCTGTATGTGCACGTAACTTCCAACGCATAAACAAGTCACTGGTTTTTGTAATGACATGAAATGGCTGAATATTTGCAGAGCGTTTTTCTTGCAAAAGTACGGTATTCGATTTTCTTGGGCTGCAATGGGCAAAGAAGCCTTTTTCAGAGTATTCGTAATTACCACAGCTATGAAAAAAAGTGTCCATTCAATTTAATATCTTAGATGGACCCATGAGCTACTGATGTCTCGTTGCATAAATGCAGGCGGCTGCAAAAGTGACACAGGTTTTTAATGTAGGAGACTTTAATCCTCTGTGATAGCTACACGGCTTCTCCTTCAGACGCAGAGGGAAGGCTGTGCAGCCAGGGGTGGTTTAATTCCCTATCGAAAGTGCAGCGAATGGAAGTCAGAGCATCGAAAGACTTAAACAAACGGCGATGTGATAAATCATAACAAAGTACAAAATGAAAACATCCAGTTTATTTTGAGAATGTTCTCAAAGAATGGAATACATCGGTCTTGAAACAAAGCACACATTTATCCAGACTGCTGTTAATTCCCAGTTTATTTATAAAATGATTCCATTTTTGATAACATCTGTATCTGGCAAGGTGCCCAACCTCTGGGGCACAATGGGGAGAAGTTTTTAAGCTAGGATCCTCCTTCCTCTTTATCTACAAGCAAAGATGCTGGAAGGAATCGCAGTAATACTCTGCTGACTGACCTCAGGCAGCAGCACCAGGTGGGTCTTCCTGACTTCCACTCATCAGAGAAAAGACAGAGCTCCTCTGAAATGGAGACAGCAGGAAATCACGGTAGGAGGTTCTTCAAACAGCTGACCAAAGCAAGCTGGGCACAAGGTTGTAGACCTGTTGTGATCTGAAGGCAATGTTTTGTCTTCAGTGATGGAGGAAACAAAAAAAAAAGTCATCACACGAAGTGATGAAATTAAATTAGAAATTCCCTTATATGTTTTGTGTCAGCTTGTGATAAAAACTCCAGCTGTTTACAGGCAGCACGAAACCCATGGTTATAATTCTCCTTTTCTCTCTGATTACTTGACTGGGAAAAGACTAAGTCATAATTTCTATTTGTGCTAATTTTTGAAAGAGCGGTGAGTGCTTATGAATAATGCACCTATAAGGTGAAGTACCCATCTGGACTGAAACAAAGTTCTTAAAAAACATTTTTGTGCACAGAAATTCCATCTGCTGCACGTCACTGGCAAATTTTGTACGGCTGAAAAAATAAATCTGATTGGCCACAAAATGTTTTTCTCTAATAGTTATGACCTAAAATGTATTTTTGATATTGGAAAGAATAACATGTCGGTCATTTTGTGTGACGGATTTGACCACTTCCTGCCTGATTGTTGAGGAATTCAGAAGGCTTTTTGGCCAACAAGAAGTATGTCTACGCTAGGGAATTTCTCGCTCTCTTTCCAGGAAACGCTGCTCCATTAGTGCTGTTAATGCAGCTTTTCTCACCACCATTTATCTAACGTTGTCTGGCCTCCCTTGCTTTTCTAGATCCCTCTTATCTGCTGCAGGGCCGGCCCCTATCCTGCAGTTAATTCCAGCGGGTGCTGAGGTTGGCCGCACCGTCACCGGGGTCCTGGCCAGCACAGACATCTGAATGTGAACGTGCAGGAGGCAGCGGTACCCGAGCCGGCAAAGCCCAAGCCAGCCGCTTTCTCGCCTTTGCGTGGAGCTTAGACAAAACTCCTTCGGATACGGTTACACGGAGCGACCGGTCACCCTCCAGCGGGTGAGTTTTTAGGGCAGGGACTGTGCCCTGCCAGGGCAATGGGGCCCCCATCCTCACTGGGGATGCCTGACCCGCTTTCCATTACCTACTGGTGCCTTCTCTCAGCATAAGATGAGGTGGTACTTCATTCTCCACTCTCAGTCGGTTTTGGTTTTGTTGTTTTGTTTTTTTAAATAAAGCTTTAATTTTCTATAACATGACAATTATATTTGATAAGAAATAACACATTAGAAAACGGAAGGGTATTTGTAAGACTTTTCTTCTTTCAGATTGGCTTTCACTGAGCATCACGCATCCCCCTGGTAAATAAATTAGGAGATAAAGAGCATTAAACTCATAAAACAATTGGTGTATTTTGCTGACGGTTGGCATCCCTGCAATCCAGCTGCTTCTCCCGGCCTCCTGGGAGCAGTGAAAGGGACAATAGGGAGCTATGCAGTGTGACTGGCATCTCTTCTGCCCCAGTGACTCCAAGGAGTACACATATATTTGCCCATCCTCACCATCAAATCAGAGTCATTTCTGTAGGTTTGGTATTAACGTAAAAGATTTTCTGTCACCCAACCAGAAGTCAACAGATGGGCATGCAGGAGGTCACACAGGATGGTCTTAACAAACGCTTTTGGCCGTGCAGCCATTCACCGATTAGACAATCTCCCTGTATCTGTCAGAGCAAGTCTTTTTTCTTAGCATCTAGTCTGGCAAGTGCAGCTCTGCCTCTAAGCCACTCAAACCAGCCAGCTGTGGCCACCCAAACCAGCCAGCTGTGCTTGCAACGAAACATTGCAATCTGTGATCTTCAGAGGAGAGGGGTCTTTGCCGAAAGCTGTAAATAAAAGAAGAATGTAGTGACTTTGGGCCTTCTGCCCAATCAGATAAACTTTGACTGCTGTTGCGCTTTTGCTTTCTTAAGAAGCCCCAAGTACTACTTCTGATTAGAGAGGAAATAAGTCCTCTGCTGTGACCCTCAGCCATTCCAAGCTGGAGTTCACACCAGCAGAGCCAGGATGAACCTGCAGTGTTGCTCCCTTCGATGTGCAGTCCCCAATGCTGTTGTCCACACGTGGCCCCTGATTGCTTTAGCCGGGTCCTACTCGTTTCCTCCTCCACTGCTGGTTTCTGAAGGCTTTTCATGAGCCATACCCAGTTTCCCAGTGCCTGTGTCCTATGAGGAGCTCTCTGCATTAAAGTAGGTGTTGAAAAGGCACGAGAGAACAGGTAGGTAATAAGTAACTGGGTGATGGTTAATTCAATTAGCCTTCCAAGAGCTAAGAGACAAGAAATCTCACACACTCTAAGGAGAAGTCACTCCTCAGGAAATCCTTATGGATCATTGTTCCTATGGAGCAGGAAAACAAGCCTCTCACAATAGAAAATATCTTCCCATCAGAAGCATCAGAAAATGATAAAGCAAACAAACTGTGGTAGAGTGAGTCATCCTTCAACAATTTTTCCCCAGTGCTCTCCCAGTGATTGCTAGCAGAGATCATGGGTTACTAAGCCGGAATTGGGAGGCTCTAAGATGAGAAGGGCCATCAGGAAGCCCTGATGCTGACAAAGATGCTGACTTCTTAATTTCAGGCAAGCTCAGAAGTAGAGTATCAGGGGGAAGATCCGTCTTCCTTGTTCTAAATTAAAGACTTGCGTTTTAGCAAATCTGAGGGAAGTGTTGTGGTTGCTATGGATAAAATACATGTAGGGTCCAAAACTCAGAATTCGCTCTTTTAGTAGGTAGAGAGGCAAAGAAAACAGAAGTTAAAAGCGTGTAGGGCTGTTGCATCCTCTGCTGAGACATCCTATTCAGGGTTAGCTCCAGATTATGACACAGAAAGTGTTCCTCTGCCTCTTGTGACAATCTGGCCTTAACATCCTTCTAGTCCCTTGAAGTGACTAACCTATGCAAGATCTTCAAGCTGTCATTGAGCTTCCTCTTCACTCCCTATTTGAACTGTCCAAGTAATTCATTTACCACCTGTAAATCTGTGATAGTAGGAGGAATTACATTCAGAAAAGGAAAATCACTGCTTTCTGCTTCATTTATCTTAAAACTAAATCCCTCCAGGGGTGTCACATTCCCTTCCTTCCTGCAGATGTCGGCTTGCCTAAAACAGCCACTCTCCCCTAACATTCAGTTATCTCTGGTGTAGCAGCATCGCCTGTAGCAACACCGAGAACAATTAAGATAAGACATCGGTGTTTTACCACCACGTGGTCTAACCTTACTTAAAGCAAGTCTGGTTGATGTAGTAATAAAAAAAATACCAGCACCTAACAGTACTCTCCTGCCCTAAAGCCCATCTTGCTGCTGACAATCCAGCCACAGGGGAAGTCCCAACAATGGAAGATGCTATGGTCTGGTGGAGACCCAGGTTTTGGAATTACATTGGGGCAGCAGGTATAAGGAGAAGAAAAAACCCTGGATTTCATGTCCATTGTGTTCTCATCATTCCGTGATATCCCTGTGAAAAATGATAGAGAAGTGTTTAGGCAGTGTTAGCCAACCAGTAGTGACCTTCTGAGCTTGAGGGAATTGATGGCTTTCATGGAGCAGTTTGGCTCTTTTTTCAAGATTTCAGGGAGATTGTCTAATTCCTGTGTTCCGTGGTGGTTGGATTAACTGTGATTTCCCCCTGCAAGGGTAGAAGGACAGGCTGTGCTTGGGTAGAGCTTCTATCCCGAGACTGTCCAGACATGCCCCTTTCCCCTAATGGGATTATTTTTACTCTGTCTTAAGGGTATTTTAGGTCTTCACAGAAACTGGGGTTTAGCTGCATACCTTACAGGCATATTAGATATAAAAAGCCCAGTGTTGACTGCACACAATACTGCTTGAAGTATGTCAGAAATATGTAATGTATGAGAAACAGAAAGAGGTGCTTGAGGTTTCGATCGTCTTTCTTCTTAGTGAGGTATTTCAGGACTTCAACTAAATGCACATGTCTTACATTAGAGAAGCTTAGCAGGCTCAGAACATGTATATCCCCGTTTCCCTTCAGCCTGTGAAGCTGCCTTCCTACTAAAGCTGAGTAAAGTATCTTTATTGAGTCAATGTAAACAGCTCCTATTCAGCTCTCAGCCCTGCAATCACACTACTAGATGGGGTTTTTGATGGTTTTTGTGTTGTTTTTTTTCCCCGCAGCTTTTTTCTTTTTCGGAAATAAGAACCTCCTCATGCCTGTTGATTTCATCATTCAGGAATTTAATTCAGCAGTCACCTTAAAAGGCCATTCATTCAGAGTTTAGGGAGGAGTGCACTTGCTTCCTTTGCAAAATGTGATGTCAAGGCTTATATTTTTCCCCCCCTCAATTCATCTCAAAATAGAAAATGCAGAAAAAAGAGGGTCTACAGTAGAACACAGTACATGTGGCCACAGTTCATGTGGCCACCTAAATGTGAAAGGCTGGTGAGTAATGCCAGTAATCTCACTTGCTGAACGTGAATACACTGGATGCTCTTTCTGAGGGTCACAGGTACGGAAAAAGGCACAACCTATTTTGGCAGGGTGCTGATTCAAGCTTCTTAATTAGCCAGCTAAAGAGATCAAAGAGCAAAAAGGAGTCAGATGAAAGGTAGGTGCTGGTGTGGCTGCAATTCCTCCCCTAACTATCTGGTTCCCAGATTACAATGAGGTCAGGCTGTATCTGTCACAATTAACACGTGGAGGAGGAGGATAAAACAAAAGCCTGTTTACTGTAGGCTTCACCAAAACAGTTTTTGTATAGATTTCTCCAAATGAAATCAATTATCGTAGGTGAGGCTGGTGGCTCCAGTTGTCTGCACCTCTCATTACAAAGCCACATTTCCAGCCGGTTGTAACTTCTGAGTTCAGCTCCATTCTGGCTGTACGAGGTACACGGATGGACTCGCGGTTGTACTTCTCGGATACAGCATAAAAGTGAAATGTGTTTCTTGCTCAGGTCAAAGGGGTGTGGAGGGAGGATTTGGCCTTTGCAGTCAGGCAGTGCCAGGGGAGGAGGGAGGAAGTGGTCTTGCTGAAAGGGCTCTCTTTTTTACACTCCTTCAGCAAATTCAGCCACAGTTAGCTCAGGCAGAGAGGCCTTTGAAAGTTTGCAGCTCACATATGTTCAACAGAAACCTTTACCATTTGAGCAGCTAACTCCCCTGATCATTTTGTCCGCCTTGAGCACACCCCAGTCAAAATTTCAGATAATTTTTCCCCCCGTACCATTGTTACGAGGTTCTGTGGCAAGTCACACTTCACGTTGAGATCTGAACTGAGCAGGGGCACGGCCTGATGTCCAGCCACCATCTTCTGGATGGCACCGTGGAGGGAAGGGGAAGCTGCTGGGGAGAAGGAGGCTCAGAGTGGTAGAAACTGGAGGTGGCAGGAGGAAGGGTGAGAGGTTTATAGCGGTGGCAGAGATGGAGGGAGAACACTGGTGCTGAAGCAAACTGCAAGGCAGAAGTTGAGAGCGGGCTGGGAAGGGAGCATCAGAGCCGGGGACCTGAGAAGTACCCACAAGCAAAGCTTGGGGCTGAACCTGCCTGAGGTGACGTAGGAGAAAGGAGAAAGGAGGAAGAGCAGCGGGGACAGTGGTGCTGAAACAGGGACAGGATAACAGCGCTGGTCCAGGCAACAAGTTGTGCATGGTGCTGATGTCTGCAGTCCACTTATCTTGAATTTGCCAGGACCTAGGATTTGCTGAGTGAGAAAATTAGGACTGGGTGGGAAGTTTATGGAGCGGAGGCAAAGATTGGCCCAATCAGAGGTATAGGATTTAAAAGTGAGGGTAAGGAGAAGATGTGGTGTGGATAAATGGCCCCCGGAGTTTAAATGCTGCCTTGGACTCTGGCCCGCTGCTCCAGAAGTCCTTGCACACCAGGCAAACTTTGCATATGGTTCCTTGGAAGCTCCTCGTTTCCTCGGTGATCAACAAGATGCCTGACAGGAGAAAGTGCTGAGTGTTCAGAGCTATAACTAAAGTCAATGGGGGCTGTGTTTTTTGTGTTTACCAAAGAAATAAACCAGTCAAGTGCTTAGAAGGATCAGGTTTTCATATCTCAAACTGGATGCCAAAATTAATTGATTTTTCCCCTCACTTTTCAACCACTCATCTCAGAGTTTTATTTTTAAAAAAAGATTAATATTTATGAAGTACTCAGATTTTATAACATTAAATGCTAGTAAATAAGTATCTTGGGGAGCAAACCATTCTTCCTTTAGAGCAAAGTAAAAGAATAAAGCACAGTAAAGTCTGAAGCTCCATTGAACAAGCAGGAAGACACAGTGGCTGAAGCAGAGCTACTCTGCAAATACAGTTATGTATCACGCTACTAGGGGCTGAGTCATCCATGGAAGTGCTAATTGGAAAAATACCCTCCGTTTCTTTTCATGTACTAGTAATAGTGTAAAAGCAATGGGTTTGACCTTGCTCTACTTGTAGATGCCTGAAAACTCTGCAGGAGAGACGCAGACCCTTGGTTAGGGACAAGATAACAGCTCGTTCCTTAGTTTCCTCTTCTGCAGCCCTTGGAAGTCATCTGTGGAACCCTCGGAGTCTATAGACCACGTGTTGTAAACCACTGCCTCTGACTATATTGCTCACAAAGGAAAAAAAAAGGCCCTGTGCAATCGAGAATCGTTTTCTTGGTCTTTCCAGCAACTCACTCTGTTTAATAAGAAAGTGTTCACAACATCCAAGGCCCTTGCTGCCAGCAGGAATCTTGAAAGCACGGAATGAGTTTGTTTTGACAGTACCACATCAGATGTTCTGCTTTAGACTCATCTCCTTGTTTTCTCTCCCGCAACTGCACCTGCCCTGTCTTGCATTTCTCTATTTGATCGTCACTATTGTACCCCCAGTCTGAGTTAGGATCCCAGTAACCTGGCTCACCTCTGCCAGTTTAGTGCGCCAGGTAGAGCTGCAACACGCTTTAAGGGCTCACAGGCCCGAATGTTTCCATTCCATTGCCAATTGAGAATGTTATTTGATTCTGCAAAAACAAGCATTATGAAGGTGTTTCCCCTTGGAGGTGGGGAATTTCTGTCACCAATCTGTAATTATCACCGCAAGGTTCCCTTCCATCCACCACAACTGTCTCCAGCAATGTTCCCCCTCATTAGGAAACTATCCTGTAATTTAAGATTAGAACTGGAACATAAGGCAGTAATTGCCCCTTTCTGTTGCAGAATTTATGTTGTCAAGCTGAGGCATCTGTTGTACTTAAACCTTTCCACCCCTCGGCAATAGGTCTTCACTTGAACTTGGTTTCGCTTTGCCTCGGTTGCATCAGCAGCTCCTCTGGTTCAAATGACGTGAGGGCTGGTTGTAGATACCGGTTGCTTTGGGGAAGCGCGAGCCTCTGGTGATGCTACGGCCACTGGTGATTTTTTTCTCACCATCTGACATTCAGGTTTTTGCTACGTTGGTGACCTGTGTCGCTTTCCCATTAAGCTATTCTGGCTGTGAAAATTCTGGAAGAAGAATTGAAAGTGATGTGAAGCGATAGGCTTATTCAGTTCCCCGTTCTGCTCACTTCTGGAATATGGCACAAGGCACATATATCTTTATTTATTACCCTTTAAAATGACACATCTTTTTAAATGTTGTTAATTCCGTTGATGTGATGTATGAGATCTTCCTGAGCTCACAATATGTCACTGCTGCCTCTGGGTGACAAGCTTAGTAATAGGTGCTGGGCTGGTGACTCCTTGCTCCTTTATTTCTGCTTTTTTTGTTCTTCTAAGGGCTGAGCCCTGGCTGCTCTCCTTTGAAAAACTCTGCATTTGCTAGCAGAATTAGAACAACACACAGATAATTTATATTTGCCAGCAAGCTCCTTTTAGCTATTTATTTATTTTGATTTCAATTTGTGAAACATAAAAATGGACATATTCCAGGCATCAAGCGCAGTGAACAAAGGATAAAAAAGGCAGACCAAGCCCTCAGAGCTTCAGCAAAGCACAAATCTTGGGAAACCTTGGGAAAAAACCAAGGCTCTTTGTCAGACTTTTCAAGACTAGCAAAGTGGTCGAAAAGGGCTCGGTGTGGGTGGGCTTGAGACAGACACGTGTGTACATACGTATGTTTTGCTCCATGGGCATGTATAACATCCATGTGCTGGGAATTATGCAGGAACTGCTGCAAATTTTGAAGTTCCATGGATAATTTATACGTCTTTTTTTCCAATTATCCCCAGTTAGAGGGGGTAAACATTTCCCTAGAAGACAAAACACTAAACCACATTCCAGTATTTGCCTTGACTTTCTGCAGAGATCGACTTTTACAAAGCGAGCTGCTGCTTAATGGGAAGAAGAAAATTCTGCCCTCCAAAGCGCTTCTGAAAAATCAAGCCCTTTTTTTTTTTTTTTTTTTTTTTATTAGAGAAACCCGTGTATTTTCCATTTGCTGACTCTCTTCATGTGTTGCCAATGAGTGGGGATGGCCCGAGCCCGACTTTTCCTTTCTCATTGTATTTGATGCGTGTTTGCTTCCCTCGTGGGCTGTGTTTTGAATGTGTTTGTTTAATTTCTCGCTGCTTGCCATACTAACTTCTTTATTCTTTCCCCTCTGAGTTTGCTGCCTGGTTTCTTTCTGTCACGCATCTGCACCCTGCTTTGCTTTGCTCAGCTGGGTTTAGCATCCTGATTGTACAAGATCGTGCCTTTTTTGTTGTTTTAACCTCTTGAGGGTTAGTATCCTGGTGAAGAGAGAGAGACTGTGGAGAAGTCCATGCATTGAAACCCGAAAGTCCTACTGACAGAAAAAGGAAAATTAAAAAGTATATGCAAAACCAAGACTAATAAAGCAGGCACAGGATTACAAAAGCTGCATAATTTCTCCGACAGCCATAACGCAGATGATACTCAATAAAAGAGTCATGTTTAAATATAAAATAATCATATTTATTACCTTGTATGATCACTGTATTTTTTGAGTTCAAGAAAAATATGAAAAATCCAGGTTCAGAAATGCACACCTTCCACAGGAATCCAAATCTTAGCGTCGTTATGGCCTTCATGCAATAGGTTCCTCTTATCTCTGGTAAAGTCTGCAAAGTTTATCAGCAGCTTTTGCCACAAGTGAACTTGAAATCTGGCTGATTTTCCACAGAAACTATCTGGGATCAGTGGGGTCATTCTAAAGATGAAAACTATTGGTTATCTTCCTTGCTTCACGTCCCTTCGTGGAAAGCCAGTTGTCAATATTTGTGTCAATGGGATGTCACTTGGTGAGATACCTCAGCTTTCTAAAGTGAACAGTTATGTGTATTTCATAACGTGCACTGAACATGACAGTCATCCAACTATAGCCAAGCCTGGCAATAGTGAATGTCAGGAGGAGAAAAGAAGCTAACTAACTCAAAATAAGTTTGAAGTAAAGATGAGTGGAGCTGACAGATGGTACAGCACTTGAAGAAAATCACGACTTTCCCCTCCTTCCATCAGTTGCTAAGGAGAGTTTATATATGAGACAGTATCAAAAATATCAGCATTCAGGTAATACTTAATACACACCAGTGTTTGGACACTCAAGAAGCCTTCTTAAAGTCCTTCCATCTTAATCCACCCTGCTTCTTGGGACTATGACGTTCATCCCTGTGACCCTTTATTACTAAGACGGAAGATGGGAATGCTCTGTCTTTTAAAACCAACCACAAAGCTCCTCAGAAGCATTAACTGGTCCACCATGCACTTATATACCTCAGGAGCTGCAAAGGCAAATGGGAACATGTCAGAGATATTTCTCCACAGCTTAGTGACTCCACATTCAGTGGCTTCTTTACATCAGAACAATGATCTTTTTCTTTTCAGCTTTCCACAGGATAGGGTTCGACCCCATTAATGACTGTATTTCCCTCCCCACCACTCCAAGGATACTTGCTGAGAGGGGATGATGTAATTGTCATGACTGAAATGAAACTTGGATCAGCTGAGGAGACTGAGTGTGAAAAACTCACATTTGCTATGGAGATTCATCTGGCAAAAAAAAAAAGAAAAAAGTGCAGAAGATCATTGCTTGCTTTTTTTAAAAAAAGATTGCAAGATGCATATTGTTTACTCAAGCCTTCCTTCAACAGAAGCAGGGACAAATGGCCTCCCTCATCTCCCACTTTAACTATAGTGTATCCATTATTTCCCCCAAAGACAAGAGCTAGAGCAGAGACATGCCAGCTGAGGATGGACCAACACAATCCTCAGAGCCGGCTGAAGCTGTTTTTACACCACCTTCCTCTTGAGTTATATGCAGCCTGCTAAAAGGAGGCCACGGCCCATCTCCTCTCCCATCTGAAGTAAAACTGACCCTCCTTTTAGTGAAGTCATGCCAAAATTTGTGTCTTTTGTTTGGTGATAGCACAGAATAATGACACTGATGATGGCAATGCCTCCAAGTTAATGAGGAGCAATTGAGAACTGAGACCTGCCCACAGAAGTGTCTGCAGGTCTGTGGGACGGAGTCCCTCACCCTCGCAGAGAGGGAGGCAGTTACGTGCTGTGAGCTAGGATTTCATGAAGGGCCTTTAGGGAAGGGAAAAAGACCAGGCTTGTACGTGTTTGCCACAAAAACCCCAAAAGAGAGCACAAACCTTTGCCCTCGGTGTTCCAGGGAGAATCCCGTTGGCTGTGGCGTAGGTGAGGTTTACGTGACTGGGAGCAAAATGTGCTGCCGATTACCTGCATGTGGTTAGGATTCCCAAAATGGAAGGCATAGAAAAAACAAGAGACTGGGGGAGCTAGAAAGGAGGACAGGGCCACTGGTGGCATCGGGGAATATTAATTTTATTTATAACTTTTATGGCTAGAAAGGAAGCAAAGAAGCAAAGGCTGTGATGTGATTTAAAGCCAGTAGGGCGAGGAGCAGAGCAGAGCGGATGAGCAGTCACTGGAGGCACGCGTCTGGGGCAGAGCACAACAGTGAGGGTAAGGACAGACAAACGTCACTGAGGCTTGTTTCCCAGACCTCCCTCAGGATGCACTGCCTCCCTTATTCCACATAAGAAAAACTTAAGATTCCAGTCTTTAAGCTTGACTTTGACTTGACTAACAGCCACACTGGTGCTATATGTCCTCTGTCTTTCCCCCAGTTTTTGCTGGGTGGTCTGTAACTTTCTCAGTTGGAATCCATAGGAAACCATTAAGCATAAAGCACAGAGTTATTACAGTATCTGAATGGTATCGAAAGCACACCTGTGGTCTTCTATGAATAACAACCTACCCGGCTGTGAACATGAGATTACAAAAGGGTAGGATGTAGAACTTGGGGAACATCTCCTGCAGCAGGGTTGGAATACTAGCTAAGCAGTTTTTTTGAGAAAAAGTAGTGGTAAAAGGAAGGTAATTTTAATCTTGAGAGGATCTCTTGTGCAACAAGCACATTCTATATGTCATGAGCATGCAGAAAAGAGTGGTGACATCACAACAATGCAACGAATCAGATGCGGCCGAGCTCTGGTCAAATTAAGATGCAGCCAAGAATTTTAAACATCATGCTACACATTTTGTCTAAAACATTTAGTAGCACACAGAAAACCTCTTCACTTGGTGAGAAGCCATGACGTATTTGTAAAGCAAGAAATGACAGAGCTGTCACCAGTAGAAAAAAAAATTGGACTCAAGTGAAAGAAATGGTAAAAACCCGATGATAGGAAACCATTATAGGACACTGGGGGAGGATGAGAAAGCAGAACAGGAAATGTTGATGTAGATAAAGGAAGCCTGCAAAACAACTACAACAAGGATCATAGGAGTTTCAATTGGCTTGTCACGGGGAGAAATTGTAACTAGGGAATATCAAAAAAGTGTGAAAAGCTGAAGAGTTCACATAGCCCTGTATTGGCTTGAGACAGTTCATGAACGTGCAGCTATAGATAGAAGAGCAACGGCCTCAGAAAGCTCACATCCTGGCTTTTATCTCCAACTCCAAAATAGCACAGGTCCGACAATCAGTTTATTGACCTTCTGAGTTATAGTCCTAGCTCTGTTTTCTCGGGCCTTCTGCAGCTGGCTGGGGGCTGCTGTATTCACAGAGGATGTGGTTCGTTTAACTTGTGGGGATTGACTCTTGTCATGTTTGTGGAGGGCATGAACCATCAATCGCTGGGAAGACAATTTTGCAAGCTATGAGGCTGGTCAGTGGCTATAATGTTTTTATCACCTGAGTTATTCTTAAATAAAGTTGGAATATACGCTAGGCAAAAACTGTTCAGTTTTGGAAATAACTAACAAAAGTTTAGTTCCATTTGCAGTTTTGAAAAAATCAGGTAGTACCAGCAGTTCCATCTTGGCTTCCATGAGGTTTAAAATTTCCACTCCAAAACCGCAGATAAGACTGTGAGGTTTCGGCAAAGCTCCCCTGTGTTGCAGTTACAAGAAAGAACAGTTAAGTGGCAATTTTTGGATATTACTCAGGTGATGTTAAAGCATCAGGCCTGGCAGCATCAGTCTCCTGTCCATCCCAAGCTTTTCCTTGCCTTCTGCTGAGGCTCTGCATGTCCGTGCATTGCTGCAGGCCTGCCTTTGCCAGGGCTTCTCCACCTGCTCCTTCCAGTTGTCACCCAAGTGCCCTCGGTGCTTGCCCCATCCCAAACCAGTGTGTTCTGCCATAGGGCCAGCATAAAACAGGTGGAAGTCCCCTCTGTGTTGGACTTCAATAGACTTAAGGAACATCATCTCATACTAACAGGACTGCAGCCAGGAAATTAGAAGATTTGCAAGAGTAACCACCAAATATCTATGGGCAGTAGTTCAAAGTGTGTTCTTCTGAGAAGCTGAAGCTGTAAAATTTATTGCGCTAGACTTCATTTTTACAAAGATTCATCTGAACAAGCATCTGGTACGTTCCAATTCGCAGCACACATGTCTGCTAGTGTGCCGGTCTGCACACCAATAATCACTTTAAGATCAGCCCTGACTTCATCCAGTGTTACAACTATAGCTCAGATTATTCCCTGACATCTGCTAAAATGGATAACATACTTTTAGAGTCTTTTATCTTTCCTGGTCTTTTATTTGTCCCGGTGAAAGATGATCTAGCTTGATATTTCTCAAGACATAATTGTTGTGTCTGGAGCCATCCTTGTTTGTGTAACAGGGATTGCACTTGGGAGACTTGCAGGGGATTAGAACGAGCACTGATTTTTGTTACAAAGAGACCGTGATTCACTAAGGATTCGATGCAGCTGTGGGATAAAAGTGCAGATAGTTAATTCTACTTTCCTCTGGTTCCATGTGCACACCGGTCTCCAAAAGCTTTACACAGAGATTTTCAACAACAAAATCTAATCAAGCCTTTTCTGAGGAAAAGCAACTTGCAGAAATGGCTGCTTTAGTTTAATGAGCCCTCTCCGCAGTATCACACAACCGTTTCCATCATCTCAGACCTCTTACTTAAATAGCTGTGACAATCAAGCCACTTAGGCTCCCATGGACCAGCTTTTAGTTATCTTTGGTCAGCTTCCACTAAAAACAGATTTGTGTCCCTTTGCTGTCAGCCGAAATATTTTTTTGGAATTCAGCGTTATTTATCTCACTAATTACACTTTAGCTTGCTTTTGCTTATTTTTACAAATTTCCCTTTTTTTCCCTACTATATTATTTATTTTTTTAAGGCTTCCTACTTATTGTTTCTTCTGACCTTTGGATCTCTTAGCCTATGATGCTCTGGGATATGTTTCCCATTTAAAATCCAAAAGGAGACGTTTGAGTCTCCTTTTTTTTTCCTTCCAAAAAATATTTTCTGCCAGTAAATTTCTTTTATACAACTGCTTAATTTTTTTTCCTCAACTCACAGTCATTCATATTAAAATAGGAGTAGAGGAGATTCTTTTGGCAGCCTGCCCGTCGAACCCTAGAAATGCCACTTCACATCGTCCATGCTTTGGACGGTTGAGCGAGTTCCAGAGAATAGAGCTGGGAAGACAAACCCGTGGCCTGAAGCCTGATAATCCGAGGAGAAGGGAAGCCATCCTCAAAATTGCTTCATCCTGACCATCGCATGTCTGTTTTATCCCCAGTGCTTCATCTTGGCAAAGTAATTCGTTCTCTTCGCCGCTTCATTTGTCGGTGCAGTAACTTCAATAACTCAGCCGGCAGGCACTAGTGGTGCCGGGGAATTTGGCCACACAGACCCTCATTTACTAATAAGCATATTAAGATCTGGCATATAGACAACGAGATGGCTATTAGATAGTAATGACTTGAGACCTGGGCTTTCCTGAGCATCCCTTAAGACAGGAATCTGGATGGGGAAAGATGGCTCAGTTGTCCCTTCATGGTCGTCTCCCAAATGAGATGATCAATCATCTAACTGAGAAGTCCTGAAAGCATTTTAGTCTTTCCTAAGTGAAACTAAATTGCCAGTTTACACTTGAACTTTGTATGGGAAATGTTAAAATTCACAGCAGGTTTCCAGATGTCTGCTTCCCAACTGTTTTTAAAATCTAGGTCATTATATATAGGTGGTATCATATGAGACTCCATGGAAGTCTTAGCATATTTTAAACAGCAAAATGGGTCAGCTTTCTTTAAAGCTTGTAACCATCTGACACAAGTTTTTCATATATGTACGGCCCAAGAAGGGTTAAATATCTCTCTTCACCCCTCATTGAGTGTGAATTTTTAACGTTCCATGTTCTCATAGCTCTGTAAAGCGGCCTTTTCTAGGTAAACTCCCCTACTAGTTCAATCTGTTTGCCATTTTTTTTTGCTATCCAGTATGAAAGGTACAACAATATAAATCCGGTTGTGTTCCAGACCTTGGTCATTTGTTTCCACACGCGATGCAGTCATTCCTTCAGTGCAGACATTTTCTACAAGCTGAAATGGTTGATGTGCCTCAGCTACTCCCGTTTCTTTGATTTTGTTGTTATTATTCTCCTCATTACATTGAGGGACTGGAACAGCACTTCCAACACATGCCCCACTCCCTGTGTGTAATTTTACAAGTGTTTGCAAAAGATTTTAAGACTGGCCAACAACACATTTTAGTCAAAGTGATGGCTGAGCAGAAGTGTGGGGTTAGTGCGGTGCTGGAGAGGGCCACTAGATGGGTGCTGCTGGGAAGCAGCAAGGGGATTGATGAGGAGAGATTGTTGCCAAGGCTGACAGTACCAGAGAGACACCGGACCCAGCTGGTTGCAGTGGCAGAAGGGTGCTGGATGGGTAAGACATTGCTGGGTGAGGAAAGCAGTGGATACTCTTGGACTTTCCACAGGTAGAAGCTACTTTACCTGTGGAGCAGAATGTTGGAGGGGATCCTGCCGTAACTGGCTACGGACATGTCAGCTTGGGAACCTTTATCTTGATTCCCTTGGCCTGCCTCACTGCTTAGGGGCATAATCCATTTACAGCCAGGACCCGATTACGTGTCTTGGGAGTAGAGCCACGGGGGCCTCTAGCAACCCCAAGACAGAACTACGAGCCAAAAACCTGCCACATTTTCCCACCACCAGCCTGAGTGCCTGAGAACCCAGCTGAGAACCAGGCCAGCGTGAAAAGTCTCCGCTAGCCTGAGTGAAATGCATGACATTTGGCAGTTCCTTTGCTCTGTGGGCTATTGTAACCCATAAAAACATGCCAGTGCCTTCAGAGGGCTGTGGATCCTGCCTAGGGGCTGCATTCCTTGTGCTGGGACAGCACCCCAAGAAGGTAGATAATGCCACTACCTTCTGAACATAAATCCACCTGTGTCTGAAAGCATTTACTATTTTTTTTCCCCGAGCTTTTTACATCTGCTGCTTATTTCCAAGTTCTCACCCACTATTGCCAAAGAAGAAACTTGTCTCTTCTTTCATTTCTTTCCATTGCAGCCAATACAATTTCCTTGTGTCCGCTGCAAATTCCTCCACCATTGAGCTCTTCTGGCATCATGCTGGTTTGTGTTTTCAGGACAGAGGGGAAGAGGGTTTTGTGTGGTCATTTAATGCATGAGAAAACTCATTAATAGATTTCCTGGGTAACAGAAATCTTGGTTTTTTCTGCAGAATAGAGAGAACCTAACACTGCAAAGTTCCTCCTGATGCCCTGGCAATCTCCCACAATTCCAATTTGGTGTGACTGGGTTTTTTGGAAGGAAAGAGTAGCTCAAACTCTGCTTATTCATTCTCATTGCTGGGGCTAATCAACGAAGCAATTGTATTTCCTGGTGATGTGAGGCTTGTTTTAACTGACAGCAAACCTTTCACATGTACAATTGCTAGGCCACCAGGTGAGAACGAGAAGGAATCAGCACAGTGACTACGAACACAGACCAGATCTGAGTCCACAACACAGCTGAGGAGACACCTGGCTCGCTTTTCAGCAGCTGAAATACCCACTGCCTCTTATTTCACAACCTGCTGCTGTGAAATGAAAGTGATGTGAAGAGCAGATGACAGTGACCTCAGCTAAGTGTATGAAACAGCAACGGACAGACGGCTCAGCCAGAGCCTTAAAAAGATTTTGTGCCACTAACAAACAAACAATTACCTAAAAATAACTCGAGGAACAATATTGTGTGCAAATGAAACCATCTTAAACCGACAAAGTGCAAAGGTCTGCGCGCACTGTCGGTGGCTCCCCGTATATCCCTGGGGAAATACCCTCGATATCCTTGGCGGTGGAAACGCATTTTTGTCCCCAGAAGATGGCTAGAAGCAATACAGCCATCTACTGACTGACAAGGTTAACCACAGCATGTTTATGCGCTTCTCACTTCGCTCGCTCCCTACTTCCATCCTAAAACTGTGGCCTGTGGAAAACTGGTTTTCAGCAGAAGCTAATTACCGGAGCGCACAATTAATAGCTGATTAGTAACTTGCTGACTCTCCGTATTACTCATTGCTTTGGCATCTAGTTAGGTAGCTGCGTGTCTAAGTACTGCTAAGCATGTGCCATATATTCCCAAGAGGAAGATGGCATCACACCCTGCAGTCGACATGCAAGGTGGAAGAGCTCCGTTCCCATGGCTCCGCCGCTGCGTAGGGCTAAGAGAAAAATCATCATCGTAACAAATGTCCACCAAAGAATGTGACAAGACTCCCTGATGTCTGTAGCTGTCCTCTTCCCCTCTTGACACCTCAGGTCGGTGTTTGCTGAACATCAATCGCTTTGTTGAAGTCAGAGAAACACTCTAGACCCCAACACAACGTTGATGAAGCAGCCTGGCAAAATACAGGGATGGGAGCCTTGGACTCAGGAGTTATTCAGGGTATTTAACTGTGTTTAAGAGCCATTCATAGGTTGTGTGATGCTGCGGGTGTTTGAAAATGGAGCCTGACGTGCAATGCCCGTGTGTGCCGTGACTGGAGGGCTCGCATGTCCTAAGCCCATGGGATCTTGCAGCAAGTCCCTGTCTTGCCACAGACTCTCATTGAAACAAACTCCTGGAGAACATCTCAAGTTCATACAACTACAATGAAAGATGTCAAAATGGAAATGGAATGAAAATGGATGAAACGCTGCTTTTAAAGACAGCTTGTATTACACTAACACCTGGATCCTGGGTGGATGTCGAGAAGATCCCTTTTATCAAAAGATTTTTGTAATTCTTAAAGGAAAATGTTGGTTAATGATCATATAAATCTCATCGGGAACAGTAACTGTGTCGGCAAGCTGAACAGAATACCTGGCGTGCTTGGTGCGCAAGGAGCTGGCTGAGCAGGCCAAAAGGCACTCAGGAAAACACAGCGAGGCAGCAGATTACGTGTCGGCACAAAAACAGTCTGACATTGTTATGACAGGACTGTAGGGATTGGGACTGACTAGAATAAGCGACTCTGCACAGCGAGCTTCACGACAGCCTGTGGAACACGGTTTTCACAACTGGTGAATGAAGTCCCACGATCCTTCTTAGGCTTAGGAGGAGCTGTGTAACCTGCAGTGCTGCTCTGAAAGCTCCAAACGCGCTGTAGACAGGAGGCTGATCTCACACACACACACGATCCTACCCTTGCTGGAACTGGAGCATCCAGATTTACACGACCAAGAGTTCCTTTTGAAGTGTCACTTTGAGGAGGTTGGACCTTTCTTCCTCCTGCAGCCACTCCAGTATGGCTTGAATTAAATTTTAACTATATTTAATCCCTATTGCTTACAGAACATGTAGGCTGAAATCACTCTTTGCAATATTTAGAACAACCAAAATCTGAGGTATGTAGAACTACAGGCAAAATACCACCCCTAGGCTATTTTAATGCGTCTTACTGTTGTAAATAAGACATTAGTAAAGATTCTCAAAACACAGTGCAAAGCTCCACGTGTATAAGCAACACACATTTGAGACTTTAAACTGAGAATCAAGACTCTCCTTGTGATATTCCAGAATTTCTAAAAACATTCTTTAAATGTAAGTGTGATATTTAATGGACAGAGATAAATATAATGCCGTTATAAAATCTCAAAGTGACAAGAATAGGTTTTCAGGCTGAGAAGGTTAGATTTTCCAGAGCAGAGCCATCAGGATGCCACCTAAACCCACAAACAAGCATAGAAAAGCATTTGGAAACAAAATATTTGGGAGCAAAATGTAAACGGGCTTGTTTCCACTCAAAAATAAATAAAAGTGCCATCACAATAATGGCTCAGACAAAACAAACTATAAATATACAAAATATATGGATTTCCAGAAGAATTATATCTTGTTTCTGTAAATATTTATGCACATAAGGGGATACATTGAATTGCCTGGGATCGCTCAGGTGTAAATTCCGTAGTTAAGAGTCTGTAAATCTCCAGCCCTGTGCAGTGACATTCACAAACCTGGACTGGGACTTCAAAAACGATAAAGCCTTCCCAAGAGCGACGGTTTCTTTTCTACGGACTGGGTGATACTTAGCAAGCATTTGGTCATTTTGTTACAAATGATACTAAGCCCTATAGGTGAAGCTATGAGCAGAGGCTGAGAAAAGATGAGAGAAAGAAATTAGACATTTCATAATCACTACTCTGGCAGTTCTGAAAGTTTTTCCTCTTCTCCCTCATAAAGGCGCATTCTGGGCCTCACACATTCGCCCAATGACCTGTGACTTCGATGTGTGGCTGTTTTCCACCTGGTAGCGTCGGCACGCGGGGCGTACGGTAGCGGGGGAGAAAGAAACGCCGCGGGCAGTGCTGGGAGGGCTGGGAGGGTACACCCGAGTTACAGGCAGGGAGGAGCCGCTTCGCTATTCCCAAACATTTTCATCTCCCTACCCTATTCCCGCTGGGACGCTTCTGCCGTAAGCCCACTCCTGACGCCATCCCTTGTGCCCAAGGTGCCACCGGAAGAAAGCGGTGGTGCTGGACCACGCTGTGCCCGGAGCATGGCGAAGAAGGCTTGGAAGCAGCAGTGCTGCTCTGCTTAGCCCTTGCCATTTCCTCACCTCATGTCCTGGGATCTGGGACACACAGCACTGTAGTGGTTAGTGGAAGAGCAAGCCTTTCTGTAATAAAAAGCTGGGTATCCACTTACATATCTTAATTCTTTCCGTGCGTGCCCTTTCTTGCTCTCACCCTCTCAATTTTGTTCAGACAAGGGAACAGGAATTTGGCCTGATGTCTGGGATTTCTGGCTAGCTAGCAACATGACTGGATATGCAGTAGTGCAGGTCAAATGATGGCTGTGCTGATAACTGGCCAGCACACATGTGCAGATTGACTTCACTTCAAGCGAGTATAAATCTGAGGTATCTGGAGCATGTCACCCTTGCTGCCCAGGTGCTACTTCTCTGTGTGTGCCAGGAGCTGCCTGTATCCCTGCTTCTGCCTGTGTTGTCCTGAGATGAAATTAGAGATGCTGGCACAAATTTTACCCAAGATAAGATAAAATACTTCTAAAATATCTGACAGAGCCCTTGTAGTATAAATCAGCAGCCTATTGGCTTTCAGAAG
The DNA here is from genome assembly GCA_013396935.1 of Baryphthengus martii. Lineage (NCBI taxonomy): Eukaryota > Metazoa > Chordata > Aves > Coraciiformes > Momotidae > Baryphthengus > Baryphthengus martii. The sequence goes on along the minus strand of VWZK01007931.1, from coordinate 95,527 downwards.
AACTTTTCCTTCTGGGGCAGCACGGCCTGTGCCAGGATGTAACGCACAGATAACCCCCAACTCTGCCGACAGTTCCGCACCTACCGCGTTTCACATGTGTCGGTAAAGCACCACGGGCTCGCTGCTCAGCCTCTAGCTGGGCACCGTGGAAAACGCTCTCTGCTCCAAGGGCTTATCGATTCAAAAGAAAGTCAGGCAAGTAAGAGAAAACAAGGGAACATTTAGAGGGAGGAATACTATGTCAGGTCTCAGCGTGACTTTAGCACATTACCCCCTCAGTGTCCAGTGCAGGAGCTGTCTGCAGTTTCCTTCATGTGGGCTGGCTGCGGGGTCCCTTAATGTTAGTGGGGCGTCACATGAATGAAGAACGCTACGGATGAAAGCAGCACTTGGGTCCCAGCACCGGTCTCTTCAGTAGCCTCTTGCGGGCAGTAAGGTCAAAAGCTTTTTGAGTAAGTTAAGAGTCAATTATATTAGTAGATTTTCTTTTATTCACTGCCCTGTGGTCTTCCTTTGTAGTGCTACTGATTTGTCTCTAATTTTTCTTGGTAGAATCATTTGAAATTTTAAAAGACAAGGAATTTGCTAAATGGAAATGGTATTTTTTACAAAGACAAATGCTCTTCTAAAAAAAAAAAACCAACCAGGATGGTACCTGGTTTTACTAGATTTTCCATGGCCATTTTAGCAATTTGGTTTTAATTATTTGAAGTTGTGTTTCTTTAGCATTCCGCAACACAACAATTTATAGACACTTTGACTGTGGTTTTGATAATTTTCATAATGTTTAAAATGGATGAGAAATTATTGAAAAAAATAGGTCTGATTTGAATCCATACTTAGGAAGAATTGATTACTTAAACAATAAGAATCCAAGACATTCTTTTACCTCTATGTCTCTTTTGAAGAACCTCACAAGTAAGAAGGAAAATTTATGGATAGCGGCTATTCCTCTTCAGTCTTGAAGCTATCATCAGGGCAAAAATCACATTTTCATTTAACTGTTTCAAGAAGTTATTCCTTAGACACGTGTTGCCAACCGGATTACCACTGCTAGTAACACTGCACCCAGATATAAGTGCTTTCAGGATTGTCAATCAAACCATCTTCACACCCCTGTTAGAAGCCAAATATCGATCTTGCAGGACTTTATTCCAGAAGTCAACTGTTGAAACTGTGTAGCCCAGTGGAATTCAGTGGAAGTCCACTTCCACATTGCAGTCCATCTGCCAGCCACGCATCGCAGACTAGCGGGGTCTTAAACTGTTGCGTTCTTTACAGGCAATTTCCAAGTGTGAGTCGTTCTCTATTTCCCTCTCAGGCTGCTCAATTTGAGTTCTCCAATGGCTAGAAAGCAGAAAGTTTATGTCTTTTCTTATCAGCAGATATGCTTGTAAGGCCTCGCTCTCCCTCTCGTAATAGCTCCTTAGATCTTGAAATCTTCAGCACTGTAATAGCTTTGTGAAGTTTGATGGAGACTGGCCACCGGACTCAAAGGTCAGAGGGATGATCCACTGGGAAGTATGGAAAACTTCAGCATATGAGTCCTGACAAACAGCTGAGAAGCCCATTATTGTATTTAAATGTATATGCCCTTCAGCTGGTGTGCTTACAGAAAGCTTACAGAAACAGCAGGGCTGACAAATTGTATTCCTCTTGTTGAAAGACGTAGTCAAACTCGTTTGTCAGTGTTGTTTTTATGGCAAAAGACTTCCAGAGCCATTTTTCCTGATGGAAATCCATTATGGAAATTCCAACAGTACCGTTGAGAACTAGCAAAATTTCTAGTACCAAAGAGACAATAGACACTTGCAGAGTGAGCATAGCCATGTGAACATGACCTTTCCCTTAGTTTTCTTCAGGAATAAACCTCTCTGGCTTCATGTATACAACTGAAGGGAGCACGAACAGCACAAACCCACTCCTTCCTCCTTGTACACCGAGTTTTCCAGATCATTAAATGAAATGTAAATTCTGTGATGCAGGAGAGAAAATCCTGGCAGGGGCTGAAACACTGATACTGTCAAAGCCATTTGTTCTGAAGAAGGAATGTGGGAATCCTTGCCCTCATTCCACGGTAAGGCAGAGTTTGTAAAAAAGTTTTGGAGAAAACTGATGTATCTGAGCAAACAGATTCTCAAGTTCTTTCTGGATGTCATCCCACTGGCAGGTCAGTAATTTCACATGACCCCAGCTTTTAGTATAAATAGCAGAAGAGGCTGAATTTGTTGGTTACAGCCCAGCTTGTAACTGCTGTGATTTTACTTGGCGTTACAGCGCCCTGCTGGTGTCTGCAGAGGAATGAAAGGAAAAGATGATCCAGAGTTTTTAGACTGTACCCTCGCTATCCTTTCAGAAAATAATTAACTAACTAAATGAATGAGTAAAAGTAATCAAGAAACGAAGCTGTTTTACTGGCAATAATGAGATTTTGATGTATTCCAACTTGGTTAAGTGGCCATCAGCATAGATTAATCATAAAGTGTATCTTCCCTGTCTAACTTGGTTAAGAACCTAGAGATGTAGGATCTTATATGTGCTGAATTTTCCCTTGGATGGTCGAAAGGCTGTATAAGAAGCCTCACCTCTCAAATCAGGTACCTGTTATAGACACTTCAAGAGTCAGGAGATGATCCCTTAGTCTTTCACAATGCTTTAATGCATGAAATCCTTTATTTAAAAAAAAAAAAAAAGTTTTAGTATTCTTAAAGATGATTTGCCATAATTTTTCCTCCAGAGATGTCACAGACAATACAAGTATGTAAAAGGATTACTGCGGCTTTGTCAAGGTAGGTCAAGGCAGACAAGTATAAGAATAATGACATTATCCCTTCCATGTTAAAATATCAAATGGCCTCTTGCTGTGATACTTTATGATACTTCACAACATGTATTCATAAAATGTTTTCTGGAACGGAAATTCATGTCAACCTATTTTTACCAGGTTTTCAGTTTTGAAATGAGCTGCCCACCGGTGTAATTCTGACGCCCGAGGGCCCGTGCACGGCGCAGGGATCCGCTCACAGAGCTGGCACAACACGTGGCTTCTAGGATGACACCCCAGAAGGGACCTTACTGTTCTCAGGTTGTGACTCGAGAGGTTCCTTGGTCATCTCAAGTTTGAAGGTTTGTCCAGTAGCTAAAGGGTGTGTTACGGAAATAATATGTGGTACGTAGAGGGCCAAGCGACACAACTGCAGCCATCTTAAAAGCGAAGTTTAAAATCTACCATTTGCCTTGATTTTTGTGTATTCATCCTTCAGAGTGCTCCTCCAGCTGATCCATTTTTGTGCGTCACCCTACATACAAATATTTGCCTAGTGCTTGGAAATTCTCTTCTACCCTTGGAAACTCCTGGGAATTCCAAGTTCCATGCCCTGGTAATGACGGCATGTTCAGAATTTCAAGTGCAAATAATTGTTCTTCTATAACAAGGCAGGGAGCTGGGAAACCAATAGGAGTATGCCAAATATTCCATTTGAAGGTGTTGTCAAGTACCAGTTGTCCACATTTACAATTTGATAAGCCATCTCAAGGGCAACAGGTGCTGTAGGTACACAGAGGTCTCGTGCTCCAGCTCAAACACGAGGTTTGGGAAGGAGCGGTTGTAGAGGAAAATAATTAGAAGTCGATAAACATAAAAATTAAAATTATTTTATCTGCTTTTCCAAAATCTCACATTAGCTGTTATCCATATCCAGGTTTTATTTACAAGGAAGAATTAGGTCCTGGGTGCTAACAATAGTTCTTCAGGCTCTTATCTTGCCCTTCAGAAGCTGGAGTTCCTTAGAGTCCCCTCTTTATTAGCAAACTTTTCCATGCCTGACTCCTGGTTCATACTGCAGAGCTTAATGAAAGGTCTGATTCGTTGGCATTAAAGGGACACTAGGTACCTGAAAAATCAAACCTGTCTGAAACTTGTGCCTTCTGTACTTACATTAAGCATTTGAAGACTGGAGGAAATAGAAGGAAAGCGTCATTTCTTGGTTCTTTTCAAGAGACAATTTTAAGTCTTTTTTTTCTAAGCAGTTTATTGGTTTTATTGAGTTAATGAGGCCAACTTTTACTGCAGAGACCTTTAGCAGTAGAAGCATGATCTGAACTTTTCCCATATTCATTGTCATTTTATCCATCAGTCCTGAAGGTTTTCCTTTAAAGGATATTTTCTCAGCCAGTGAAAATCACAGATGATGAGAAGTTTACAATGCTAACCTGGGCCTGAAGAAACTAGTTTTATCATTTAAGACAGGTCTCTCGTGAGACATAAGGCAAATCTCTTCCTATGCCTCCATTCAGGTTATAAAACAGTATTTTATGGATGATCAAGTAGTGAGGTGGACTGTTAACTGGCTGGTGGGAAGAAGCCAGAGAGTAGTGGTCAATGGGGCAGAGTCTAGTTGGAGACCTGTGTCCAGTGGAGTCCCTCAAGGGTCAGTACTAGGTCCAGTATTATTCAATATATTCATAAATGACCTGGATGAGGGACTAGAGAGCACTGTCAGCAAGTTTGCTGATGATACGAAGCTGGGAGGAGTGGCTGACACGCCAGAGGGCTGTGCTGCCATCCAGCGAGACCTGGACAGGCTGGAGAGCTGGGCAGAGAAAAACTGAATGAAATATAACAAGGGCAAGTGTAGGGTGCTGCATCTGGGCAGGAACAACCCCAGGTTCCAGTACAGGCTGTGGACAGATCTGTTGGAGAGCAGTGTAGGGGAAAGGGATCTGGGAGTCCTGGTGGACAGCAGGATGNCAGGGGGATTGGACTTGATGATCCTTTGAGGTCCCTTCCAATCCCTAACATTCTGTGATTCTGTGATTCTGTGATTCTGTGATTTCCTGGCCTTTGCGAGGACACTGAGATGTTCCCACACAGTGGTGATAGAAATGAGACACAGAACAAGAAATGAAGTTCTAATTCTGTTGCTAAGAAGCCTTTTCAATCTCGAGACTGTCTTGTGAACCTACATCTTGACACAAGAAGTTGGTGGACACCCCACATCCTGCACCATGGGCTTCCATCTACGGCCAGAAACTCAGATTCTGGTGAGATAGAGGAGGTAGACTTTGCTGGCCTGCTTCTCAGTTTCCCCACACGCTGCACCAGCACAAAGTATCAATGCAAAATGCCTGAACCCTGCCCCTTTTTTTTTTTCTCTCCCTTTCTTTACCACACCTTTGGCAGAACTCCAGAGGAGCCCTGGGCTTCCCAGAGGGAAAGCAGCCCAGCCTTCTTGTGGGTGAGAAGCTGGACATAAGCCAGCTCCAGGCACTTGCAGCTCAGAAGCCACTGACCCCCTGGGCTGCATCCCCAGCAGCGTGGGCAGCAGGGCCAGGGGGGATCCTGCCCCTCTGCTCCCAGGGTCTCCCCAGTGCTGGGTCCAGCTCTGGAGTCCTCAGCACAGGAGAGACAGGGACTTGGAGTGGGAACAGAGGAGCCACAGCAATGATGGAAGGGCTGGAACCTCTGCTGGGAGAACAGCCTGAGAGAGCTGGGGTTGTTCAGCCTGGAGAAGAGAAGGCTCCAGGGAGACCTTCTTGTGGCCTTTCCATACTTAAAGGGGCCTGTCACAAAGATGCGCACAGACTTTTGAGGAGGTCCTGTTGTGACAGGACAAGGGGTGACGGTTTTAAACTAAAAGAGGGCAAATTTAGATTAGATGCAAGGAAGAAATTTTTTACGCTAAGGGCAGTGAAACCCTTGCTCAGGTTTCCCACAGAGGTGGTAGAAGCCCCATCCCTGGAACCATTCCAGGTCAGGTTGACTGGGGCTCTGAGCAACACGCTCTACTTTCAGATGTCCCCGCTGGCTGCAGGGCACTTGGACCACATGTCCTTGAGGGGTCCCTCCCAGCCCACCACTCCCCACCACTCCCCACCATTCCCCACCATTCTATTTACACCCCGCAGGGAGCGCAGCGCGGCCAAGTGCGCGTGCG
>VWZK01007931.1:0-89561 GCA_013396935.1 Baryphthengus martii | reverse complement strand
TCGGCGGGCAGACCTCGGCCGGCGCCGCCGCCCTGGCCGCGGTGTGAGCGGCAGCACGGGGATGGGCTCCCCCAGCTTCCCCAGGAAGTTCGCCTCCGGCCGCTGACCCCGCCCGCAGCGCCCAGAGCTTCCCGCGGCTCCGTCTCCCCGGGGAGAAGAGAGAGCCGGGGCCGGCAGCGGGCAGGATGGACCAAAGCGTCGTGGATCACCCGGTGACCCTCATCATCAAGGCCCCCAACCAGAAATACACCGATCAGACCATTAACTGCTTTCTGGACTGGACTGTGGGCAAACTAAAGTCTCACCTCTCTAAAGTGTACCCCAGTAAGCCGGTGAGTTGTTGGCCAGCCCTTTTTCCTCGTTTTGTTTGGCTTTGCAGTAACTTGTGGACGGTCGGTCAAGACTTTCTTTGGGCACCCTGCAAAATAAACAAGAGTCCTGCTGCCAAAGGGTTCCGTGTAAAGGCAGTGGCCGGCTCTCTGCTTTCAGGGAGGCTGGCAATATAAACAAGCTGTTCTTTTACACGGTTTAAGAAGATTGCAGTGTTGCATCCTGAGAGATGGTGTCACATGAAAACATTTGTTAGCGCTCCATCTAACTTTTTTAGCAACTGGAATTTAGTTATCACAGTTAACTGAATTTAATTTCTTTAAATGTAAGAGTTCTGTCTAATTACAACAGAAGCAGTATACCTGAAGTTACGACAATCTGGTGAATTCACTGAGGTGTGAAGCAAGTGTTTATTCATAGTATTATTTGAAACATGCAGTTGAGCAACCTCCAGAATTATTAACTTTCCACCCCCCTTAGAAATGCCTCTTTTTTTTGTTTTGCTATAAACTCTACTCTTAGGTGATCTACAAACTTGTAAAACAGTTGTGACTGTTTTGCAACTTAATATAAAGACCTATAGCTTTTTTTGTTCTCTGAGGAAAAATATGGTTTATTTTTAAGCTCTTTTTAAAATCTGAAGTTGGCAGTAAAAAAGAGACTGTGAAAAACCCTATCGGTGATAATGGATAGTCCTGTACTTTTTTAGAATGGCAGTCACATAGAACAGTATATTTGAAAATTTATTCCAGAAAACTTTGCCTCTGTCCTGCAGCAGCATGCGAGGCTTAGACCTTGCTGTAGAAAACATCAAAGATCATGTTTATTTTGTAGATGATTAATTTTTCACCTAGTTCAATAGAGCCGAACATTCAATAGATTGGCATTGTTGATTGATTTATTTATTTTTTTTAATTTTATTTTTTTTGACGGGGGGGCAGGTAAAATAGTAGCTTTGTGTGTTAAAGGGGGGATTCTGCCTTTTGAAGAAAGAAGAAAAGTAGTCAACAACTCAGGCTGTGTCACTGGTACATTGAAATCTTCTAAGCGCTATTTGAGAGTTTGTGGATTTAGTTACTGCTGCGAGTAATTCTAGGCTGAGAGAGCCTGTCAGCTGTGAAAGACACAAACACACGACTTCAGCTGATTGCTATTTCTTCCTCTTCCCTAGAATCTGCTCCTGTGACGTGTTTGTGTTTGAACGCTGGTTTTCTGACTCATCCTATGATCTTGCTAAGTTGGGCTTCCTGGGAAGAATTCTTAATGACCAAGAGGTTTTTTATGTTGCACTGTAGGTTTTAACCAGTGGTATAATATTAAATTTCAGTTTCCTGAAACATCTTTCTTCTGTTGAAAACTGATTCCTCAACGTGCCTCTCATTGTTAAATGACTAGTTCAGAATCCCCAGAATTGTTCTAGATTAAAGAACGGGATGTTTCTTTAGTTTAAAATTATCTCAGTAATTCCACTTTAATTTGGATTTACTGCACTTGCAATTAAACTAGTAAGTGCTCACACATTTCATACAACTTTTTCAAATGACAGTAATAACACAGGAGAGGAGAAGAATGTTTAGCAGGATGTCTCTTATGTATAATAAAATCCAAAAGTGTGGTTTTGGCTTGTTACATTTTTAATGTTGAATGCTAGTACTTTCTTTGAAGTTTATTTAAATCTTTGTGCTTTTAGGAGCTTCCCCCCCATTTCATTTATTTTTTCTTATTTTATTTTTAAGCCAGATCGGTGTCAAAAGCTTGTCGATCAAATTTCTACATTCCCCGAGTATAATAGGTCCTGGAAATAACATCTATTGCAATGCTATTTTAAGAGTGTGAGAGTTCATGAGAACACAGCTGCTCTCTACAGGTAGCGCAGTCTTCTTGAAGCTAAGGGTGTAAAATAGAAATCAGTTGCTACCGCTGCCATCCATAGTCTTTCAAGTTTTCACACATTTATAAATTAGTCGGTAATCTGATGATATCCTGTAAATTGTAAATTAAATTTGCCATTTATTAGGAGTCTATCTGCTGAAAATGAGCTGCTTCAAATAGGCAAATGAGAAATTAGGCCTTGAGGCAGTGCTGTTTGAGTTTTCTAGATTAATTTGTGGAAACAAACATAGTTAAATATGTAAATTCCAGATATAGTCAGATTCATGTTGCTTTAGTCATTATTAAAGTTGGTATACTTAAACTAAATGGATTTAAAACACAGTAGAATTAGTTTGTGGGTCTATGCTGAGAGTCACTCTGATCAGTCCCTGCTCTCCCCCCGACTGGAGCAATTTCTCATCGCTAGAGTACTGCACTTAAGTGAAATGTTTATTTAAGAAAAGAAAACTTGGAAAATCAACTTGCATGTTTCAATCTGGCAGCTCTTACGTTCAGCATTACTAACCGCTGCATCGATTTCACCCATAAACATTAATTTCATAGGGTTGTTTTCATTTCCTGTAGTACCTGTCATCTAGTGTATACTTTGCCCACAATTCTAACCAGATGTGGTTGTTTGGACTTTTGGGTTTGTCTTTTTTTTTTTTCACATGAAAGAGTAGGAGAGAGGCTGAACCACCAAAATAATGTAGCTGAAACAGGGTAGCTCAGAGATTGTCTGTGCTTTTAGAGGAAGTTGCTGCATTAGCTTATGTTTGGTGGTTTTGGTAACGTGCTGAGTGTGGCTAACTTGGGATAAGCGTTGCAGAGAGAGTCTTGTTTGAAAAATGGAAGGAAAAAAAACACTAGCTCTTGAATTCCTAGTTTTAAATGCATAACTTTTGGGTTATGATCTGGAAACTGTATTCCTTCTCAGTCTAAACTTTAGGCTCTAGAATTGTTTTATTGGATGATATGTACTTGCTTCTGAAAATGGGGCCACTCTAATTAGGTATTTCATTTTTTTTTAAGTGTTTTTCCATCCCAGTTGAGTGTTTGGGTTAGCAGTGAGCTTGCTGTTCCTTGAAGCAGGAGGTGTGGTAATGAACCTCTTCTGGCAGAGGATGAGTTGAATGCCTTTTCCATTTACTTTGGCATTTATGTGAATTATTCTGTCTTGAGATTTATCACCTCTTCTTCCATCTGCATTTTAAACCCCCCCCCCATTTCAGAATTCCGGGATGACTTTCACCCTGAGAATTGCAAGTGCTAATCCTGTAGTGCACACTTAGATATTTAAGTTATGTAGGGAGGAGTATGGGGTTTAAGACTTCATCTTTCCCCTTTAATATCTCTATCTTCATGTGATGAACAGTACCCAGTGTGTGTGACCTTTCCTTTTGTGGTTTTGTAGGGAGCTGAAAGGCTTTACTGAAGGTATGTGGTAGCTTTGAGAGCTCATTTCAATCTAGCAGTTTCTTCTCTGCAAAGTATGCGTATTTTAAAAATTAATTTTTACCAATACCGTGTTTGAGAAGGTACTTAGTTAGCTGGGGCTGAGGGGAGGCTTTTATATAAGGTACAGAAAAGAAGAATCGGAATTTGGCCATGTTATGAATGAGACAGGCAAAACAGCCCTCCGTTTTTGTCTTGGATAGCAATACAAAGGTTTGGCATTTGGGGTGGCTTTTTTCACTCCGTTTTGCTTATTTTGCTTTAACAGCTTATTTGTTCTAGGTAAATCTCCAGATAATCTATCTCAGGAGCCAGAAGCAAGGTTTTCTTCTGGTTCCACTGGTCAGTCTAAAGCAACAAGTTTCTAATTTAGAGGAAATGAAAGCTTTCTGTAACCTTGCTGCATACTGCAAATTCTAGTTTTTCTAAGAAGGCCTGTCCCAAGATGCAGGTACCTTGTGTTCCGTTAGCACCCTGCTCCTTCTTGGAAGAAGCAACTAAAATGGTATAGTTCAAAAGAACTTAGTCTGCTGTGAAAACAGCATTTTTTGTTGGTTTAAATGTAAACAGAAATAGCGCAGCATTGATGTTGAATTAATTGCAGTATTTTATCCATTGGAGCTGCAAAAAAAACTACTTCCCTGTGTTAAGAGATTTACAAACATAGTCTATTATGTCTCTAATTAAAAATATGGAAAAATGCAGAATAGAATATGAGAAGCATAGAAAAGAAGAGAAACAGTTCTGGACTATGTGTGGCAGGCTAGGCACTCTTTTTTAAGAAGTTAATCATGAATGACTAGTATGAGTTTGGAAAATTCAAGCATAAGCATCTCAGATTTAATATGTAGTACTGACAATTGTTTGCTTAGAGTATCGTTTGTTTTTTGTTTTTTTCTAGTGAAATGAACAGTTTTGTTTGTTTTTTTTGAAGGGGAAAAAACAAGTTCTGGAACTTTTCTATGTTTTGCTAAGTTACTAGGAGTCCGTAAGAGGCTATTGCAGGGAAAAAACCTAAGAAACAAGTCAGAACTCCAGCAAAAACTTTCTCAAATCATAGAGGTCTGGATGATCCCAGGTGTTTGTGTCTTAGTACTAGCATGCCTAAGGCTGCAGGCTGGGCAGCTGAAGGCTGGGAGAGGAGGAGGAGTGGTGTTTTAAGACTAGCTGCTTGGCGACAGGGAAGTTCTTCAAATATTTCACGCTGATAATGTGGGTCTGTTCCACTCCTGTTAGGGTGGATTCCTTCATTCAGCATTTGCTTATGCCAGTGCTCTCCTGCACTGTAAACACGTTCGTTTAGGATGCCAGAAGCAGTTAAACTGAACTGATGTAACAGTTGGATTCTCTTTAAAACTCTTTCTTTGTGGGTAAATATTAAGGAGTTGGGTTTTTTGTTTGTGGTTTGTTTTTTTAAAAGCTGTTTATTTACAGTTACAGCACATTAGTGACCCACTGCTATTAAGGCAATTTAAAATTTTCTGGCAACTTGAACAGATTTGAGTGGGGTTGGGGCTTTTGTTTGTTTAACATAGTAGTCTGCCCATTGCTTCAGTGTACTGGGCATCTTACTGTAGGTAGGTAGCCCAGATAGTTTCCTTTTAAAATTAATTTTGTCATTATCTCTTCTGTGCAGACAAGTGAAACTTTATTATCTTAAGAAAAAAAAAAAATCTTTGTTTGCATTTCTTTGTTTGCATGACTGATGTTTACTGAAGTTTGAAGGCTACCTTAAAAAAAAAGAAATCCTTTTACTGCATCATGCTTTTTAACACTTTCCTCATTTTTCTCTTGAATTTTTTTTAATCTAGTTTTTTTATGTTTTAGGGGACAGAGACAGGAGCTAATAACAGAAATGCCTTGTTGAAAAAGATTGAAATGTTATGCCCTTCTGCATATTTTAATTATTATTTCATCATACTACTAACTCTTATTAATTTGTGTGTGTGTTTGTGTTTTTTTTCTTTGCCCCAACCACATTTCATGTACTTTTTCAGCAAGTCATTTGGAACGATTGCAAATCTTCTTCAAAAGAAAGGAATTCTTGAATGTGCTTGATAGTTGAGCAGCATTTGCCAGTTAAATGTTGTTAATTCTTATGGCACTCTTCTGCTATTATGCACTTAGTAATTCTTTTTCAGAATCAGTTTGCACACTGCACTTGTGAAGCCTCTGAAATATTTTTAAACTGTCTGTTGGTGGTTGTAATTATAAAGGGTTTTCTCATCTGCAAATGTTATCTCTAGCTGTATATCCGTACAGCAGGAAAAAGCTAAATTCCTTTCTTTGTCCCATCTCCTAGTCTACAAAGGATCAGAGACTGGTGTATTCTGGCAGACTGCTTCCTGATCATCTGCAGCTGAAAGATGTTCTCAGAAAAGTAAGCTTTATATCAATACCGTATGATATTTGACCAAAAGCCCTTTTTGGGAAATGTGAGTTTAGATTTGTGGTGTTTAGCTTCCGATTTTCGTTGTTGTATTAAGAGATGTAACCATATAATGTTAAGTTCCAGAAAATATATGTAGGATTGGGATACTTGTGGTTTGAGGCATGTTTCTGGTTGATGGGAGATTGAGGAGGCTATCTAAGTCCCAAACAAGTGATGTGTAGTGTAGAGGGACTTCTTGCATGGTTCCCACTATGGCATAAATGGAATCACTTGACAGATTTGTCTTGGTTTGGGACCTCATTTCATTTCTTCTGGGTACTTAAATCCAAGGTCTTACATTAAAATATCACCTGTGTAAGCCAATTAAGGGTAATATAAATATATGCCAAACTAGAATTCTAAATTCCTGCATGGTTTTTCTAGGAAAGCTATTTGTTGTCCTGATTTTATTCATAGCATCAGAGAATGATGTGAGTTGGAAAGGATGTTTAAAGGTCGTCTGGTTCCAACCTCCCTGCAGGGAGCAGAGACATCTGCGACTAGAGCAGGTTGCTCACAGCCCCATCCAACCTGACCTGGAATGATTCCAGGGAGGAGGCATCGACCACCTCTGTTTCACCACCCTCTGTGTAAAAAATTCCTTCCTTGTGTCTTATGTTCATCAGCTATTAACTGTTCCTGGTGATGTTTGAAAGTTTGCTGAATCTTGCATTTTTTATTTCTTTCTCTTACTCTGCTGGTTCATTTTTGAAAAAAATACTGTTACTAATCTCATTTTGGATTCTTCAGTCAACATTTAAATTAAATCCAAATCCTCAATACACGTGACATCTCATGTAGGAAATCTTGAAATACATGTTCTTGGTTCTCAGATTGGTTCAGATATTTTGGATTGATGCTACCAGGTAGTAGGGATTTCATTAAATTAGTAAAGTTCTCAAAAATGTATAAAATAAGATGCTATTTAAGGCAGCTGATCAAGAGCTTTGTTTCACTTTTGATGGTAATAGAAAAAAATGTGCATTGCATTGAGTAGTCTTAAAACTCCTTGAAAACAGATCAGGATGCATCAGTATTTGGAAAATACTTTTTGTTATTAAACAATTGCACAGTTTTAAATCCTATGAAATAGGTAAACTCTATTACACAGTACCTGGGTATCAGTATTGAAATTTTTTTTTTAATATATTGAGATAAAAATCAATGTACAACCTGCAAGAGTGGACGGGATACAATTTAATATTCAATATGGAGGAAAGTCTGTGAAGGCGAATAACGCTTTAGCAAAAGGGGGCAGCTGAGCTTCAGTATTAAGTATGGAGAAACCCATGCAGCGGAATCTTGAGTACTGCTTCAGCAGACCAACGCTGTTGTTGCCCTGTGATCTTCATAGATTTTATTAAATTGAAATTAGCCGCTTACAAAAAAATGATTGAAAATACTGTGTATAGGTTTACCAGAAAACTGGGGCTGGACTATTGCCAACTAGTATATGTCCTGTGCCACTTAGGTTATATAAGCATTTTCAGGAATTTCTATCTCAAAGCTTAATTTTACTTGTTAAGGGCAAAATGAAGTCTGTATCCTTGAAATTCACTTGGCCTTCTTACAGCAGACTGGGTTTAGGAAACACAATTTCAAACGTTGCTTACGTGCTAGAGGAGAAATTTTGCCTAACTAATGTCTTCCTTCACTGTACAAGGGCTGGTTTTGACTAAAGGCATTTTAGTAACTGTAGGCATTGGGTTTAGTTAAATTGAGTGAGTTTAGAAACACGCTTATCGGTCTTAAGCACAAAGGTAAAAAATTACGTTGGAAGAAGAGGAGGGTTTTTGTGCTGAAGCTTATGGGAAAAAGGTCTGATTACTTTTAAATTCAGTCTCATTCTCTGCCATGTAATTCTTGTTTGATTAGCTGTAAATTCTTCATATTGCCTGAGGATTTAGCAGGGGTCTCAGTTGAGCTTTATGATACTTGCTCTTTGATACCGAGCAGTGATATAAAATACCTTGAAGGCTGGAAGCTGGGATGCTCTTCAAGCATAGTAATGCTCAACAGGTTACATATAAACAGAAATCTATTACAGTGGAGTGGCACACTGAATAAAACTCTCCACGGTGAGCTTACAAGTACTATCTGCAGCTTCCTGCGCCTGCCTGAGTGACGTACGTTCTTGTCTAGAAAGAAGGTAACTAGTTAAACAGTTTTAAGAGCGTTTGATGTGGTCAGAATGCTGGTCGCTGCGTGGTCGCTGCACTCAGTGCTCTCTGGGCAGTGCTTACTGCCCCTGACCAGTGAGAAATGGCACTGCCTGTGTAATTTAATAGCCGGGCTCTGCTGGGGCATGGAAGGGAGACGTGCAGAGGAGTGGAAATGAATGTGGCTGTGGATAGGCCATGCCAGCAGTCATGCACGGCCGTCTATAAAAGCAGTTACCCGCTTTGTTTTATTCCTGAAGATTAAAATTTTAAAATGATAAAATGTGTGTTAACATTTTATTTGATAGTTAAAAAACGCTCCTCCGAACTTCATATTTCTAAATGTCACCTCATTAAAAACTGCAGCTTGACTGCGCCCTGCTGTTTTCAGGAGAGGACAGCGGTTTTTTGTTGCTTGTCTCGTTTGAAATCTGGTTACTGAGGAAGCCGCAGTGTGCGATTTCAATGCACAGCCGTAGGTCTTCATGTTGCTATGGCCATATAAGCTTCAGGCCTGCTGATATAATGGGGTGTTTTCCTTTGGTCCGCTGAAATGGCTTCCGACTGAAATTTTTACAGCATCCCTGTTGAGCTGGGGAACACACACGCACCATATTCCTGCAGAACTGCTGTGGGCTGACCACTTGCGTACAGACAGGGCTCCAAGTGCTGCCACTCATTTGATTCCTCACTTTCAAATATTTAGGAATACTCAAGTCCCATGTAGCACTTTGAATAACATTCCCTGAGTGTGGAATATCTGCAGGGGCTCTTCAGCTTGGCCCCTGTAGGTCAGACTGGGGTGAGGTGGAGGCAGTGGCTGGTACGTTTTTCTTACCTCGGTCTACTTGTGAAGTAGCAGTGCCTGTGTTTACCCGGGTGTTTTGTTGAATAGCACCTCATTAGATCTCCTTGCAACCAACTTCAAGGAAGTTGAGCCTTTTAAAGGTTTTGAGATATTTCCAAAGTAAAAGTTAAATCTTGTGATATGCTTCCTAAGGTTTCTCAGTGTGGTCTTCTGTTGGTTCTGCTATGCTGCAGTTCTAGGGAAGATTGAGGGGAAGTGACTCGTCAATACGTTATTGTGGACAATAAGACAAGAAAATATGAGAGATGGAAGAGTGGGCTTGTGCTAGGCTCCAGGGTTTGCTTTATGGTCTCTCCATTTTAGATGGTGTTTCTTTACTGATTGCGACATGTCTTTAAAAATCCACTTTCAAAGTCACTTTCTGCTTGTGAATTTCTTAAGTATTGTTGCTTTAGCTCTTCAATTTCTTTAATTTTTAGCAAGATGAATATCATATGGTTCATCTGGTATGTACTTCCCGGACACCCCCGAGTTCTCCAAAACCCAGCACCAGTAGAGAAGACCACAGAGCTTCAACCTCCAACAGTAGCTCAGTGAGTTTTTTTTTCTATGCACGGGACATGCATTTCTTCTACACTGGGGAAGCTTTCCAGGGATTTCTTTTTAAAATTTGACTGTGAAATAGTGTGGTGAAAGTAGAGCATGCTGTATGAATTCAGACAATTAGACTTGATAATTTAAAAGTGTATCTTCATTTTAATAAAGATGACCTTTTTTCAAATGGTAAATTTGAAAATAACCACAATTACGCTTATTAGATGATAAAGCACTACTTTTTCTAAGCTGTTCTTTCTTTCTAGCATTTTACTGAAAAGTACGTTTTTCTTTCTTTCCCTATTCCCCATGTCTTTGGCAGAAACTGAGCAGCTTATTCAGATTTTTTACAAAAAAACCTAAGTTCTGATTTATTTTGTGAAAATTTTCTGAAGTGAGACCAGTCAAATTCCTGGCCTTGTGAGCTAGGTGAGTGGAGCTTGGCCAGCTTCATTCTGCTTGACAGGAATTGGCCAGTGCTTAGGTAGTAGCTTCGAGACCGTAGAAAGTGCTCTTTAACTTTTTTAGTTAAGCTGTTCACAGAACAGTTTTGTTGAGGGTGTCTTGAGCCTTTCTCCTCTTCAGACTCCCAAAAATGATGCTGTTCTTTGGTTGTACTCTGTTTTAACAGAAGTGCAGGTCATGTTTGTGTCGATGCTTTGGTTGTCATTACCGTAGTTCTCTTGGCTGTTTCCAGAGCTGGCGCTATCACTAAGTGACCCTGAAGGTCAGTCAGAAAGGGATGTGTGCATTGACGTTGTAGGTACTTTTCATCTGTGCTGCATTGATTATCAGCATCCAGTAAAGACTGTCTGTGGTTCGATGGATGGGGTGCTGTTTCGAACTGCCGTGTGGCAGAAACACGAGCAGTTTCAGCCATAGTGGAGAGCAGACTGTGGTTACTTCATCTTTTCAAAGGCTTCATTTGCAAGCAGAGCACAGGGGGCCTCCTTTGTGTTTGCTTTGTTGCTGCGTAGATAAGTTGTAAGTGTTGCATTTAGACGACTGTGTTGATGACTGCTTAAAGCAGTCAGTAGGCACAGTATTAAATTCATAATACTTTGAAGGAAAACCAAAGCTTAAATGGCCTTTAAGCTTTGGGTTTCTTCCATTTTTATTTTTTTTTCTCCCACTGTCTAGTGGTAAATTTTTCTTGTTTTCCTTTGTAGGGCAAGTGTGATATGGATGTCTTAAGTAATTGCACCTCCTCACTTCCTGAGTTGTCAGAGTTGAAGAGGATTTTTTTACTGAGTAAACGTTATAGTAATGCTTAGCAACAGGATTTGTGGGTTTATTAAAACTGAAATAACGCATCTCAGTGGCCAAATTGCAGTCTTGTTGTGGTGACAGCCTAGCTCTCCAGCTGTTGTCCTGCTTCCAGGGTTAAGTATTGATCTTGGAAAACACTGAAGGTCTGGCGTGCTAGTTTTGAGTATGTGTCTGGGAGCCCAAGTAGTTTCTGGCTGCATCGTCATTCCCACCCCTTGCCTTATCGCAGCAGTGATCACAGCAGGTTGGAGTGGGCAGCTGGCACAGCAAAGAGGATGATGGTGATGAGTGGAAGGGGAAAATGAAGACAAGGATAGAGGAATGGTGTTTTAAGCCACTGCAGGCACTGTTACCTCTGAATATGAAGTCATATCCTTAGGTTGTAGTTACTTCTGTTAACAATAGCCACTAGAATTTTTGTGGCTGCTAAATATTCTTTTGAGTAATCTTTAGTTTGGTTCAGCTCTTTCAAACGTTGATTCCTAGTGACTTGTGGTTTTCTCTGGGACCTATCAAGTGTTGAGTCTTTTTGAAAACCCTTTTTTTTTTATATGTGCACCTGAGTGCAATTTTGAATTTTTGTTTTTACTAAAGGCTTGCCAGAACCAGTAAAACCCCAGACGACTTGTCCAGTGCTTATACTCTCCATAAAACCTGAGACAAAACATTGAAGCAAATAGTTTTTTAAGACACGGCAGTAAATCTTGTCACTGTGGCAATAAGATCCGCAACCTCAATTGTATTTATTTTTAAGAATTTAGACCGCTCTGGATCAACTGCTGCCTCACCCACAAACCAAGAAGCTTCATCTACGTCTTTGAACACTAGTGCAGATGGAGTGAGGCATCGGAATCTTCCACAAGCACAAAGCAATCCCCTACCGAGCCACCAGTTCCCTTATTTAATGCAAGGGTAAGTGAGATGGAAGCAATTCTCAGCTCTTTCATACTCTAATTTAAAGTACTTTGAATGTACAGTTACAATTGTTTCTTTCACAGTCTGCAAAATGATTTGACTAGTTCATCTTGAAGCATAAGGCACATTAGAAATATTTTTCGTAGGAACATTAGTGTTTTTAGCCAAGAGTCAAAGAGTAAGTTGTTCTTGGTGCTCCCCTTCAGGCTTTTTTTTTCCATGCTTTCTTCCCTCAACTTTCTGTTGATAAGTGCAGCTATAATATTTAGTGAATGTAGTTAGTAATGTGACTGATAAAATTATTGGTTCTAGTTGCTTTTGATAGTCCTTTATTGTAATCATCAACAGTAATTTATCAGACTATAATATTCTTAGTTTTTGATGTGAGGTGTAACTCTTCACTTCTCCATATTGGATTAAACTGTAGAAATGCTGTGCAGATGTTTCTAGCACATGTAAGTGCTTGTGTATCTGCAACGGAATTTTTAAAGTGTTTTCATACATACCAATGAAATGTAACCAGTATACATTTCTAGATCAGATCTGTTATTACATAAATTTCAAATGTATTTATTTATTTTTTTTGTGCTTAAAAAGCAACTGTAGGAATTTCTAACCCACCTGACCTCTGTAGTTTGTGAAACTTTTTTTTTCTGTCAAGGGGAAAATGGGAGGATAGTGCATTCAGAGGTAATAGCTATTCTTTCCTCGGGCAACACTTTCTGCCAAGGCATTCTCCCAGTATTGTATAGATACTGGAGATTTTCTTTGGAGACTGTTGAAACAAAAAAACCTTAGGAACCTGCTAACAGTAACAGTTGTTTCTATCGCTGGAAAGAAAACAGCTGTCAAGAACTGTTGAAAATTTGCTTAGTTTCAGTTCAATTTACATGCTTTCTTGTTTAGAGTTAACCTAGACTTGACTAGTCTTTCTAGTTTTCATCCTAAATTGCTTCAAGTCCCGTTTTTTTATCTGAACTGTACCGCCTGCTGGGAAGAAAGTGCATTTGCACTGGGTGTAGCACTGAGTTTAATCTGACCACGTGCATCTTCACAGAAATACTTCAATTAAAATACAGTGCGAAGCATCGTTTTGGAAGACATTACTGTGTTTGAAAGAAAAAGTAACTTAATACATAAACAAAAATACTGTGTCTTTATTAGCAAGTAATGTGAATTGAGAGGAGTGGATCTATGATCTGAAAGAGGTACTGAGAACCTGACATCAACACTGCCCGTATTTCAGGATTTTCTGTCTTATTTGGACCATCCTTAGCTTGATCACCTGGAATAGGTGCCTGTTTGTGGCTAAGGTGCATTAGCAGCACGCCTAAATCACGTCTTTTAATTTAGTGTCATCCAAAAGGGATCCAGATGGTGATCCAAGAGCATTTTGTGGTGCAGACAAAACTGTAGTAAGGAGATTTGTTTCAGAACTGCGTTCCTGATCTGAAGAGAAATGCCAAAATAGATGAAAATAAATAATCTTAGGCCTGTGTTGGAAAAGTAATTCAGTGGAAGGCTGTCAGAACTCAAGGTAGATCTTTGCATGCTGGTGGACACTGGCTCTGCTCAGCTCCAAAGAGTCCGTGCCAGTGCCTGCTGGAGTCTACTGCTGTCTTCTTAAAAAACCCCTTTTTAGTGCTTTCAACAACCTTTCTGAATGCGTCAGTTTTTGCTTCAGGGCACTGTTGCTTGTATTCCAGCAGTAAGACATGTCTCCTCTTTTTTAGCTGCTCTCTTAAAGATCACTTAGGGCAATGAAATCCAGCTTTACTGCTATTCATACCCGGACTGAGCCTTGTTAGCAGTGGAGACTTGTAGCTGAAATGTGCCTTGCCTTATGGGTTTTTCTTAAGAGTTTCATGACCAAGCACTTTTATTCTATCTGCACAATGAACTGGTGGGGAAAGGTCTCCAGATGTTTAAAAACATTCGCGAGGGTCAGTTTTCTTGAGTATATTGCAACACTTTCATTAGTTAAGTCATTTGTACAAATAAATAACATGAATGTTTGGTGATTAAATGGTAGTTTTGATGGTTTTCAGTTCCTGGTGCAAAGCTTCAGCGTGCGAAGCTTTGAGTTGACCTTTGAGAAAACAGCTAATTCTGATTTTTAAATTGCTTTCTCTATGATATTTTAACACTTCCTGTTGCTTTTGAGATTTTTGTAAATGCCATTCTCTAAAAATCTAGACTTGAAGTGGGACTGAACAAGTAGCTTATACATCCACCAAGCTAGTCTTGCTGGGCAGAGCAAACACAGCGCTGCCGGCTTCTAAGGACCTGGGCGTGGATCTGGCCCTGCTGTGCTTTGCAAGGTACAAACAGAACAGATGGGCACAGTCCTGAAATGGTTTGTGCTTCAGGTTGGAGAGTGCTTGGGAAGCACTGAACAGACACAAAATATCAAGGCGGTGAGATTATTTGTCAAGTGTGGGCAGCCCATCTAGTGAAATGTTTTCGTATTGTGTACAAAGTAATGTGTGAAAGCAAGCAACAAAATGAGATGCTGACAGCAGGCAGTATGTTCTAGCACATAAATACCTTGCTTCATCAGTAGCCTTTGCTCCCTGTTCTTTTTGGGTGTTTTTTTGTTTTTTTAATTTTTTTTTTTTAAAGTAGAAAATAACATAGTCAAGGATCTTGAAATATTACTTGAAGTTGATATCCCAGGGTCGTATGAGATGAGCCCTGAATGAGATGTCTTTGTGGGTCAAGGTCATTAAACAAATGCAGGTATTGTCAGTCATACAGATGACAGAGAATAAAAAGTCTAACTTTTCTGCTAGCAGTGAGCAGTATCTTCATGATGACACTAGCTAATTAGTCTGACTTTACCCTCAAATTGAATCACAGTTCCATAGATCAAAAACCATAATTGTGAGCTTTTGATCCGTTGGACGAGTAGCAATGCCTCTTTTCAGAATATTCTGAAGCTACTCTCTACCACTTGAGCCTTAAAAACTCTTTTCTGACCTGTTTTTAGACTGTGTGCTCTGCTTTGTTCTCCAGTCTTGAAATGTTTGTACCTATCCAACTTGCTTCTCCGCTCTTGTGCTGCTGCTGCCATTCCTTTGAAATAGTCTGCTTCCTGCCTCTTTCTTCTGCTTTTGGAAAAAGATGAGGAGAAAGGATGTGCTTCTTTCCTTTTTCTTCTACCAGCAAACCAGCTTGCTTTGCTGCAGAAAGCCTCTTCCTTTGAAGGAGTTCTTGCTGAAATATGTTACACTCTGTTTAGAGTTGTTCCTGAATTTCATAAGCTAACTTAATACCCTGGCAGCTCTAATAGCTGTATAGCTGACAACACCTGCCTCGTTCTTATTTTGATGAGCAGACAAAACACTGCTGTACCAGTTGGCGTGCCAAGGCAGAAGCCAGTTCTTGGATATTAGTGTCTACTTTTAATGGAGTCGGATCTTGAAAAGATAAGTGTTGTGACTTTTTGAGAAGCATCTCCTAAAAAAACTGTTGGGGAGGGGGAACCCCAAACCAAAACACACCAAAATATTTGAACGGGAAAGGAAAGACTGTGTCGTAACTGAAGTCTTTTGTGTTTTGTCTTGGTTGATTTGACTGGTTTCTTAACCTACTGTTAAGCTTTAAGACATAAAGCAAGCAGCTTTTGGAGAGTTTGGAAGAAAGAGGCTCAAATCCTGTTAATACGTCTAAAAGCCGTATCTGTGAGGGAGACCTGTTAACCTAAGGCCTTGCAACTGTTGTTGTACTCAACTCGGCATTTTTAAAGGAGAACAACCCTTAAAATCTGTAACTAATGAGAAAAACAATCAGTGAATTCCTGCAGAACTCACTCGGGCAAGTTGAGTAGCGCTGATTGTTGGTGACTGAGCTGCAGAACTGGGTGTGGTTGAACAGTGAGTGGTCCTGCCTGTTTGCAGCCCCCTAGGATATTCCTCTGGCTTCAAATTAAAGTGTTGCTTAGTGATTTGTCACAACATAGTGCTTCAGAAAAACCTGTAGAATATTTGAATCATCTTCATGTTTTGAGGGTCAAATGTTTGATAAGGGTCAGTGTTTTACGAGTTTTGGAGGAGTCTCATTTTTCAAAGTGTTTTTCAGTTCAGGGGATAGTAAAACATGTTCCTGAAGCTTGCAACCATACAGATGAAAAAAGTGATTGATATTTTTTAACAGCTTGACAGCTTTGCTGTTCCGACACATTAATTATGCATAAATAAATTACATCAAGAGGGCTACCAGTTCACCCTTGCAATTTTTGAAAGAAATGTAGAGTATTGCCTATGCTTGGGTGGTCACTTTGAGGGTGCCAGAGCCCTGGACCAGGCTGCCCAGAGATTCCAAACCTGCCTGGACACTGTGATACCGGGCACCCTGCTCTAGGTGACCCTGCTGGAGTAGGGGGTTGGATGAGATGACCTGCAAAGATCCCTTCCAACCTCTACCAGTCTACAGTTCTGTGACTATCTCAGTTTGTCCTTGGTATTGGGAAAGTAGCTTTTGCTTCCTTTTTTTTTTTTTTAAAAAAAATCCGAAACTATTGTCAAAACAGATTATGACTAAATACAGACACAACAACAGGTTTAGCAGAGGTGCTGGAGTTGCGTGGCAGGCTCTTGTCCAGAGTTACAGTAAAGTGCTTACTCATGTGTAACATGCAAAAAGGATTTTAATGTCTTTCTCCCATCTTTCTTTCTGGGCATGTCTTGTCTATCTGAATGCCTGGTAGACTAATGAAATCTCTTGGTGATATCTTTGCAGGGAGTGCCTTACTTAGGGAACAGGTGTAGTCTGCAGTACAATTACAGCAGTCTCAGCTTTTGCTGCCTGCAGTCTGAATAAACTTTTCTTCATGCTTTATACTCTCATGCTGTCCTGAAAGATGTCCTGGTTTACTACAGTTCACTACATCAGAATCTTTGGGGAAAGAGTTGGAAATCTTGCCAAAACATGCTATATGCTCTAGGAGGTAAGAGAGGCTAAGAAGTTTAAAAGCAGACAAAACCAAACCTAAAACTTCAGAGGAGCTTTGTATCACTTGCATGTGAACCCATAGGGAAGAGAATCACTTCAGCTCAAAATATTGGGGGGCAGAGGGGCTGAGTGGGGAAGTAAATAATTTAGTGTTCTCAGTTGCAATCTTCAGAAGCTGTATCTGAAAGATTAGTTTGTTGTCTTTGCTCATGTTCGTTTCTTCATGGCTTTGATCACTGTGTTATTTCAGGTATTGCTTCTAAGAGAAAGTAGAAGATTGTCAGTTTTCCCTTTAGAGCTCTTGTAGCACCTTCTAAGGGTGACCTCTGAACTTAAGAGGAATTGTATGGAAAAATTTCTGCAGTTATACCCAATCTTGAAAAAAGTGCAACGTTGTTTTGTCTGAGAGATGCGGCTAGTGATGGAGTCCTAAGTACAAAAACATAAATCCTCTTTCTATAGAGGTAGCTTTGGTTATTAATCTTTTGTATGAAAACACAGTGCTTTTTTTGGAATGAGTTGGACGATCTTTCTGGTGGTTGTTTCATTGCATTTTTGTAGGCGGACAAATGAGAGGGAATTTGTTGTTTGTTTTTTTTTAATATTAGTGCATTTCATAAATGTGGTTGTTTAGAGATGAATAACTTTCTTAAAATCTTCTTCTAGCAATCTAGGCAACCAATTTCCTGGCCAAGGTGTTCCTGCTGGATTTTCTATGTATCCTGCGTTCAGTCCCTTACAGATGATCTGGTGGCAACAAATGTATGCACGTCAGTACTACATGCAATAGTAAGTCCATGTTATCTTAGGTAGTGCTGAGTTACACTAATGAAAGGGAAGTATTAGAACCTGAAATGTTGTTTGCAGGATCAAAATATCTATGTTTATTTTGTCTGGCTGTGCTGTTTTACACTATTCTGTCCAGCAAATTATGAAATTCAATTTTGGATTAGGATCAATGTATTAATAAGTAATATTTAAGGAGGAATGCTGTTTGTTTTGACCTGCGTTACATCTGCAACTTCATTATTGTAAAAAAGAAAAGAATAGGCTTGGAAATGGTGGCGCATGTGTTGGTTTGTTGGTGATGTGTGGTTTTTGTTGTTTTTTTGGTGTTCTTTTTTGACAAGCCTATTTTATCTTTCAATTTTCAGCCAAGCTGCTGTTTCAGCCCAAGTGACTCCCAGCACTGAGCCAGCGAGGTCTTCGGTTGCCCAGGCTGTAAATTCCGAACGTGCTCCTGCAAACGAGCCGGCAGCAGCGCCAAACGTCGCCGTCCAGGAGAACAGACCCGTGAACGCCAACGTTCAGATGAATGCACAGGGCGGCCCGGTAGTGAATGAGGAGGACTTCAACCGGGACTGGCTGGACTGGATGTACACCTTCTCGAGAGCAGCCATTCTGCTGAGCATTGTATACTTCTATTCTTCCTTCAGTCGATTTGTCATGGTAATGGGAGCCATGCTGCTGGTTTATTTGTGAGTACAACAGTTGAGTACAGCTGCAGATCTGATATGTGGAGGATGGTGCTGGTGTATAATTCATTTAAACTGAAAAGTTAGCCAAATGCAAAAGTTTTGGCACTGCTCCTTTGCAGTATGGGGAGAGCAGTGTGTGTAGGATAAAAATAAACAAATAAACAAACAAACGAAAAAACCCTCAAACATTTAAACAAGTAGAGAAGCAGATATGAAAAAAAGAAATAACATTTTTACATTAAGTTGGATACTGCTTATACCTGAAACACCACGCTCTGAAGTGCTGGTGATATTAACAGATTGGTGTTGTAGAAGTGTAGAATTTTGGGATGGCAATTGAGAAAGTGGGGACGAAGGAAGTTCTTATAGGTGAAGCATATGCTTGTATAAACTTCAGGCATTTACTGCTTGGATATGAAAAGAAAATTGCAGAGCTATGCTCATTTCTATTTCAAAAAAAAAGTCTGGGATTTGTGCAGTAAACTACTAGGCAGAGTTAAGGTTGTGCTACTGTAGCAGGGGGTACTAGATCTGGTGGAATTGCATCCTAAGGATGTATCATGAAGACCTGAAGGCTCTCTATTAAGAACTATCAGTGCTGTTGTCATCACTTCTCTTTACGTATGAAAATACCGTAGTGATGTAAATAGAGGTGGAAAACAGCAGTAATGCTTGGTATTTTGGACGACTGTCATTTACTGAGAGATCCCTTACACTGTAGTCTCAGTCCTCACAAGGACTGTTCTGTTGCTCATGCAGGTTATGATAGCTGAAATCAGAATATAGGCACTTGAGAACATAGGAAAGGCTTATTTCATGCGCAGTTGTAAAGTGGTTCAAGCCTTAGTTGAACTTTACGTTCTTTTTTTCCACAGAAAATCAGCTTTTAACTCTGAAAATTAAGACTTCCTTTGTAAAGTAACGTAACTTAAAAATGGGGAGGAGACCCAAAAAAAGTATTCTACCTATTTAATCACCTAATCATCACAAACCATTCATCTTCTGGAACGGAGGATGTAAAACTTAGAGCAGCTCTTGGCAAGACCCATCTTAACCGAGACATCAGAGAATAGGCACCATTTGATCTAGAAGTTAGACTTGAAGAAAATAGATGTAGCTTCCTTCATTTGGAAGTGCTTGAAGAATTTACTGCAGTAGTTCCCTGTAGCAGAAGAATTCTTTGTTCCTTTCAAAAGAGAGGTTTTCAACTGTTCTGTTTTCTTACATAGACACCAAGCTGGATGGTTCCCCTTTAGGCAGGAGGGAGGCCAGCCACAGGCAGCCAACAACATGGAAGTGAACCGTGATGGGCAACATGCAAATAATCCTGATCTTGAAGAGATGGTAAGAGCAGACATGTCCCTGGAGACTCCTCCGTATTCTTTTCTGAAGTATGCTGTAATGCCTGGAAGGAAAGGCAGCTTCAATGAAACGTAGTCAATTTAACCAGAAAGCTTTTAGCATTGCCCTCAGTGTGGTGCCTGCTGCTTAAATTCTGTGTGTTTTCCAGTCTGATAATTATGGACCGTCTCTACTTCAGTCACAGGCTTTCTTCACGCTAGATATTCTTCAGGAGGTTGTTCTGAGAGAAGTTACTTAATGTACTACTGGTGAGCTTGTGTCAGAGCTCTGAAAGGAAGCAGTTGAATTGCCTCACTTTCTGTTTTTAAAGGAACGACTTATGGATGACGGGATTGATGAAGACAGCGGAGAAGATGCAGGTGAAGATGCCAATACAGAGCAGCAGCCTGGCTTCATGGCTTCTGCTTGGTCCTTTATCACAACCTTCTTCACATCGCTCATCCCTGAAGGGCCTCCACAGGTTGGCAATTAAAAGGAACTGTATCAGGCAACCTCAGTAGCCGTACAGACAAGTGGAGCAGATTCTACAGAGTGTTTTAAATACAGTGCAATTTCTGAAAAACTATGTTATCTTTTTGATCATGGTGTACAAAAATGTGTAATTTTTTTTTTCTTTTGGCTTTCTCATGCATTGAATATTTTAAGCACAAGTGGACTACTAAAGGCTTTCCTTAAGATTCTTCTTTTTCTGAAGAACAAAATGTAAAGATATTGGTCTTCCATGTTTTATTTTAATTTCAAATATGTATTATACTGAGGCAAAAAGCTTGTACTTAATCTGCACCATTACCTCTTTAAAGAGCTGTTAAAAAGACAAATGTCGGCAGACCTTCCCAAATGCTGTATCTATTCATCTGAAGAACTTGGACTTATCTTGTGTTAGTTTTATGCAAGGTATGAATTACCACTTGGCCTTTGGAGTCGACACCATTCCTAAAAGAAAGCTGTAAACACAGGGATCACCTGTTAATGGCATGTTGTCTTCATGCCCCAGAATACTCAGCCTCTTCTGCGGTTAGAAAGCTAAAAGCTTTTTTTTCTTGAGGCTGTACTGAAGTTCATTCAAGTTGGAGATGTTTGACAGCTCTTCAAAGACAATTGACAGTGATGGGATAAACCTTAAATGTTTGATACATACAGTACTTTTTAAGAAAAAAATACAGCTCTGCTGGGGAAAAACGTGTACATTAGGTTTTTTTAATAAAAACGGTTACGGTAACTCTTTTGGATGTTTATATGCATATTTGAATGCAAACGACTAAATAGCGCATCGTTAAGGATGAGGATACGATTGATTTGAGTGGAATAAAGTTATGGTGGCATTACTGGTACTGACTGAAGTGGTGTGTTTGTAGCAGCGCGTACACCGTGACGGGAATCGCCTCAGCAGCGGGATATCTGCGTTCTTAATTAACCTCATTAAAGCTGAGAAAAGGAAAATTGCATGTGAGACAATAGCACGGTGCTGCTCTCAGGTTTGCAGTTGCTTTCCTTAGATTTTAATCATACTGAATAAGTCACATTCGGTTTTGTTCCTAATTCTGAGATTATCTTGTGCAACCTGACTGAAATGACTGCAGAGGTTTCTTCATTTACCAAAAGAAAGCCCATCCAACTTTCCAAGTACGGAAAGCTCTTAAATAGCTTTGAACAAGTGAGAAATAGGGGGTTATTTTTTGCTTGCTCATGTCAAACTGCTGAAGCTACGCAGCGAAGTTTTAAAACTTAAAAGATTTTATTTGGGTTTGTACTCTGAAACGTCTGTCGGGATTTCTGGGCCTTATTGAAAGTTGACTCACAGTTGGAAAAAATAAATTTGAACAATGGTTTTAATTTACACAGCTTAAATAATGTTTTGAGTTACAAAATAATTCTCATTTACAAATCTGTCAGAAGATTATAAATAAAAAAAGAGAAAATACAAAGAGAAATAAAAATGTCTTAGAAATGTCAATGATTTTATTTACTGTGTAGGCAGCAGTCATGAATAAATCATGTTTAATTACGATGTTTTACTCCCCGTGTTACTGTGAAGACCTGCTCTCAATTTAGGTTCTTTACTACATAAATATAAAATGCGTAGACCTTGTACAAGAAATTTTACCTTTTTGTTTTGGTGGATGGGTCTAACTTGACTAATGTAAGAACTGTTACAAAAACATAGACTTTGAAGGGAGTGGCGCAGAGTGGCAGACTTGGATGTCAGAAGGCTTATTTCTGGAGTGCACTGACGAGGTTTCATCAATTTGATCTGTATGTTCTCCCTCTCATATTTCCCATTTTTCTTGTCCTGGCGCTAGTGTATCCGTGACATGCACAGTTCCAACCGACTAGTATCCAGCTGCTGAGGAAGGAACGGGAGGTAGCTCTTTGCTGTTAGCTGACTAGATTAAGAAAGCTGCTTTTACGCTGTTAAGCCCCAGTTTGGTCTAAAAGTGTAGAATTGTCACTTTTTGTTCCTAGTCAGAAAAGGAGAAACTTGGGTTTAGGCTACACAAGGTTGAAATAGTGAAATAGGCGATGTTGAAGTAGGTGTTCGGAGACTTTCAATCTGATCAATAGAGCTGGAGCAGTGAGCTGAAGAAGCTGGACTTCCACAAGAACATGTTAACGTCATCAAACCTCCCAGCTTCCAGAGCCTTAGGAAGGTCTGAGCAAGGAAAAGCAACAACATGGCTACTAAGGAAAATGAGCGAGAAATGAGATATGAAGTCTTGCCAAAAAGTAGTGGGAAAGTTGGAGAGAGGAAAGCCAATGGGAGGAGCAAAGGTAAGGGAAGGTGTGATTCACGAATAAATGTGAAGCAAGCATCAAAGAACAGATTGAGGTAAGAGAGGTGCTTTTTTTTTTTTTTTTTTTTTCTTTTCAGAAATGGAAAAAGCTTGATGAAAAGTAAATCAGGTTTTTGTTTTCCAGGTTTCGGAACAATTCATGCATAAAGTTGAACAGTGTGAAGGACGTAGTGGATGATGATGGAAGAGAAATGAGAGCCTAGGGAAACGGTTGCTTTTTCTGAACGTACCCTTGTTGTAGGAACTGTTCTATAACATAAAAGCCAATTACGTAGCCCGTGGCTGTAGGCAAAGCTAGATCTTGAATTGCAGCAAATCTGTAGCATGAGATGGAATAAAAGGCGTGAGATTGAAGGCAGCGTAGGATGTGCCTTGGTGTGGAGGGCTCTGTGGCATAGCTCTGCATCACCTGCTTTTATGGCTTTGAACACAGAAAAAGTGCTTGAAGTTCATTCTGTTCCTTATGCATTACTGCTCTTCTGCATGATTTATTGTGATCGCTCTGAAAAATACTTTGCAACTGATATATGTCCATCCCTGCACCTGCAGTGACTTCTCCAGCGCCACTTATGTCGTGTTTAGCAGTGCCACTGTTGCTGTAGCATCAGCTCCAACTGGGGAATTCCTGGGTGTGAAACAGTGGGCAAAAAGATCCTTTTTCTCCTGTCAACTTGTGAGCCCCAAGCTCTTCCACGTGCTAGTGTTTGGTTTGGAGACCTGGCCAGGCAGTGTTGGCTTTCCGGTCGCTCCTTGTTCTGAAGTTCAGGTAGCTCACAGAGGAGTTAGCACATGGTGCTTCAGGAAACGGCTGCTTCTGTCTCAGACGCTCTGCTACCTTCTTACTGTTGTTGTGGTAGAAGGAAAAAATGTGATGGGGTGTGAGGTTTGTAATGGTAACAGCTGGTGGTGCCATTACACAATCTCACAAGTATGGTGTGAATAATTATGTTTCTGCTGCTTGTTTCTGGTACAACCCCAAATGTTCTCTAGTGTAAGCTTTTTTTTTTTTTTCACTAGGGGCTTTTGCTACTGTAAGGGAGCTGGTCAGGATTTAACCCAGCCTGGTAACTGAGCTCTGACCTGTTTTTTCTGGAGGTAGATGGGCAATTAGAGACACAATTGCAGTGTGGCTGGCTTGTCAGTTCAGCTGTGGGCCAGGGGCAGGCTGGCTGCCAAGGTATCCCGGGTCATGCTGTGTTACTTGTTGTGGGAAAGATTTGATGCTGCAGGTCTGAAAGTTAACTACGTTAGTACCAGCATGGCTTTGCATGTGGCTGAGGTGCTCTTTGTTCCGATTAGTGTTTCTTCAGGCAGGATGATGCAAACTGGGAGCGAGCTACTTTATCCCTTACAGCCCTTGTTTACTTACAGAAGTAAACTGCTGCTCCTCTTAGTAGCAAGATAATAGGAGGTAATAAATACGTTTCATCATAATTCCCACCCGAGAAAAAGGGGATTTTGTCAGTCATTCTGCATAAGGGCTCTACTTGAGTGCTGGG
Source organism: Baryphthengus martii (assembly GCA_013396935.1). Lineage (NCBI taxonomy): Eukaryota > Metazoa > Chordata > Aves > Coraciiformes > Momotidae > Baryphthengus > Baryphthengus martii. The sequence continues at coordinate 65,644 of VWZK01007931.1, read as the reverse complement.
TATACCTACCCATTCAGCTACTGCCACATCGAGGCAGCTTCTTACTCTCTACTGGATTTATTCACAGAATCAGAATGGTTTGGGTTGGAAGGGACCTTTTAAAGATCATCTAATCCAACCCTCCTGCAGTGAGCTGGGACAACTGCAACTAGAAAGAGCAGGTTGACTTGCAGCTGTGTCTGTGCAAGGTCTTCCTGGGTGGGAACACACCCAAGTTACACAAGCAGTGTTTCCAGTTCTTTAGCAAGACATTAATTTGTTCTTGGTTTAGAACTTCATACCTTTTTTTTTTTCTTTTAAAACATGGGGAAATGTTGCTGTATAATGATAAATACACATTAAGAAAAAAATAAAAGGATGAATATCAGTAATTTCATGCCTTGTCAGGGCTGAAGATGGTGAAGCTGAAGACATGCAGTTAGTCTGTTGATCTTTCTGTAAACTTTCATTTAATGCTTTGCTCTGTGAGCCTTACAACTGTAGTTATGTGCTACTTCTGCAGTAAAGCTGGTCCTTCAGTTGTTCAAGGCTGTGGGAGGATTAGAAAGGAAAGGGTGGTATTTCTAGAATTTCATTTGCGCTTTTCACGAGCCATCGAGTGATGTTAACTGATTTTCCTCAGCCTTACATAATCTTAGCTGTCCTAGGAGTAAGCTGCAGAAGTTACTGGTCGTTTTTGCAGTAGGCAGCTGACACCAGGGCAGCTGCAACTGCAGTTCAAAATCTCACAGCAGTGAGAGGAGAATCTGTAAGTGGGGAGAATTTATGGGGTGGAAGTAAATGGANCGGGTTCTGGGGTCCGGGGCTGAGGGGCCCCGCTGAGGGGACGTTGCATCTTTAAAAAGATGTTTCTGCTCATTTTTACCAAGTGTTTGTAAGAAGCTGGGGGGGGCTCTAGAGCTCAAATCTGGTGAGGAGCGGCTGAGGTGGTTCAGCGTGGAGAAAAGGAGGCTCGGGGGAGACCTTCTCANCATGGGGAAATGTTGCTGTATAATGATAAATACACATTAAGAAAAAAATAAAAGGATGAATATCAGTAATTTCATGCCTTGTCAGGGCTGAAGATGGTGAAGCTGAAGACATGCAGTTAGTCTGTTGATCTTTCTGTAAACTTTCATTTAATGCTTTGCTCTGTGAGCCTTACAACTGTAGTTATGTGCTACTTCTGCAGTAAAGCTGGTCCTTCAGTTGTTCAAGGCTGTGGGAGGATTAGAAAGGAAAGGGTGGTATTTCTAGAATTTCATTTGCGCTTTTCACGAGCCATCGAGTGATGTTAACTGATTTTCCTCAGCCTTACATAATCTTAGCTGTCCTAGGAGTAAGCTGCAGAAGTTACTGGTCGTTTTTGCAGTAGGCAGCTGACACCAGGGCAGCTGCAACTGCAGTTCAAAATCTCACAGCAGTGAGAGGAGAATCTGTAAGTGGGGAGAATTTATGGGGTGGAAGTAAATGGAGCTGTGGAGTTGTTTTAAAAATCGGGGGGGTTTTGTGGATGTATGTGCACATATTTTCTTTACCCTTCTAGAAAGATTGTGCTGACCTTAACTACTGGTTGGAAAGGAAAGCCCAAACCTCGTTTTTGTGTTAAAATCAGGGTGTTNTGGAGAAAAGGAGGCTCGGGGGAGACCTTCTCACGCACAGCAACTCCCTGACAGGAGGTTGCGGCCAAGTGGGACCGGTCTCCTCGCCCAAGGAATAAGCAATAGGACAAAAAGAAATGGCCTCAAGTTGCACCAGGTGAGATTTAGGTCAGTTATTAGGAATATTTTCTTCCTCGCAAGGGTTATCAAGCCCTGGACCAGACTTCTTGAGGCAGTGGTGGAGTTCCCCATCGGTGGAGGAGTTTAAAAACTGTGNAGTTAAGTGGTGGGAGGTTAAACTGTAGTGGTAACTGCAGCCAAGTGAAAACATCCTGCGGGGAAAAATGAGCAATTTACGTAGCCGGTGAGCACTTGATGCTCTCATTCGTTAACCGGAGCTAACGAAGGAAATGCGTAATAGGTAAAATAAGAAAGCACGTCATGTTTGACGAGGTAAGTCGGGAGGAGCCAGCCCCCCCGGCCCCTTGCCCCCTTCCCGCCGGGGCGGCGCCGCTCTATCGCGCTGCTCTATNGTGTGGGTGTGGTGCTGAGGGACATGGTTTAGAGGTGAATTGGCAGTGCTGGGTTAATAGTTGGACTTGAAGGTCTCTTCCAACCAAATGATTCTATACTTCACAATCACCAGGCTGGGGGATATTCTAAACTGCTTCCTTGCAATAGGCTGCTAAAAAAATAAAATTATGCTAGAAAACATCTAGGTTCTATGGGAAACAAAGCCTATCAGAAAGATGGGGGCAGTTGTCTTAGCAGGGCTTGTTGTGACAGGAGAAGGGGTAATGGTTTTAAACTAAAAGGGGAGATTTAGACTGGAGAGAAGGAAGCAATTGTTTACAGTGAGGGTGCTGAGACCCTGACCCAGGTTGCCCAGAGACATGCTAGAAGCCCCACCCCTGGAAACATTCCAGGTCAGGTTGGATGATGCTCTGATCAACCTGCTCTAGTTGCAGATGTCCCTGCTCGCTGCAGGGGGGCTGGACTAGAGGAGCTTTAAAGGTCCCTTCCAACCCAAAAGATTCCATGATGCTGTGGTGGTTGGCAGCAGCAGGCATGGTTGCATTCTCCTTTCAGGGAAGGCTGGGTAGCTTTCCTTTTTAAAAAAAGCGTCACTAACCCAAACCCTTCTGCAGTACCCTCAGCAGAAGTGAGTTATTGCTGTTGGCATGGAGACTCACCACTGCTCCAGTGCTAAAAGATGTGAGTCCTGCCTGTGATAAGTGGATGGAGCATTACAAGGGAGCTGTGAAATAGCTCCCATTGTCGTATCTCTTTTCCTGGTCCAAGGACTTCATGTTCCAGGTTGTCTCTAAACAGCTGTATGTGTAATTTGCCTGTTCCTAAGCAGTTCAATTCTCACATGCAGATGGATGGAGTAATGCTGCTGCTTGGTGAAGCACTGCTGTAACAATTTAGGCACCCCGCTGATTCATCTGGCTGAAAAAAGCCAGCCTCCAGATGATGTGACACAGAGCTGGCTCTGGGAAATGTGGAATCATCAGTTTATTGGGTTGTATGCTAGTTTTCCAACACTGTTGATTTTTAATTTTTTTTTCCCCCTGCAGCCACAAGGATTTGGTGTAACACATTAGTTACAGCACCAACACTATCAATGGAAATGACTATGGTTGTCTTGGCCTTGATATGTCTTAAATGAATCTTCCTACCTATTAATTATAATGCAAAAGACAACATGGGTCTTCCTAGCAAACAGTGATGATATATGATTCTTCAGAGAGAGTATTTTTTAATTGCTGAAGCAAGCATTTGTCTTAAGTCATCCGAGTAACTCCGCTGCTAGTGGAGCACAACTGATACCTTAATGCTATTTTCCAATTGCATTTCTCTGGTGAGGGCTGAAATTCCTATGGCCTTTGGGAGGGGGCTTTTGAGGTCCTTTACCAAGTGCGGTGACGATACGTGCAGAGATCCAGCACCATAATACGGTGACATTACCCAATGTTACAGCATGGCATCAGGCAGGGGCTGAGTCTCCAAGAGGTTGTCATTTTTACGGGGTTTGCAAAGGCTGGATCACTTCTCTGGTCTGATAGCCAGCGTGGACACAGGAGCAGATCGTCTGGTGTGGTGGAGGGGGTAGCACGGTGTGGAATGACGGCAACACTCAGCAGCAGCAATAGCTTATGAGATGTGAGGATGTTGCTGTCGAAGACTCCGCCTCATGAGACTGTAACCATTGTTCCAAAGTCCCAAATAGGAATGCACATTTTTAAGGCACTAAACTGGTCTAGACAGCATCTTGGGTTTGAATTTCAAGGGTAACATGAGTAAATGTTGGCAGAACCCTAAAACTGGTGGCTCTCTTCTTCATCTAGTATTAGGGCATCATGTAAAGCCAGTTAATAAGCTAAAAGATCCAATCCCAAGGTTATCTGAGCTATGACAGACATATATAATTTTATGTGACATATATAATACTGTATTGATATTGTATCTCCAGTTTCTACCACGGATTATTTGTGTGTCTAAAGTGGGTCTCTTCGGTCCTCTTACAGGTGACTGTAAGTGCTCAAGAGGCTTCTAATGAGAAACAGATCCAAATTTCCTTCCATCCTTCTCTGTACCGGCTTCAGTCCACGTTTTGTGACTGCGGTTTAAGGACCTTCCATGTGTAAAGTGTGAGGCACAGACTATAGTGATAACTAGACAGTTAAAGTTTCTTTTTCTTGTTCTGGTGTTTCTTTGTTCCTGTGAGACTGGGCGTGCAGATTGGCAGTGGTGAAAAACAGATGGCGGAGCTCAGGGAATGTGTCGTGAGGAGGAGAAACTGTTTGTTGGGAAGGTCTCTTTGCTGTGCGTAAACATTTTCAGATGCCTGTTAAAAAAGCAGGTAAAATTTTGGTATTTATTGAAGGGAAACAGTAGGGTTTTTTTCATCAAGTTGGAGAACTTCTGCAAGAAATTGTAGGCTATTATACAATAGAGCTTTGTTTTTTTTCCAAATAAGAAATAATGACTGGCTATCTTTCATTCCCCTTCCATTGTACATACCCAAGGTGACCCCTTTGGCGAGCGCAGTGCTTCATACTGCTCTTGGAGCCTTGCTGTTAATGCAGACAAAGCTCCTGGCCTCTTCTGCGCCTTCGGAGCTGCTGCTGAAAAGCTCTCTTTGGTAGTCTGCTTTTGTGATGTATGAAAGCACTGAATGATTGCTTGGAAAAATCTTTGCTTCCCTTTCTGTCCTTCTTTCCTCTCCTGGCAGTTGTGTCAGCTCCAAAACTGGGCTTTCCGATGGTTTAAAGTTGCATCAGGGCTATGGTGAAGAATTTGGCAGCGTGAAGTGCCACAAATTGAGAGGGAGGTCGTGAAAGCACTTGCCATAAGATACCAGGCTAAACTCTGTTTCTTGGGGAAGGTCTTTCACTTCATGCTGTATAACTGCCCATTGCTAGAGGTCTGCAGTGTCCCAACAGTACAAAGAATGAGACGACCACAAATACCAGCAAGTTTTTAAATCGAATCTTTGGGAACACACGTAGTGTTGTTCAAACAGGTTTCGGAGAGCTTTGTTGACTCCGTAAAAGGTACCATGAGATTTTACTTTGTCCTTAAGCTGAGAGCCTGTTGCCTTGGTATCCACATCACAGATGATACCACTTAATATTCTCTGGACCTTGTGATGCTAAAAGACAAAAAAAATAGGTCAAGGAACATCAAGGGTGAATTATCTTGATTTTCTAAGTTTAACAGAAAACTCTGAAGTTTATTGCGTTGCCCTTCTGGCTTTGTAGAAGTTTCCATTTTTAAGAGGAAAAATTATAATTGCTAAGGTGGATAATGATCATCTCAAAAATCAATTGGATTTTGATTTTAATGGCTACACTAATGTTTTTGCCCGTTGTAATTTAATAGCTATAGTGACCTTCCTTGTAGCGATAAGAGACTGACTCACTCTGTGTAGTCACACAGGCACGCGTGCACTCACTCACTTCCAATTCCATGTGGATCTGAGGAGCTACTGTTCAATTCTGCAGCAAAATGTCGGGATTTTACGTGTAGAGGAGGAGTTGTGGGTCCAAGACTGCAAGAGACAGTTTCTACCTTAAAACTGCAGTAAATGAACCATCGGTTGCTGGGTTTCAGTGAAGATACAGAGCTGACCTCTGCAAAAGAGAAACCAGGGGAGAGCAGGAGAGCCCAGCAGCCAGAGCCACGAAGTTGGTGCGAGGATGCTGCGCTTACATTCTTTTAAAAGCGAATCATGAGAACAAAAGATGGTGGAGAGTGGAGGCCATCTGAAGAAGGAAGGTGGCGACCTCATTAATGTTTATAAATATGTGAAGGGCGAGTGTCAAGAGGATAGTGTCAGGCTCTTCTCTGTTGCCCAATGACAGGACAAGGGGCAATGGGTGCAAGTTGAAGCATAGGAAGTTCCATGTAAACGTGAGAAAAAAAATTTTTCACAGTGAGGCTGCCCAGAGAGGTTGTGGAGTCTCCTTCTATGGAGACTTTCAAAACCCGCCTGGATGTATTCCTGTGTGACCTACTCTAGGTGATCCTGCTCTGGCAGGGAGGTTGGATCAGATGATCTTTAGAGATCCCTTCCAACCTCTAACATTCTGTGATTCTGTGAGATGCCCGACAGACAGGACGGCTCCTTGTGACTGCAGAGATGGATGAGCAAAGGAAGCTCACGTTGTCCTGCTGCTGGCCTGAGGGTGTGTAGATACACCGTGATAGCTGGTTGGAAGAGTTACCGGTGAGTAGCCTGTGAGTGCAGGACCTGAGAGGCTTGGGGGTGTCTGTGCGCAGGGAGAAGTAAATGATATTCTGGGGGTACAGCAGTTGGTGAAGGAATCCTGGGACTAACAGACAGAGGTCTTGTAAGTTCTGATTTTGGTGAGAGCAGTCAGGGAAGTGATCCCGATTATGAAATAAAGTCCAGCTCAGTTAAAGAGCGGGGTGTATCCACATGCAGAGTAATGTATCACTATACAAACATTGCAGTTTTTAAAGATACACTTGCAGTGTCAAGGCCAACAGGGTATTAACACAAACGTATAATTAACGTTGAAATAGTCGTACAAATTACTGGTGAGGATCTCAGGGGGATTACAAATGCACTTTGGGAACAAAGATCATAGAAGAAAATCAGGTATTCAAAGAGGTGCGTGATTCAGAAGAGATTGATAAAGCTAAAAGTATTGGTAAGCCTGTGTTCACAGTGTGACAGGTGACAAGCAAAAAGGACTATCACTGATCTAATGGACCCACTTTGGATGAAGTATTTATGGGAAGGATGGTTAAAAAAACAAATTGAAAAATCTAGTGTTGTGAGTCCTATTTGCAGATATCCAGGCTTAGATTTGGAAATGGGTGGGTCTCCATAATTAAATTTAATCTGGAAAATCTAAGTAAGGAAAAAGTGTCTAGGATTAGTAGGATCCATGCTGTCTTGTGTCCGGTGACTGGCAGATTTCTTCACATCAGTCCTGCAGACTTGTTGATCAGCAGCAAGGACGTTTCCAAAGAATTGATTATGAAAACCAAACCAAACTGCTCGGGTTAGCTGAATCCAGTAGAGTTCCTTTAAATGCGAAGGCAGTTAAATAAAACTAAGATGCTTTATTTTGAGAAAGCACACTCTGAGAGTAGTAACAAGCGGAGCAAGTGGGGACTGATGAGCTCAAGGACTTGGCTATAGAGGAGTTGTGGAGCTGCTGACGTCAAAAGTGCAGAACCTCTCTCGACTGAAGGAGAATGAAAGCTGTATAGGGAAGTGCTGCAGAGACAACAAGAACGTGAAGTGTCATATCTGGCAGAGCAGATTTTCTGGTCCTTTGAGGGAATTTATTAGTTTAGATGAGTTAGGTGGGGATGAATACAAAAGCAAGATCCCTTCTTTAGAAGGGATAAGAGGAAGCTTTGCTGACAGGGGTTACGGGGCTGGTGACGTGTTTTTGACCTTAGCGTTGAGGGGAAAATTCATCTTGAATAGTTCAAATAATCATCTTGCACAAAAACTGGTGGTGTTTTGAAGGATGGATGGACAGTCAGGCGATAATGGGGTAACATCCCTTTCCCTTGGGCTCTTCCAGTGGTAGATTGTGTGTTGTGGTTCCAGTCCTCCCAGACAGAGCACGTCTTCTGTGGGCAAGCTCTGGAGTGCCAATGAAATCTGACACTGACATGAGGCCTCAGTGGCACGAAGAGGATGGCGATGTGCTTCACTGGCGACTGGGCTAATGAAAATGGAATGAAATGCAGCAATGCAAGTAGCTAGGTGAAGAAATTAGTGACTAATAACAAGAATTATTCTTACAGACCAAGAGCACAGCAGTTGGGAACAGCAAAGGAAGTATTTTGGATATGTGAGATGGTCAGAGGTTCACAAAGTCATAGGTGAGAAGTAATCAGACAAAAAGTATCTACGATCCTGATGTCTTAAAGCACCTCAAATGAGATATTGGTAGAAGGGAAGGAATTAAGTCCACTGTTCAAGGTGTTAATGTGCAGTGCTGTTCCAGTCCCCCATTTTCACCACGGATAATCTCCAAAGTAGAGTGGCATGGAGGGCAGGATGGTCAGGAGATCAGGAGAATTTAAATCATCTAAGAAGATGAAAGCTGAGAAATGACGAATGTTGCCTGTGGATACATCAAAGGGATGAACTCTGGCAGGGAGAATAGCTCTTTAGTGTAAGGGACAAAACTGGCCTAAAGAGAAGTGGATATAAGCTCCAAGAAGTAAATTTGGGCCAGGAGGTGATTCCTAACCATGGAAGTGGTGTCTTCTCAAGAAGATTGATGGGGATGAAGACCTCAGGTAGGTGTAAGATGGTGCTTGAGGAATCCCATGACAGGTCAGAGGTCACTTTCAGTGCTCTGATCCATCACCTTGTTACTAGCGTGTGCTTGCAGGGTTTGCAGGTTGTGAGGAAGCATCTCAAGCGGCATGGCAATTCCATATCCCGCTGAAGTCACAGGGCACGTGCAAAAGGTGAAGTGTAATTATCAGGCTCGGAATCTGCCCTCAGCACCAAAAGTAATGCTTGCCTCTGTGAAAAGGCAGATTAGATTCCTGAAGACACTTGGGGATCTGGATTTTATTTTTATGCATCTTCCAAAAGACTAGTAATAGTTACTTTGAGGACTTCAGGGAGCTCTCATTCCTTACACTGTTGTCACTGTCAAAAGAAGAAAGTCCACTGGGTGGGCCTAGACTGTCAGAAGCTCAAGAAAAAAGCAGCATTAGATGCCAACGGTTTAAACTGGGTCATGTCTGGACAGAATTTTTATTTCTTGTGAAAAAGCCTGTTATTAAGAATACTGGAATGGCTCCTATTATACTTCAAAATAATTTCTTTCATCTCTGGATAAATGCAGCTCTGAGGGTCTTCGAAGTTCTGCCTACCAAAATGGTGATAGACAACTCAATTCCTATGTGCCTGGCTATTAGTATCAGTCTGAAAATACTCTTTAACCTCCTGTAACTTAAAAAAAACAAACCCAGCACTGAGAATGTCTTCAACAAAGATTTCACACAAAACTTGAACCACGCTCCCTAAACCGTTCAAGGTTAAAGCTTTTAGCAGAAGGTAAACCTTTCAAAATGAATTCTTGAACTCTAGAAACAGGAGTGTCACTTGGCCTACTCGTGCCACTGAGCTGTCCAGGAGCTACAGACAGGGCTTTCTCACGCCTGCCACCACGTGACCCAGGAGCTTTCTTCCCCAGGCATTGGCACGTGGTTTTGCAGGCTACCGAGGTGATGGAGTCCTGGAGCTCAGACACAAATAAGACAAGACATAGATAAGGAAAGACAAAGAAACATAAGAGACAAGAAGGATGTAAAAATGCCATAATGAACTCGTGCGTCTTGAGAAAACCTCTAATCTAATGAGAATAGATTTTGTTTGAGAGATTGTACTGGTACAATTAATTATTCATGGCAGCGACATCGTTAGGATTTCATTTTATTTAAAGGCCTCTAAGTGATTTGGAAAATTGGGTTAAGTTGAAGAGGAGTTTCAGGAGAGAGACAGGGGAAAGCTTTTCCTTTTATTGGCATTGTCCATTATTTTCTAGATCGCTATTAGAAGTACAAACACAAACTGCTCTCGAGCTCTAACATTCCTGCATTAAACATGGGCATAAATTCGAACCACATAAATACGAGATCAGGGCCAAGTGGGAATCTAGGTAGCTTTTTGCAGGACAAGTTAGATACCATTTCAGTAACCTACTGTCACTCACTGGGGACTTGCTATACGTTAACACCAGGCTGTGATCAGTGGCTCCTCGTCCTTGTTTCCAGACTTGGGCTGCTAATGTCTCACATAATGGGGTGAGGCGCTGCACGGCCTTATTCCTTGGGAGAAGAGACCAATCCCACTTGGCTCCAGCCTCCTTTCAGGGAGCTGTAGAGAGTGAGAAGGTCTCCCCTGAGCCTCCTTTTCACCAGGCTGAACAACCCCAGGTCCCTCAGCCACTCCTCACAAGACTTGTGCTCTACACCCTTCCCTGGCTTTATTGCCCTTCTCTTGACACACTCCAGCCCATCCGTCCTGGAGTGATGGGCCCAAAACTGAACCCAGGATTCGAGGTGTGACCTCAGCAGTGCCGAATGCTGGGGGATGATTCATGGGAACAAGGCAGGGGTTACTCTTCTCTGCCCCCCTGGTACATCTAGACCTGATTCACAGGGAGATTTACGCAGCCTCAGAGCTGCTAACACTTGTACACTGTTGAAAAGTTTTTTGTTGTGTTTGTTTTTTTTTTTCCCCTTTAACACATGGGTGCTTAGCCTGGGAACTATCCAGGCGTCTGAGTGTTTAAAAAGTCTGGTTTTCTTTTTCTTTTTGCAATGTTTATTTGTTCCTTCCCTTGTAATTCTCCCCGTTAACTCATGGACATCGTTCAGGGGCAGATTTAAATTGAAGCAGACAGAATCCAGTTCTGCTCTGTCCCTCGAACAGTGGAGATTTGTTTAAAAGCGCTGTTGGGAGCACTCTTGGTATGACTGGAATGCTCAGGGCTTTATTTTTCATTTTGCATCACGTGCAAAGTAACCCGGCTATAGCTTGATGTTCACGTGGCCGTGGTGATACCATCTCTGCCTCGGCTGGCTGAGGGTTGTGTAAATTGTTTACAACAGCTTTGCTGGGGATGCTCACAAACAATGGACTGGCCACTGGGAGGAATGTGGGGGATGAAGCTCATATGGACCAAGGCTCAGGGCCTTGGGAAATCACATTGGGCAACGGCTCTTAAAGATGAAAAAGTGTCTCTCCAAGTACTGGTCTGGATCCAGTTTCAGGCTCAGTCTGAAACCCAGAAACAATCGCTGTCTGTCTTTGATGTCTGGAAGGGTTTGTTTCACAACATTTGTATCTGCCGACGCGGGGAGTGGAAAAGCCTATTGAATGTGCTAATTAAGAAGTTTCAATAAGATGGTTGCCATTTGGCCTGCAGTCCCCAAGTCTTGTCTCGCATGAAACTCTACAAGAGCTCCAAGCAACCAAGCTCTGGCTTGCTTGAAAATGAAGCCAGGCCCCGGCAAGGTTTTGGCTGGCGGGAATGGTGTCACCTGGGCCTGCTCTGAATCAGAAGAAAAAATGGCAGCTCTTGCTGGCTTCCTGAAGCTGTGCCTTGCCAGTGGCCTCTCCCAGGCGATGTCTTGCGTATCTTAGTGGAGCTGCAGCCCTTCCCAGCTCTCCTGCACCACTCTTGGTGGTCAGTGCACCTATGAAACGGGGTGTGCAGTTGCTTCCTAAGAGGGCTAGAGGCATCGCAGGCCAATCTTTCTTCGTTGCCACTGCAACATAAAGACAGGGAGAGCTTCAGTACCTCGCAGACAGAGGTCTGATGGAATAACATGGCCTCCTAATGTGTCGGTAAACACGTTATACTGGCAGTGAACTAATTTCCAGTTAAGAGCTTGAGATGTCTCAGCTGTAGGACTTCAGAGAGTGTTCACTTGGACGCTGTTATCCTGTGGTTTATGGTACCTATCACAGAAGGGTGGACATCTCTGCTCTTCCTGGTAGTGTACTTAAGACTGCTTGTTTTCCTCCAGCTGCCACTGGGCAGGACTGGAAACATCTTCCCACAGAGTCTTGTCCTAATCAGTCTGAATAGGTGGTTGTTTCAGGCTGCGAATCCTCTCCCTTGATTCCCTGGGACTCTGCTCCTGCTGCTCACCACGAGGAAAAGTTTTGTGCTTTAAACACTGGGGCTTGCAGCCTCCCCAGGCTTCCAGTAGATAAAATGTGGTTGCAGCCCAAGTGTTTATTTAGACTTCCAGAAGAAAGAAACGCAGAAGGGAAAAAAAAATCTGTGCAAATACTAAGACCTTTTCTCCGATGACTTTTTGATGACATTATTTTGGTGGCTAGACACTTGACTTTACAGTATGTAAATATTCATTTGTTTTCCCATGTGAGGAGAAAATTCAAGTCTGTTAAATTCAAGTCAATTTGGTACTCTCGTTTCTTTCTATTTAAAAGACTTCCTATTATTTTTCCAGCTAAGTAATATGTGTTTAACTAACCATTCATTTTTCCCACGAGTGACCTTAGATAAACACGATAATTTTAAAAATAGAGGTGAGAACTAACTTCTCAGTGCAGTGATCATGGCACAGAGCAGTTCTTTTATCATTCGTTGTCCACCCTGGCAAATGTCAAGCTTACTCCTGTATGTGAACATTGACTGCTTGATCCTTAGCTCATGAAAATGGTTTTTCCTTTGGTACCGGTTTGCACAAATGTGGGTTACTCTTCCTGGGACGGTAGTGCCATTGTTCAAACTGTTGACGTGCACTGACCTAATCATCCAGTATAAAACTTGGTCATCCAGATCCTTGCTAAGCAACGCTTCTGACGATATCCTTTAACTCCGGCCCAATTTTTATTCAGGTGAATTTCAAAACCCCGCTTGACTTTATTAGAGCAGTGCATTAGCAGCTGGACAACAGCTCCGTCGAATCAAGGCAGTGCAAATACTGTGTTGCTTTACAGGGATCCAAACACTACCACCAGGAATGCAAAGGTTTGTGTTTCTGGGCTCCGTCGGTCTGTTAGGCTACTTCAGAGCGAATACCTCCCTGGGTGTAGATTTAGCTGCTTTCCTCATGTAGGATGGATTTTGATATATCCTCACCTTTGAGTATTGAAGAAGTCAACCCCTTCTTTTGAAAAGAGGGGAGACTCTGGGGTCTTTCCTTGCTATTCTTTGTAAGGAGAAACAGGAGTTCCTTCCACAGGGCAGTAAGAGGGAACATGATGTAGTCCTAGGGCAGGAACTGGTGCTTGCATTGCTTGCTTTAAAGGTCCCAGACCAGGATTTTTGGTTTTGGGTTTTCGGGTTTTTTTTTCCCCCCTAGCAGACATGGGAAAGCCCCTAAAGGGATGACAGCATGTGTTTTTTTTCCTCAGAAGAAGAAACATACTAGTCAGAAAAACTAAGGCATCTCCTAAGCTCTGTTATCTCAGGGTGAGATGACTTGAAACAGCATCAGCTGGGAGAAAGCTGGTTCCAAGCTACAGCTGATATGAATTAGCACAGTCCTGGCAGGAGCCTATAGAAGGGCCGGGAGCCTTGGGCAGCTGTTAGGAGAGGTTTTAGTGTTGTTATGGGTTGTTGGGTCAGTTTAGTCTGAGTTAATGGTGTGAGTGGCTAGGAGGGTCCTTGTCTGTGCGGACTGTGTTGATAACTCCACATTTTGAGAGTGTTGAAGCTCCCTGAATCAGCCATACAGTGCTGTAGGTTTCAGGGAGGGCTGTGGAGGAAAGGAGAGAACTAGGTGCCATCCTAGTTTAAACTTCAGAAGAAATTTCTTTACAGTGAGGGTGACGGAGCACTGGAACAGGCTGCCCAGGGAGGTTGTGGAGGCTCCTTCTCTGGAGACATTCAAAACCTGCCTGGATGCCTTTCTGTGTGATGTCATTTAGGTTCCTGCTCCGGCAGGGGGGTTGGACTAGACGATCTTTGAGGTCCCTTCCAATTCCTAACATTCTGTGATTCTGTGATCCTCTCATGGATACTGTTCCTTTGATTTGGGCAGACTGTTTTGACTACGAGGCAAGTTACCTGAGCCTAAAAGGTAAGTGGAAAACTGATTTGTGTTCATGGAGACTGATAGAAGGGAGAGGAGTAAAAGTTTCAGTAAAGAAGGTAAAAATAATCTGCAACTAAACAACTTTGAAACTGAGCAAGAAAATGCAAAGCTAAAAGAAATGTGAGCAATCCTAAACCTGAAGTCACTTGCTGAGGCTTCTTGAGGGCACCTGGTTGTCTAGCTCCCATCCCAACTCAATTCAATGAGTAGCTAGAAAATACTTGAGGCTTTCAAACTTTGTGCAGGGCAGCATGGGAAGGGACAGCTAACAGCTGTGCTGGAGGCAATTCAGTTGGGTTCAGAAGAGCTGGCTGCTAAAAAATGCCTCTAGTGAGCTCTGTCTTGGCTGCCTCCTCTCCTGGGAGTTGTGTTGCCTGTTCTGGACTGGTTGTGTGGTTCCCTCCCTCCTTCTGCTTGGCTTTTGCAGGCAGGACCTTCCCCCAGAGCTGGCTGGTTTTAGTTTGACATCACACCGTGACAGAGATGAGTATGTGTCTGCCTTTTATTTTTTTATTTTTTTTTTTCACTGGAGGTTGTTTAAATACATCAGTGAAACGCTGTGTACTGGGGAATGGGAATAATAAACTTCTGAAAACTGTAGGCTCCTGGCTGGTGCCAGGACAGAGAGTGAGGAAGACTTTTGCCTGCAAATCCCAGCACTTGTAGAGGCCCTTCATTTGGTCCAGTGAGTCTAAGTATGTGGGTGCTGAGCACAGTGACGTAATTTTACAGAAGTGAGATGATTTGTCGCATTTCTTCAATCGCGTGTCCCAGAGTACTGGGAGCACAAATCTTAGTTAGCTGAAGAGGGATGTGGTGGAAATAAGTGGTCATATGTAATGGAAATACAAGTTTCATTATTTTTCCTCCAGCCCTTAATTATTTTTTCTGCTTGCTTAGCTCAATTAACAGATGAGAGGTGCTCTGCAGTTTGATGCCTGAGTCTCAGAAAGTTTGACTGTTGGTTTCCTCAGCAGTGTTTTAATAGTAAGATAAGTTCCTATGTGACTTCCTAAGGTTGGATGTTATTCTTCTAGTTCAGCACTTAGAACTGGCTAGGTTGCTGCACATTTTTTACTCTGTTTGGTCCTCAGAAATTACTTTCCTTCTTGGAACCAGCTCTTTTTCCAGTTAAATCTCAAAGCTGGACTTCAAGACTCCATAGAAACTGGGAGTTGAGGCCCATCTCTGTGGTTCTTACCCTGTAACAGCTGCACTTGAACTGTAAGCTGCCTACCCAGGCACCAGCAAAATTCAGATGAGAGCTCAGCAAAGACTAAATGCTGAAATCCTGTTACTCAGCTGCATTTTTTATGGGAGCACCTCCAAACTGTGGTCATGGTAGTGACTGCAGCGCAGGTAAAACACGGATGTTCTTGAGTATCCCGTTAGGCACCTAATGCTCTCCAAATTCTGGATTTGCATCATCCGGGAGCTTTTTCCGTTATAGCCATGGTGCTTTGAAGTCCCCAGAAAGCCTTACNAGGTAAAACACGGATGTTCTTGAGTATCCCATTAGGCACTTAAAGCTAGATCAAAGGTTGATCTAAGTCTTCAAACTCATTTGTTGAAGGGCCTCAAGTTGCACCAGAGCAGGTTTAGGTTGGATGTTAGGAAATATTTCTTCCCTGAAAGAACCAGGCTGCTCAGAGAAGTGGTAGAGTCTCCATCCCTGGAGGGGTTTACAAGCTGTGTAGATGTGGTGTTGAGGGACACGGTTTAATGGTGGACTTGGCAGTGGTGGATTAATGGTTGGACTTGATGATGTTAAAGGTCTTTCCCAACATAAACCTTTCTATGTTTCTATGAATGTGTCTCTGCATAGCAAAGCCATGGAGTCACCACTTGTTCCACATGGGCAATCTCATCTGAGCACTGAAGAATGAGGTCCTAGCTTTGGTTTTGAAGCACTAGCATTAAATCAGACCTCTTTCACTACAGCTCATACCTAGCTGGAGCGTGGTGACTCTTTTGTAAGTTCAGTGTGAGTTTGTGTGCGTGCGTTTCTGCACCAGTTTATTCCTCAGCAGAACTGCTGCCTGGAAGGATTTGAGTTCTGTACCAAGAAAACGGTAAATAAAGGAGCGTGCTCTTCATCGGATCTGAATCGCTCTGTTAAAGGATGGGCTGCCTTTTTTTGAAACACCACCAAATTGCTCCTCTTCTTTTAACTTTTAACAAAACCGATTCCCATATCCTGAGAGAAAAGTTGTATGTTTTTCCCCTAGTTGAATACACACTTTTGGCTAAATTCCTTTACATGGTTTATACCCTTAACCAGCTAAATGTTTAGTCCTTAAAAATACTTTCCTTTCAACACCGTTTCCTTCATACCAAGGCGCGGGGGGGATTCCCAGCCTCGGGCTGATCTGTGGCTCTAGACTGAAACTAAATACAATGCCCTGGGACCAAGTCCCATCATCTGCAGAAGTTGGGCAAGAGGAAATGTTTCTTGTGTTAGCTCAGCTTGTGGCCACACTGGGAGAATTTGTTTTCACACCAAACAGTTGTCTGACTTCTCTGTTGGGGAGTAAGGAGAATCAAGGACTGATCTCTGAGAGAAAAGGTTTTACCTCGGAAATAGTACTTTCCAAAGACAGGCTGCTATTTTTCAATGGTTGTGTGTCTACAGTACCTGCCTTCTTGAAACACAAGTATAAACATTTTGTTGTACACAATATTAGTGTTCGGGAGACTTATATTTGCTTCTTGTTGTCTTTACACCATCGAACAAGTGGAGTGGGGCTTGTGTTGCACAACTCTCGCTGGGCTCATATTCCCAGAACTTTAATTTTGACGGTCCTGGTGACAGGGTTTGGGTAACAAATGAAGCCTGGGGCTGTTTGCAGAGTGCTGCCCAGCATGTACTCTTGTTTCGGGTTGACTTCCAAGTTCAAAGAAGAACATTATTTAAAATGCTGCTCTGAAAACACCGTGCACCCTCTGGATTAGGATTTTTTTGTAACCTATTTCCCCTGTGCAATTCAGTGGTATCTTTCCAGAAGCGACCTCTATTTGGTTTGGTTTTTGACTTCACATTGTGCAGGTAACTGAGAGCCATCTTGGGGTCCTGGAGCGCAGCCTGGCACGTCTAAACATGGAGCCTGTCTCCGTGTGCAGTAACAAGACTGTCACTCTGGGCTTGTAAATCACCACCCGTTAGGAGCACGAGGTGAACACTCTTGTCGTTGTGGCAAATGCTGTGAGTGAAGCTTTCATGTTTCCCTCTTGAGTGATGAGAAAGGACATTAGAGTTGCTTGGTTTACTCCTATGTGTATGTGGATTACACGTGCCTGCAGATTTTCTAAGCGTGTTCTTTAGTCTTTATTTCCTAAACAATATCACATCTGTCCCAGCTAGAAAACAAGAATTTGTACCTCTTTATACCCTTCATTTGGAGCAGCAACAATTCCTCATTACTTGTGTTTTAGGAAAAGGCTTTAGGGGTGGAAGTGTACCTTCTTCAGATGAACAGTATAGTTGCTAATAATTAGTTCTGTGTGAATAAAAGCAATAGGATGATTGGAAAATGTGACAAAATATTTTCATTACAATGCATAGTGCCCTTCTTAAACTCCTGCAGTGTTTTTCACTGTGTTGGTAAAAACAGTACTATTGCATCTAGTCCATTGTGTACGAGTAGAGTTTTTTGATGTTTTCAGACTGTTGGAGTTATCCCTGCCTTGTTAGAATGGAGAACACAGAGGGTTTGCTGGGTGTAATCATGGCAAATAACATCCGGTAGCTGCTTTCTGCTTTGTAGTAACAATTTTAGACTATCTCGTTGACTGATGAACAGCATAACTGCTTCCAAACTCTAGATGGTAACCATAAAGAAGAAAATAATCTTGCATTGCCTTATGAAAAATACTCTGACTTAAACATGGTTCTTGAGGTCTGGAATACTGAACCACAGCTCAATGCCAGTGTCCTGCTATTTGACATAATTACTTGTAAGAAAAATGTACGTAGTCGAGAGTAACCAGGAGACGCAGGTATGGAAGTTGGCAGCTGGCTTCTGCTATTCTGTTTCTTGTTGGCAGTGAATGGCAGAGCATTGAATACAGGTTGTATAAAGAAACTTTAGTTCTTTTATCACTGTCTTAGCCTATCTTGTCCACCAGTTTTTCGTTGCAATGACATCACCCAAAGCGAGCATTTTCTGAGTAAATCTGTGTAATGCCAATGGTAGACAGAATACAGCAGTGCCCAGAACAATGCTGCTGTGTGGCTGGTTTTTTGGCCATGCAGGTGTGTGAACACTTCCTGTCAGTTTGTCTGTGCTCCATCAAATTCAGTGGTGAGTGGACTGACTGCAAGATGCTTCCCATCAGTGACTGTGGGTTTACTCTCATTAAAGCTTCTGGAACATTTGTTGATCTCACCAGATGGCTTGTTTAGGATTTCAGAGAACTGGCATAGTAAGGATTGTCTAATCCTGGCATGAACTCTATCATCCAGCTTCTTCTGGATAGCAGGAACTGAGAGTTGGACAAATGACAGTGGAAACTTTGTCCTGGCACGTTGTGCCAAGCCCACGCAGGCAGGATAGCTTATGGCTCTGCTTTCCTGGGTGCTGGGCTGAAGGAAGGCACCATGGCAGACTATGAGCTGTTCTGAGGCAGCACCTGCCTGATGCCCTTTCTCATGATGTGGGCAGAGCCTTGCGAAGATGAACCTCCTGTCATAAGAAGTAGTAGCTCTGCGTTTGACTCGTGGGGAAGTTGGTTATTTCAAGCAATTCTTTTGCTTTGACATTTAAGCCATAACCGGATAAAATTCATAAAGTCAAGCAACTGAATTAGCTTCAGACAGCCCGTAGTGAACGCAGTGCTCAAAGGCATATTCAGTTGAAACAATCAACATTTAATCTGACTTTTCCTTCTGAACACAGGAATCCAGGAGGTGCGAATGGTTTTGACTTGCAACTGGAAAATGAATACTTGGTGGAGACCTGTTTGAAAACGAATGTTTGGATTAATTTGAAATTAAGCTTTTAGATCAGCGAAACAGAGTCACATTTTGCATCTTGCTGTGGCTTCTAAAAACAAGTTGAATATTTGGAGTGGCCAAGCACCAAGAACACCAACCAGTACCACTCCTTATGACTTGTGCTAGTTAATTCAGTTAAGCCTGACTCTTCCCACTCCTCTCCTCTTCCTTTTGCTGCAGGGAGAGGCCGCGCTAGTGGTTAGTAGTGAAACAGGCCCCGTGTGCTAGCCATTAAATAGTCTGACTGTTTAGGCTGAAATTTTGAGATCTGAAGTATCAGAAATTTAGATTTGGGCTGTCTGATTTTTTTTTTTTCCTGGAGCTCTTCTACAGGAATTAATGCAATCAAGGCATTAATGAAATCAAGTCTAGAGTATCTTGAACTCTGCCCTAGGTAAATAAGCCAAAGGCAGCACTGAAATGTTAATTTTCTGTGTATTTCTAAACTTAACCACATAAACTTCAACCTGGATAGATTGTCAGTTCAGTGGTTTACAGCAAAATATATAAAATGAATAACTGCAGGCTTTGATAGAATCTCCTACAACTGTATTACTACT
The DNA here is from genome assembly GCA_013396935.1 of Baryphthengus martii. NCBI lineage: Eukaryota > Metazoa > Chordata > Aves > Coraciiformes > Momotidae > Baryphthengus > Baryphthengus martii. The sequence goes on along the minus strand of VWZK01007931.1, from coordinate 46,415 downwards.
CCATTACTTTTTTGCCCTCTTTGGAGCCGTGCTTCCCCTAAAAGGCAGGCGCTCTGCAGTTCTGGCTGTCCTCTCAGCATCTTCTGTGTCAAGCAAATCGAGAACTCGAGTATCACATCGTGCCTCAGGCTCCTGTTTGCAGGAGCACTGCGATGTGAAAGGTGGTGTGTGTTTTGGGTGAGGTGTTCATCCACTCCGTGGCTGCAGGTGTCTGTTCAGTTTCTCAGATCCTAGAGAGCTCAAGACAGTTATTTAGTTTCCTATAATCATTAAGGCAAATACAACAACTGTCTTTTGTCAGTGGCAGAGCTTTTTGAAGTCAGCAGGCTCCTGATAAATTAAGGCTACTGATCTAATCCTATCACCTCCTTCAATAGCATATCCTTCTAACAGCTCCAACAGGTACCTTCATTGACTTTAAACAAGTACGATGGAGTATTTTCTGACTCTGATTTAGGAGATTACTCCAGCAACTTCCTAGTTTTCATTTATAAAAATATTTTGCATGAACTAATGCTTGAAAGAGAAAGACATTGAGGAAGCAGCTGCTGCCGGAAAGTATAGAAAGGGCACCAGAGAGGTTGGGTTTTGTCTACAAGTGTTTTGAAATACGTTGTGGGATTTTTGTTAGCCCGCAGAGGTTGTAGGAATGTTGATGGTGTCCTTGTGTGATACCGATTGGAATACGGTCTCATATCTTGTGCAGTTGAGCAAGGGGCCATAAAGAGGAAGCGCAGGTAGTTTATATGGACTAGATAATCCCAGGTATCTTGCTTTAACATCCTGAGGGTCAAAGGTTCAAACGAGAGCTTAAAGGTCTGCGGGATCAGACTTAAGTGCTGAATACCCACAAATCATGCTGGGTTTATTGTACTATGGAAGAAGAAGGGAAAAGACCAGCTCAGCAGCTTGCTTGATCAGACCTGGAAAAAACCCAAACCCGTAACTGGAAAACTGGGAATTGCCGTGCAGCCTGAGAGCCGTCGTATCTCACAAGTGGTGTTTTTAATGGCAACTTGTTTCCAAATGCCGAATCCCATCAGGTTCTTGACATTTCTAAAGCTGTAACGAAGGGAGAACTTTTAATTAAGAAAGCAATATTTATTTTGTACAAGACGTCATCAGAATATGCAGTGCATTTTGGTGAGTATGTGCAATGTTATTTTTCAACTTCCAGTAGAGACTTTGAGTGCTTTGAAGACCTGCATTAAACCTCATTACTGTCTCTGAAGCTCTCCAGCTAAGAGTCAATAAACCATAATAGGAGAGGACAAGTCTTTGACACATTGATACGGGGAGATGCCGGCACTGATGCAGAATGTGCACGCAATCCGCCTGGAAGGAGGTTTCAGGTTCACGGTTCGATGGGTGTCTCAATCCAATCCAGTTTTCTGTGTTACTTTGAAATACGGCCCTGGGTGACGTCTGTCAGACAGCTCTTAATGGAAAGAGCCCTCCTGGAAGGGGCAACACCACTGGTAGTGCTTGTCTCTGTGTCTGCTGCTGTGGGTTCGTGCAATGTGGCCTCAAAGCAGAAAGTGTAGAGTTAATAGGAAACAACAGTATATTTCTGTAAAATATATTTTTTAATAATCTTTCGTTTACAGATAGAAGGGATCAACTGCTTTGCCAATATCCAGTGGGTTTCTTCTCCTGCCTATGAAAGGAGAGACTAGGCAGGAGTAGTAGTGATGAACATGGACTTCTAGATTAGTGTTGTTGTAATTGAGATGCTGAAAGCAAGGGCTGTGAATATCTCTTCCAGCTTTAGCATTTTCCCTAATGAGTAATAAAGGGCAAGATTTGGGGTGTACAGAAGCTTCAGGTCTTTTTAAGCCAGCGTGTCCTAAAACTTGCTTGCTTTTCCCCGACTGTGAGAGTTGATCTCTTAAGATACAGTGAACAAAGAAAAAAAAAAAAGATTTAAGAAGAACAGAGCAGGAATGATTGCAGTGAAAGGGAAATATTAAATGTAGTTTAGAGCTGGGGGGGATCTTTGTTTTGCAGATTATTTTCTGGCTTTCAGCCTGATCCAGGAAACCACTTCTATCAAGAGAATGAAAGATTAAAGCCAGAAATTTAATTGCTTAAGAAAAAAGATTTACTACACATGAGATTCATCGGCATCCAAAATAAGGTCTGGTCTGTAGCATACACTACATCTCAACCACGCTGAAAACTATTGCAGAGAAAAAGAAATCCTTGCATCTCTAAGAGCAGACTTCTAGTTCCACCACAAGAAAGTGATTTCCCAATACCACTGGAATGTGGTTTCTAGTACAGAATTTCTGCTTACAATATTCTTCTGTCATCTGGTGAATTTAAAGAATGAAATTAAAGGAGGAAATATTTTGTTATTATAGATCAAATAAATTAAGGCCTAGTTAGATGAATAGCTTGTTGAGTTATCCATAAGACACTTTATTTTTCTTCATGTCTCATTCATATGAAGTAGTATAAATGTTACTCTTCTGGCTAATAGCATGTGATGCAACATGTACTATATTTTTGTAGGACAGTGGCAAGAACGCTCTTCCAGAGCAAAATGGAAGAGCCCCGAGGCTTTTGAAATGCCAGTTCAGTGTTTTCTGAGCTATGCTCTTATTACTGGGGTTGTTATGAAAAAGGAGGGGGGGAAGTGTGGTTTTAACCTTTGCAAAAAAAAACACCCCAAAACCCAAATCTAAAATCCATGTATTAACTACATGTGTTAGGACTTTGTATTCTGAGTGAGCTTGTTCCCTGGCTGTGGATGACCTGCCTGGCAGAATAAGGGCTTTCCTTCCCCAAAGGTCAGCAACAGAGGTAATGGAGTAAAAATCCTGAACTGTTCCTGTGCTCTACTAATTTTTTTTAATTTTTTTTTTTTTATTACTGGAGCATCTGGAGCCTGTAACAGAAACTCTGATCCCCCAAGAGCTTTTTGGAAGGCACAGATGGAAGGAGGGAAGGAAAACTGGGGTAGAACAGCAATGTGGGCATCTGTGGTGCTCAGTAGCTGTAGGGTCAGTTTAGCACTAAAAAGGGAGGTTCTGGATGCACTCAGCCATACTCTGTCTGTCTTCCCATGTGCACTGGGAGGGAAGACAGTGACTGGACTCTGAGGGGGAGCTGGCTTCAGCATGTCTCCATCGAGAAGGACTGTGATGGGGTGGAACCTCTGAAGAATGGAGAGTCTGTGCTCAGAGATATTCCTGCTTCTGTGCCCATGGTTCAAGGTTCAATCCTGACAGAGAAATGGACCAAAAGCAATACTGAGGTGAACTGCTGGACAGCTTGAGTGGGTAGAGAATGTTGTCCTAAGGGAGTTTCTGTACTTCAGAGTGTAGTTCACTTGTCTTGAGCTTGTCACAGTAAGATCACCAACATCCTTTTGGTCTCAACCTTTACTAGAATTGGGCAATGTGGAGAAAATTTTGACACTACTGCCCAGCTAAGACATCTGGTTTACTTCCACATGTCCAAACATCAGTAATACTTTTAAAGCTATCTGCAGACATGTAAAATACAAAAATATACCAAATGATATACATGGGAAAGAGATTGCCAAGAAATAAAGACAGTAATTATTTTCACGGGCTCTTTCGGTTTTTTGGCTTGTCTGCTATATCTGCGAGCCCAGAAACCAGTCAGAGCGAGGCAATGTGTTGGTGTTTACATTTCAGATTAAGCACCTTCTCGGCAGCCCTCGGGCAATGTGCTTGCTCCAGTCGCTGATGTAGGTTGTGGTTCTGCTGTGGACTGCGCAAATCAGGAGTTGCAGCAGAAGTTACCGTACTAAAATTAATTTGGGAACAAGATCTCCCCTCCGTGGGAAGATGGAGGACTGTGATCCAATTTAAAAGTCAAGCATAAAAGGAAAAAAATATTGACGAGTACAACTACCTGCTGAATGTTCTGTTTCAGTGTTCATTAGCAGGAGTGATCGCTCCCCAGTTCTCCCAGCCCAGCCAGCCCAAGCCTATCTGCTTTGTAATTAACAGACTGGTGTCTGGTGGCTGAGAAACTCTACTCGTCTTACCAGTTTAGTGTTTCAGAAAGGCTTAAATTTGAAGAAAGCATAAACATCTGGGTCGCATTCCTTAAGTATCCTTACATATCCTGGATTGAGAAGAGCAGGGTTGTGTGTTGGATAAGCTGGCGTCTGAAGGTTTAAAGACTTCTGGTTAGTGCTTTGTAAGATACAACTTGGCATATTGTGGTAATTTTCGCAGAACGTTCTTATTTCTGGGCTATATTTTCCTTCATTCGTTTGAAGTTTGTTTTCTTTTTTTTTAAAAAAATATTGTGATTTAACTCGAGAACCAGCCTTACTTTTTAATATGGTAAGTTCTGCTTTGACTTTATGCCTGCAAGTAGGTACCAGGCATTCAAGTAAAAGGATCAAGCACTGCTGAGGTGATGTTTTGCTGCAGCCTGTTAGCTCTTTCATCAAGAACTCAGTAGCATGTGGAGGAGCTTTAGAAGGAAGCAGCTTGCTTCCTTCTAAAGCTGTGATGAGGACCGGTACATTTGCAAGACTTTATCCCCTGTACCTTTTGAAGAGCTTTTTTTTTTTTTTTTTTTGGATGGCAGAGATCCCCTGCCCTGTACAGCGTGTGTGTGAAGACACTGACTTCAGTGCGGTCTGCAGGAAACTGTCGAGTGCTTGAGGGTGATGTGATATGTTAAAAACAACAGCAAAGTATGTGAAAATGCTTCTATGTGCAAGGCACATACAAAGGGGGGTGCAAAGTGCATGCTCAGCTTGGTAAGGGAGTCAGGGAAACATGGTCTCCTTGTTGGAGCGCACCCATCCTTGCTGCTTTGCAGCCTGTCTGTGCTGGGAGACTTGGTGGCATGTGCAAGAAAAGCGTCTTCCCAAACGCTTCCACCCTGCTTAAAACCATTTATTCCCCGGTACTCGGGTAAGCATAACCTTGGCCTTTGTGGTGTTTGAAGCGAGAACGCTCTTGTGTGAGTTCTTGGCTCATGAAAGCTGTTGGCATCCTCTAGCAAAGTCTCATTGGATTTGCAGACGCTATGAGGTTAGTACTCTGAGCATGTAATAATACACCTTTCCTGGCATAAAGAAGATGATAATTGAATTAAGAGGAGGAAAACATTAGCGCAGAGCAGGTCATGAGGCAAAATGAAGTTTGAGCCAAGTCTGGTGACGCTTACTCCTGTGACGTGGTGGCTGTGACTGATGGCAAAGTTGCGAGGATGGAGAGCGGAGATCAACGGCAGGCTGAGGATGCTGCTGCTCTGCGATGGGGTTCTTTTAAATTGCCTGTCTCTGTCAAACAAAAGATGAAATAAGTGCATAGAGTTTGCTCTGGAAAGACTCGCCCTATTTTGCCAGTACTTGCTCAGCATATTTTTATTGAGAGGAATAATACTTTCCAGTTAGTCAGCTAAAAGATCTGTATTTGTTTATTCCATTTGACTGAACCATGGAGGTCTAGGGGGAAAGTTCAGTGCTATATTTGGGAAATAGGACACATGGTCTTTGCTTCTGCTAACAGGGACTGGTACTTGATCTCTGTGTTCTGCCACCGGTGTCAAAAATAAGATTTTAAAAGTGACCCACATGTCATAAAATGGCCTGCTGAAAAATCTCCTAATTTCCCCAGAATTGAAATATGTAGCTGACAGCTTCACTTAAGCCTTGATGCACTGGGTGATTTGGCATTGGCTAAATTCCCCGTGCCCTGACAGTCATCAAGGCTTCCCACCATCCAATTTGCTACTGAAAAGAAAGTTATTACCTCCTTGCTATTGCTAGTGGGGTAGGTACAAGCCTGGCCTAAAGCAGCCCCGAGCTGGGTGCTGGGCTGCAGGTGCAGCTCTGTAGGACAGATCCCTGCTGCTGAGGCGGATCCTTGGGGCACAAAGGAAGAAATGCAGAGATACCTTCCGAGTCCTTTTACACCCTGGTGAGGGCTGAACCAGGAATGCAGCTTGTGCTTCCCAAAGAACAAAGTTTGCTCTCCTGAGAAAGCAGCTTTAAGATCCCACTTTCTATTACTCTAGGAAATGATGAACCCTTGGGCATTGCTTTGGGTGGAGCAGAGACATCCTTTAGCAGAATTTACCTCCTGTGGCCCCTGATCAGCAGGACACGAACACCTCTGTGCTCTGCTCCGAGACCTCTCCGGGGGGGTTGAAAGCCACAGACTCTTCTATTCTTTGGGCAGGACTATTTGCCATATCAAAACTGCTATGGACTCTCTAGATTAGATAAACTGCTATTCAAGACCTCTGTTCCCACTAAGGGATGGAGAGACTTGCGTGTGGGGTGCCTGCTCCGGGGCAGGGGCTGCTCTGAATCCCCTCAGACTTGGGGGAATTGTGTGGAGGCAGCTGGGGAATCGCAAGATTTCTGGAGGTGCCTCGGAGCTGCAGGAGGCATAGCATCATAGAATGGTTTGTGTTGGAAGGGATCTTCAAAGAACATCTAGTTCCAACACCCCTGCCCTGGGCAGGACCCCTCCCACGAGACCAGATTGATTAAAGCCTCCTCCAGCCTGGCCCTGAATGCTCTCATGGAGGGGGCACCCCAGTTCTCTGGGCCCGTTCCGGTGTGTCAGCACCCCCACAGTAAAGAATTTCTTCCTAAAATCTAATCTCAAACTACCTTCTTTCAGTTTGAGTTGTGACAGGATACTCCACTGTGGGGCAATCAAACCGAAATGTCCCTTAGATAAAAAACAAAGCAGTGTATTCCGTTGACATAACACACCAAAGTGGTTCATTTTCACCCTGGAGGAAGAAATCTCTCTCAAAATGTGAAAATTTGCAAGAAATAGAATTGCTGAGTGATCTGTGGCTTCTCTTTTTTTGGACAATGATGCCACAAAGACTTGAAAAGACACATCAGCTATGTGCTCACAATTGCCTTTGGAAACCCCACTGCTTTCTTAACTGTCTCAGACTGAAGCTTTTAAAGCTTTCTCAGGGACGGCAGACCTCCTTGTGCTTGGGCTCTTACCAAAGAGGTTCCTCAGGGCTGGAGGATGCAAAAGGAACTATCATATTTTTTATCTTGAAAAGGACTCAAATCCTCATCAGCAATCCCCTCTGGAAGAGTTTTGGAGCAGTGCTGACCATAGCTTTGCAAACTGCCTGTGATGGCTGTCCAGCCGTCATTCTGCAGCACCTGCAAGATGCATGGAGAGAGATTGGGGAAGGGGTTGGAGAATAGGAGGCATGAAGGAAAGATATCCTAAGAGCAGATAAAACTGAAGAGTTTGACTTCCCAGCATCATATGGTTTTATTTATACCTGTGCACTGTGCTACACTGCACACTGCATGTGTAGAATATGTAAAAATGACTTTGCAAAGATTGAATCAATTAAATAACGGTCAAGGCAAGGAGGAAGCAGGGTCCTGCGTATGAACTAAAAGAAGGGAGGGGGAACTGCTTTTAGGTCCGTCATGATAGATTCATGATATCTAATCCTAGCACTGTGAGGGTGGATATAATGGGTGTCCTCTTCACTGGCAGTGCTTGCTTGGTACCTGTGCTCTTGCTTCTAGATTTGAGCGTAGCCCACTGGGCGCGTTTGCCACTTCTGGCTCTTGGTGGGGGACAAGGGTTAGAGAATAGATAACATAAGTATCTCTCCTGCACTTTGTGCGTCGCCTGATGTCCCGTGACCACTCCAAAATGAATGTTACTTCCAGTGTTGGTGGTGGGCAGCTGGGAAGTTCTCGCAAATCTGAATGCAACAGTGGAAACTGGAGCAGCCTCTGCTTTGCAGAGGAGCATTTCTGTTAACAAAAATCATCACTGGCTTAAGAGGGAATTAAGAGAAGCTGCTTTCTGGTCTGTAATGTGTTAAACACTTGAAGTCCAAGGCCCTCTGATAGTCTCTAGCTGATGTTACCAGCAAAGGCCCCATGGAGCTCAAGCGGAGCAGGACAGCACCCAAGAGACGAATGGATCACAAGAGGCCTTTCCTGCGTAAAGTTCTGGATGTCAATGCCTTGCAGATGCTATGAAAGAATTAAACCCAGAGCTGTAAATGGAAAAGCAAGAACATCATGATGTAAGTACTGCTGGAGTGGAAACCCTTATCTATAAAGTAGTGAAAAAAGAACACTCAGCGTTGTCAGCCTAAACTGGATGGCTCTTGCAGCACAGGAGAGCCCTGAAATGAACACCTGGCTAGAAGAAAAGGCCTCAGACATGATGGCCATTGGCCAAGCTCCGGCATGAGAATGAAGACTATAAATCAGGGAGCTGTCTCACTGATCTCGGTGCCTCCGTAGGGTCTAAACCACCTGCGTCTCCTTGGATTGCGCAGGCATTGCTGATCCTAGGGTAGGTGGTCTGAGACTCTCATTGTTCTTCTGACTCCGGTTGCCTTCCTCCTCCTGACAGGCCAGTTGGGGATTTATGGCAGGAGAAGAGCCCAAGAAACACGGCTAAACCACCACGGCTAAACCCACTTTTCTCAAGGTGTGATCTTCAGAGCAGCCCAAGAGAGACTGGGTGGCAAGGAGCCCTGGGTACAGCTTGGGAAGCAGCTGTCCCCATTTCCCAGCCCATGCCCACCATGTGCTGGGTCCCTGCTCATCTGACCTCATCTCAGTGGCAGAGCTGATCCCGTCTGGAGCAGCATTTAAAGTAAATAAATCAACTATGCTGGTTGCAGGATGAATAGCCTTATACGGCATTGAGCACCTTTTTATTTTGGACAATCACTGTGGGTTGGCTTTTTTTTTTTCCTTTTGAAGAAAATCTCCATCTCCAACACAGCAGCAGGATCCTTGTGCTTCAGAGCCAGTACCTGAAACAGAGGAGAAGCAAAGTGCAAATCATAAGCTCTAGTTCACTGATCAAAGACAATCAAATGTTTACAGGGGAACATCTAAGTGAGTTCTTAGGAAACTCTTACCAGATTCAGAAAGACCAGGACCAAATTAATTTTTTTACAGTGGAAACGCGACCTGTAATACTTGATAGAACCTTTGTTTAAAAGGTTGTCATTCACTAGGCTTACCACCTTAATTTCTTGTTTTCAAACAAGTGTTCAGAAATGTACACATGGTCACTCTAAGACTTGCTGTCTGTCTTAGAGGGAAAGGTTATGTTGTGCAATTCTGCAGCCTCAGGTTTCACTGTCACTTGGACTACTAATATAAGTAGTTAAAATAGTTGCACCGAAAGATCAAGTTTTCAAGATGCCAAAAGCCAGCTGAGGATTTATCCTTCTTTCTTCTATGTAAAAGCTGAGTATAAAGTTTATATGTGTGACTTTAGTTCAGGGAAAAGGTTTGATATAGTTTTCTCTGCTAGCGCAGTTCCCACCCATAGGCAAATAGAAAAAAGCCCAAGAAGCCTTGGTGATAAATCTGCAAATAGGATGGGAGTGATCTGCATTGTTTCCATACATTACCCAGCTAAAATACTTCTAGCAAATCCTATCCCTTTATCACCCTAATCCTCCAAGTCTGGAAGGAAAATGCAAAAGCATGTTCCGAATGGAAAAACACCATCAGCCCCTCTCCTTGTTAACAACTTGATTTTCAAGCTCGCGTTGTCTCTGGGCGTTATTTGCCTTAACCTTGAGCTCCCATTAGTATATGCAGAACAGACAATTCCATTTGCCAGCTCGAGGGGCTCGCCTGACAATTATCCCCTTGATACAAACCAAATGGTTTGGTTTTGTGTGTGCGCTCAAGATGCTTCCTACCGCTGTACTTTCTCCAAGAGAATCGCTCCCTTGCTCTTTGCTCTGGAAATGCTGCCTTTTGAATCTGGGAAATCAAACCAGCAAGGTGACACGTTGTCTCTGAGCCCAGAGCTCTGTACAGCTGAAACACACTGCTCTTCTGCTAGAGATAAGAGCAGTGTGAGCTGTGGGCTTGTTTGCTTTTTTGGTTTTACACATCCACTTTGCTTGCTAATAAAAAGCACAAGAATCAAAATCATGGCAATTGTTTGCCAGCAAACGATTTATTATGGTTTTACCCTAGGGGACATAACTCTTCCGCGTCTTCATCTGGCAAAATCCAGCACTGCAGCCCAGCGCTTGGTGTCTCCTCGGAGCCTGGGTCTGTCGTGGAAGCTGCTAAGAGGAGTGAGCGCCAGGGGAGAGGCTTCTTCAAGAGCAATTTCAGCCTGGGAATCCCAAGGAGGATAAGCAAAGGGAAGCAAGATCTGGTGCACTGGGTGAGGGTTTTGCAGAGAGTTATCAGTCAATGGCTCTAAGCCCAGACTCCTTGCAGCTGATAACAGATTGACTCATTCAGCCTGGCCACTCATGCATGGAAATCAAAGAAGATTGAAATCTGTTTAAAAAGAAGGTTAGCTGGAAACTCCCAACCTTCAGTAAACTCCAGACTACCCCAAAACTGTGCTCAAGACACTATGTGTAGCACAGGAAGATGCATTTAGCACTGCTGCTTTTAAAGGTATCTGCTGGTTGTTGATCTGCGGCATAAAATGTCCACTCACCTCTTGCAGCAGGAATTAGAAATCTTTATATTTGGGTTTCATTATTTGAGTTCTTGATCAGCAGCAATTGATAGAAATATTGGTGTTTCTTGAACTATAGTTATTGATGAGCTCTTATTGCCTTCAAGCAAACTGAAGAAGAATGCAATTCTAACCTGTCTTTATTTGACTATCAACACTTTCAGTCTCTTATTCTGTTGGACACTAAGAGCTCCCTAGTCTATAAGGCTTCATTGCAACTAGGCACAGAACACTCTACAGAATTTTTTAAACAATGAATTTTCTGCATTATGTCTAAATTGTTATAAAATGTATTGTTCACTCTCGCTGCCTTTAGGCTACTGAGTATTTCTGTGTTTGGGAGTACAGAGCAGCTGCAGCCAGGCTTGTGTCAGAGCAAGGACCTCCTCTCTCTCTTCCCTGGAACATCCCAGAAGCCAGAGCTGCTGCAACATCTGAACAATTCTCAGTCAGGAGCCTGAAGGGCTGTCGTGGGAGTGCAGCCCTTGAGCTATGGTCACCCTGGAGCAGGGGTGCAATGGAGGCATCTCCGTGGTCACTACTGGGAATATCCTGGTGGGAATAATGTGCGAAACAAGCGTCCGTATGAAAAAATACCTCTGTTCTCTGGAAACTTTCAAAACCCACCTGGACACATTCCTGAGCACCCTGCTATGGGTGACCCTGCTTTAGGGGAAGCTTTACAGAACTTACCCTATTAACTCACCAGGGAGATCCCTCAAAAGCTGCTGGTGCTCAGGATCATTCTGCTGCAGCTTGGCGCCTCCTGGGCTAGCAGCTTGCAAAGTCCGGAGAGCGCTCGCTGGCTGAAAGGCACGAACTATGCAAATACAGTGTGAGTCATTATCCTTATGGTCCTTTCATATTCTTACTCAAAGCACTGATGCACCTTCTGTGTCCAGCTGACCAAGCAGTATTTCTTGCATTATAGGATTCTGATTCCACTTCCATTGTTAATGTTCATTACTTTCTTGGAGAGCTACAATTTCATTATTAATACATCAGTGTAACAGAGCATAGATTACATAAATGCATTTCTGAGCATTAGTTAAATATTAGTTTTAGGAACAAAATACGCTTCCTCTGCCAACAATATGTTCCTTATTGTGCAAATACTTTATGGCTGCGATTGCAAAGTACGTGGAGAAGGCTTTCATTGTCTTAAAAAAACATAGTAAAATAAATACTTACTTACTCTCTCCTGCATCTAAGGAAAATCAGCATTGTGAGTTTGAAAGGTGGTTACCATGAATGCTTGAATCTGTCCAATGATAATACCAGTAAATTTAAAAATTGTTTGTTATCTTTCTTTGAGAATCAAAGAGTGACTTCCTGGAATCTGATCTGTTTTGGTGGTACAACCTGTGACTGTGGTGTGGTTGTCTCTAACTTTGGTGGTCTGACTACCCTCATCTTGAGAACTGGTGGTGTTTAAGCTGAGAAGAACCTACAGCTGAGTGGTGGGATGAGACCAGGGTGATGACCGTACTCTAGTGTCACCAGTTTCAGAGCTGAAGCTGGTCCAAAAGCTGACCTAACTACAAATGGACATCTGGTGTGTGGATGTGTGAGATGTATTCAAAACATTTCTCTGCTGCTGCCAGACCTGTGCTGCAGCTGCCTGCAGGACTAGGGAGGCTTAGAGATGGTTGTGGTTGATCCTACTACACTAGTCGTTGAGTGCTTGGAGGATTTTGTGTAGACTCTCTCGGGAGGCTGGGGAGTTTTGCTTTGCCGTCTTCACAGCTGCAAAGCCCAGGTAGAGAGAGCTGGGGCTGATCTGTGCAAAACCTCCCTCATGCTCCCAGGCAGAAGCAGATGCTTCTTTGTGTGCCTGGGGAGCTGCCTCCCTCCCTGGTGGCCTGGGACTGAAGGGTGTTGTGGATACAACCAGCTACAGCAGGGATCTTCCATCCTGCCTGGATTCCTGGTGTCATTTTGATCCATTACTATGAGTGAGACAGTCTCCGCTCCAGGTCCCAGCTCTTGAAACATAGCAGAAGATTTGGGCTGCTTTATTAATGCTTCTCCATCACCTTGTGCTTTCATAGTTTTGCCTTAAAACTGAATTTGGGGATTTTTTCAGAGCAGGAAGCCTCTCAGTCCATCCAGAGAAGCCCTGGTGCTCCCGCTACTCATCGGTTTTAGCGCATCGTTTGGGGACCTCTTCAAAATGCAAGTTGGTTGTGTTATCTCCTTCCAAGATACTTGAGGCACTGGCGTTCTGTTGGGTTAAATTATTTTATACATTGTAAACATTAGGCTGATGGAGCTGAAGTGCTGAGGTCCTTTTTTAATCAGAGGCACCAGATTAACTCGCTTTTAGTCTTTCAGAAACTCACTTACTCTTAATGAGTTTACCATGATATAGGTCCACAAATTTCCTGTCCGGCTTCTTTTGGCACTCTTAGATAAAAATGCCATCTGGGAAGGAGATTTATTGGTTTTGAGATGATGTCCCTTCCTTATCACCTTGTTTTGCTGGCCCTGAGCTCATCTCAAGATAGCAGTACTTACCTAGACAGCATCGGTTTGTCAGACACAAATTGTGGAAAAATTAATTTAAAATACCTTGACCTTTCTACCCCAGTAAGATAGGATTTTTTTTTCCCCATTGTAAAACCTCTTGCTAATGTAAAATGCTTACATATATATGTATATAAATACGTATGCATGCACATAAATAAAACCTCTAGCCGCTTTCTTGTAGTAGTCTGCTCTGCTTCCGCTCTACCTCAGTTTTGTCATAGAGGGATTTTTATATCTGCATTTATTTTGCAGAAATTAATTTTGAGATTCAAACAGCATCTCTTGTTGTGCACTGGGACGCCGACACCAGATTGAGGGGAGGTGGGTTTCTGTGGCATAATTTTATTTACAGACCCTTCAACTTGATACGCTTCTTGCACTTTTAACGCCGTGTGTGTGGCTGCCTTAGATGGTGGGATGGGTTCAGAGGCTGGGTGAAGCTTGATCGAAGCACCACGGGTACTTCCCAGGATATCAGAATGATGGGGACTTCCCCACTCTCCATTTCCGTGCTTAGCGGGGCCACGGGAGACTGGAAAACATCCCATCAAGACGGCACAAGTGCTCACTGCTGCAGGGGGCCTGGATTCTTCCTTGTATCTGAAAACTTAGCAAAGGAGGAAAAATTTGGGAAAAACATGATTAATGGCTATAGAAGCTACCAGGGCTTTTGATGTGTGGTCGCTCATATGTGTTGTGGTGAGGTAACCTGGAGGGCGGAGCTCATGGTTAACCCTGTGCCCTTGTGCCTTTAGCGATAGCACCTGAAATTTGTTCAAGGCCTTTAAAACAAAACAATCCTGTATCTTTTTGTAAACTTTCTGTAGAAAATGCCTTACTCAGCAGTGGCATAGGAAAGATAAAATGGAAATGTATTTGAGGAAAGGCAAAATGGAAATGTATTTCTTGGTCTGGCTGCATGAGCTGTAGGAAGGTTGTTCCTTTTTACTTAAACTTTGATGCTGAGAAGTGAGCATATTCTGGTTTTAGTTGCCCGAATCGTGTCCCTGCAGAGCCTGGCTGTGGCTGCAGACGCGCTGCTTCCTCAGTGAGGACAGAAACCTTGTAGAAAAAAAGGAGTTTATATTTTCTGAAACGCGGAGAAAGGATTGTGTGTGAATTGGGGGAGAGTGTAGCGATTTGCAGTGGCATTCACAGCATTATTTCTGAATTACAGTAACAGCAAATTGCAACAAGGCCTCTCTAGTTTAGCCAAACTTGCTCTGTTGCTCGCGGCTGACTGAGCTCGAAGGGGCTCCTGGGCATTTACACCTGGGAGTGAAAAACAAGCTCTGTTGGAATTACTAAAAAAAGACCCCACGTTTGAAGAGCGTGTGCACTTGTAACTGGTGAAGCGTGTCTCCTGGTGACGCAGCCGTGTGTGGCGTGGGAGCGGAAGCCTCTTTCGAGGAGTCTATGTCATGTGCAAGGTAGGGAATGGTGTTCCTTCCAAAGTTCCCTTAAAGCTTCGCCTTCCTTTCCCTGCACTTGTGCTTTGCTCCTCTTTGGTGTCCCCTCCTGTTCCTCTGATGCAGGAGACTGCTGGTTAGTTGGTTTCAAGGGATGACTTTATGAGGATTTCTCTTTCCTGTTAGTCTTCCTGGCTGGAGAGAAGGAAGCTGATAGACAAGCAAAATTCATCTTAGCTTTAGCTCTGTAAAATTCGTGCTTAATGATCTCATCTATTCCTCAGTGCTGTGTTTTTACCACAGTGTCCTCATCCAAGCACTGATCTTGCTTTCCCTTAGCATCTGAGCCCTGCTGAGCTCTCAACGCTCGCTGCTCTCCCTTTCCTCCTTGGCCTCCCATTCCAGAGCGGAGCATTTGACTTTCTCGGTGGCTCTAGACACTGGCTAGAAAGACAAGGGGTGATTTTACAGGATTCTTTTAGAGGAGTATTATGTACTAGTTGCCCTGCTAATGGAAGATGCGAGAACCATGTTGCCCCCGTGCCAGTGTTACAAGGGAAATTATCATCGTGTCAAATTGCAGCTGCTGACTCCTGCCAGACAATCCCCCGCCTCATCTTATCTATCTACATTTTTCTAATGCCATGCTCATCATCATGGCATCTAAGTGCCTTAAAAGTTTTCCATTGCTTCAGAGGAAAGATACATTTATGGGTGTGTTAGTGGAAAACTTTCCCTGGTTCTGGTTATTTGGTCCATCTGTGTGAACGAGGGTGATAAAGGTTAAAGTGAAACTGCACTGAAAAAAAGTGACCTTCCAGTGCAACAAGCTTTTACTTGACAAACCTGATCCTTGTTGATATTTTTCCAAAATATGTCGTGTAGCTTTTCCTTCTGGTTATGTTTAGGGATTAGTTGGAGTCTGCAATGCTTCTGGCATGGTGTTGCAGTGAGCAAGCACTGACGTAAGCCCACGCTCTGCTCCAGTTCATGCTCTCACAGTATTAATCTCTTGTCTGCAGCTGACAGTGATCTCAGGTCTGGTTTGAAGCATCTGAGGTTTTTAGGTTGCTGAGTAGATGGCACATTCATTGGAAATAAAACAGTTTGGCTTCTGCATTTGAGTTTCACTTTGCGGTACACGTTGCAAGAAAACCTGGTGCAAAGGCTGGTGCATGTTAAGTGAAGTGATTTAAACTGGGAGTTGCTGAGATGGCAAGAAATCCACAAGGTATTTCTTCATTAATCACATTTCTGAGCAAGATTGTCGTTTATGTCTCATAAATGTTCTGGGATGTCAGTTGTACCCAACTACTATTTTTCAACCTGTGCCATACGTATGTGTGTATATAAGCATGTGTTGCTGTGTATGTGAGTGCTGCCAGTGCACTCCACTGAGCTGATCTGTGTCACCAGCTGCTTTACTATCCTCAGCTCACTCCTGTTCCTCAATCTCCAGAGATCTGGTCCGGATGTAGCCACCCAGCTGATGCTGGAAACCAAAGGATCGCTTCCCAAGCGCTGCTTCTGTCCTTGTGACACCTCTCAGCTTTCTGATTCCTTGTATGGCTCCTGGGATATCAGGTCGTGCCCGCACCCTGGCTGTAGCCACTACTCTGCCTTTCCTAGAGATTGGTGCTGTTGAGTTGCCCTATGCGCATTTGCTGCCCAGCTCAGGTAGGCATCAGGCCGTGAGCGCTTGGAGTCTCTCTTCCAGCTGATCCACTAAGATCCCTGTGGGATCTGGCAGCTCTCCGTGTTTTCACCCCTTATCCTAGAGTGGTGCTTGTAAAGTGAGCAGACCAATAGTGTTTTATTATTCACAGCCATCTACCCTTGAGCCTATTTTCCTGTGGCTGTGATGTTATTTCCAGAGCTTCTCTATCAGGTAGGGAAGGGTGATGTTTGCACTCTTTGCTTCGGTGATAATTTAGCAAAAAGTAGCAGTAAATGCAGATTCACAAGTCAAAAGGAATCACTCTCTGGCAGTTCTTCAGTCTTGGGGAGGAGGCACATGGAGGTATCTTAGTGCCAGTGAAAACATTATTTTAACTCGCTTAACATCTTAGCCACGCTGCAGATTTTCTTTTCTGCGTTTTAGTGCAATAGCAACTTGCAGACAATCCCAGTGTTTCACCTACACATCCCTGCGTTGTCAAAAATCAACTTGTTCTGCTGACACACTCAGAAAGAAAAAAATCACAACAAAACACCAGAGAGCGCTTAATTTGTCTTGCAGGCTGTGCCTCATCCCACTCAGATACAGCCAGTGGAAAGCAAATAAACTGCAGCCGTATGGGTCCTGCTGTAGGAGCTGGTGTGCTGCCTTTGATCTTGGGGGGGAAAGCATGAACCTTCTGGATCTGACTCAGCAAGGTTCTCCTTCATGCGCCTAATAAAAAGCACACCAGCCGTCCTGTTGAAGTAAAATTATCCATATGCTGAAATTTAAGCACGTGCTTAAGTGTCTACTGAACAGTTAGTGAAAGAAGGTTTCCATCTCTCTCAAACAATGCTGCTTAGACTTCCCCTGAGCTGCGCTACAGCAACAGCAGAAGTTAAGAGGAAACTGAGAGGGGAAGAGAGATATTTAACGCAGGCCCTCCTTCAGCAGCTGCTTTTCTTGCCACTTAAGGCCCAGTTGCTAAAGACTGTGATTGGCTT
The DNA here is from genome assembly GCA_013396935.1 of Baryphthengus martii. Classification (NCBI taxonomy): domain Eukaryota; kingdom Metazoa; phylum Chordata; class Aves; order Coraciiformes; family Momotidae; genus Baryphthengus; species Baryphthengus martii. Next base: position 29,344 of record VWZK01007931.1, on the reverse strand, counting down.
TGCTGCGTGCTGAAAGATTGCTTCCTCCAAGCTTGTGCTCTAATTTCCTGCCTTGTAATTAGCTCTTCCACATGGTTACCCCAATGTGCACAGCATGCAGTCATATGATGAGCTTATGCCACTGGACATCCTCAGTGGGCAGAATCACAAGGCGGCACATTAAATCCTGCCCTCCAGATCTGCCAGACCCTAACGCAGGCTGACGGCAGTAGCGGCGGGAGGCTGGCTGTGGAGAAATGACCTCTGAGTGCAGGGACTTGGCTGAATTTAGGCAGAAAGGGATTACTCTGGCCAGAGAGGTGAGTGGAACTTCTAATTACAGTAGTAACACTTTCAGATGGTTGTTTTGAGAAGTGTGGTGCCCTCCCTTGTGCCTAGGGGGCCACAGGAGAAACACCAGCCTGGGGAAGCTGGTCCTGCTCTGAGACACCTGCTGCTCCTGGCACCCGTTGTGCGGGGGCTTCTGCAACAGAATGCACTGAGATGTCCTTTCCCTCTAAACTCAAGAGGGAAAAAAAAAAAGGATCCAATCCCTTGGAGCAGTGTCTGAGCACCTTGCACTGGGAAATCAGATTCCCCTGTGAAGTGTAGACATGATGCTGTGTCCTTGCAGGCAGCTCCGGCCTCAGGCTGGGACCACCACCACCAGATGTCCCCCTAGGTGCTTGCTGCTCAGCCTCCCCACTGGCCTGGCTGGCAATTCCCCCTGGGCTCACAGAAGTTGCTGGTGGGAGAAATGATGGGGGTATATGCCATGAATTTGTCGAATCTGGCGTGGACCGGGTTACCCAGCTTTCTCTGCACAGAGACAGTGGAGCAGAACCTGGCAGAGTTTGACTCCATGTTTCCCAAAGCAATTTCCCCTTTCTTTGAGTGCCTGTGGTTCCAAATTAAAATCTTAATCTAAGGCAACAGGTGTAATTTCATTGATTCCCTTCCTTCAGATCCCAAGGCTACTTTCATGCTGTTTTCTCATTTAAAAGGTTTTATTTTAAAGCCTCTTTTTTTTCCAAGCAGTGTTTGGTGTCTTGTTGCTGTCCTGGTTTGACAGTTGCTTTCGTGTCAAAACAACTGGGAGCAAGGTGACCTGAAGTCTTTTCCAGGTAACGGAGCCATGGTAACAGGAGAGCTGATAAACACAAACAAGGTCAATACCAAACTTTCAAATGGTGCCTCCTTATGAGAAAAACTGAAGAGGAGAGAGAATCTACTTGAAGGCACCAAGCGGGATATATGGTAGAGCATCTCACAGCACTAGTTAGAACTGTACGTAACATTTATAGTACGTTTTACAAAATATTGATGGAGGGTTAGGCACTTGTGGAAGGATGAAAGTTACCTATCAGCAAACACTTGATTTTAGCCCTGTGGATTGTTCAGAGTGTGGACTGTAAATCATGTCCTTCTGCCTCATACTGTGTGTTGTGGTCCCACCAGGGGCTGCTTAAAGCCTTTGCTGTCCCAAGAGCCAACTGTGAGTCACCGGTTCGCAGAAGCACCACACCATGCTGCAAGCCCTGGTGGAGCAAGGATGGATGTAGAGGCTGGGGCTTGCTGCTTCCCTAGCTGGAATTGGTTTTGCTGGAGCAGAGGGCATCCCACAGCGGTGTTGATGGAGGAGTGTCAATGTAGATTGGACTTGTTTATTTCTCTGTCTTCTGAATGTGTCTTTTCCTGAGCGTGACCTGTATCTAACAGGTCATTTTAAGTCCCAGTCATAGAATCATAAGTCATAGTCATATTATAGAATGGTTTGGGCTGGAAGGGGCTTTTCAGGGCCATCTAGTCCAACCCCCCCCGCAGTGAGCAGGGACGTCTGCAACTGGAGCAGGTTACTCAGAGGCCTGGGCAAACTGACCAGGAATGTTTCCAGGGATGGGGCTTCTACCACCTCTCTGGGCAACCTAGGCCAAGGTTTCAACAACCTCAGCATTAAAAAATGTCTTCCTTCTCTCTAGTCTAGATCTCCCCTCTTTTGGTTTAAAACCATCGCCCCTTGTCCTGTCATAACAAGTCCTGCTAAAAAGATTGTCCCCACCTTTCTGATGGGCCCCTTTAAGTATTGAAAAGCTGCAAGACGGTCTCCTCAGAGCCTTCTTTTCTCCAGGCTGAATAACCCCAGTTGTCTCAGGGCCACATCGTGAAAGAGGATGGGTATGGCTCCTTGCCAGCGAACAGCAGCCGCCTTCCTCCTGCCCTGCCTTTTGCCCATCACAAGGTGTACGAGTGTGCAAGGACAGCTAATTCCCTGCCTGCATTTCCAGCCTTGGTCACCTAGTTCTCTGCATTTCTGCCACGTTCAAGCATGACACTTCTCTGACAACAAATTCCACAGAGAAAACAGCCCCCACCCCAACAACCCCAAGTGGCCGCAGCTCTGCTTGCATCATCTGCGCAGGGTATTTGTTTGCGGCGAGCTTGCACTAGCATTCTGCGCTGCCTTAGACTAAGCAGACTAATAGACTCTTTCAGCACCTCCGCAGCGCTGCCTGCTGCGGTAATCATTCAGCGGTCACGGCTCTCTGCAAACAGCAGCACTGAACTAGCCCTTCAATTACCAGTTTATTATTCTAAGACGTCTGGGGAGCGGAGTGGTGATAGCCATATGCCAATATGGCTGTGGACTGCTTGTGTGAAGTTCCTCCTGGGACACCGAGAGCGGAGCCAGGGGTCCGAGCAGTTCTTTTAGGCTGGTGACTGACAGCATCTGACATAGGCTTACAATAACCCACCCCAGAAGAGAAAACACGGCCGCCTCAACAAAGAATTCCTGATACGTGAAAACTGAGCTCAGAGGTGGGTGCTTGCATTTGGGAGTCAAGGTCAAGGTGTGTTGACCTGCCAGGAAACGCTGCCTTTGGTGGGGCTGGCTCAGTACTTGAGAATTTCAGTGCGTTGGGGTTTCGTGAAGCCACCATGAAACAACCTTTTTTTCTTTTTTCTTTTTTTTTTTTTTTTTTTTTCTGAAATTCTGAGCTGAAGTGAGAACTGATCCTCAATCTGGGCTGGTGAAAGCTGAGTCTTTCCTGGTGCTGACACAACGGCCTCTGGCTAGAGAGGGTCTCACGCTGTAGCACTTGTTCTGGGCTGGTTCCCGCAGCAATCTTTGGAGGAAAGCTGGGGCACAGAGACTGAAATAACAAAGAACCCATCATCAGAAAAACACATCTGCTGGGTTGGGAGTGGGTGCGCTTCGTGCAGGGTAACTGCTATTACAGGCTATTAAAGACAGCTCAAACCCTTCTACAGCGCTGGAAAGCTGAGCTCCCTTGAAATATTCAGTTATGCCAAGAACAAATAAAGACAGCGGATTTTGCTGTGACTCTAGAAATTTGAGGAACCCTCCTAAAACTTTATTCTCTCCTGAAATATCCATGCAAAACATTGTAGCTTCTTGTGACTGGATTGTCAAACAAGAATCCCTTCTAATTTTTTTCCATTCACTAATTAACTTAATCAACTAGTTTGTTTTTTTTTCCCCTCTGTCTGTACTCCCTAGTGTTTCTCCTCTTCAATTCAGTATACTCCAAATACATGCTGAGGGTGTCCATGCTTACTTAGCAAGTGGAAGGACGTGTTGGAAATAGTTTTCTGAGCTGGTACAATCCAAAACAAACCGTGACCACTTCTATTGGATAAGATGCAGAAGGCATCCAAGAGATAAGGAAGAGAAATCAGCTAAGTTGTGTGCATTTTAACATCTCGGAAACCCTGCTTATGCTATTAGGCCTCATTCCTTGTTATTGCTGACTTGTCAAAAGGATAAATCTACCAACACTAAAATCCTACTGGCAGTTTGCTTATTCCAAATGTCTTTCTCTTGCTGCAGCGTAAGCGTTGGGAGCAATTCTCTCGTGAGGCAGCTTGGCGTCAGAAACTTACTTGGGTGTGACGGGACTTGGTGCCGGTCCCTGTATGTAACAAGCTGGTTGGCAAAGCGTGCGTGTTTTATCTGTCGACAGCCATGGTGCTCGGCTTGGGATGGTAGGAGTTGCAGAGTCTGACTGGGGAAATGCCTTTTCATCCCTTTGTATTCCAAAAATATTGGATGCCAAGATTTTGGGTTGGGAGTGGAGTTGACTGTGTAGCAGCAGTACAATGCTGAGCAGGGTGGAGGTGTCAGAGGGAGCAGTGACAGGAATGACTGCTCTGAGGGGGGGATTAAGGACCATGAAGGATCTGCTGATTGCAGGAGTCTGCTGACTTAAAGGGACCAGGGGGATGAAGAAAAGGGGGTAAAAGAAAGGCCTGTAGAAAGGAGAGAAGTTTAATTAGCACTTCCTGAGAGAGAGGGAGAAAGAAAATGGGAGAGCCAGGACACGTGAAACTGAGTAGAAAGCAATACCTAAAGATTGTCAGGGGACCCAGAGTCCAGGTTTCCTCAGTGCTGTCTGACCCCAGTTCTATTGTGGGTATCTTGGAAGATGCTGAGGATTCATCTGGAGTCACCGTGGCTCTGGTGCATGCTGCTGGATGGTGGAAGATCCCCATCTCCCAGGAATGTGGGGCCAGTAGGGTTATCAGAAGCGACTTTTGGTTGAGTGCATCTAGGTATAAACCAAGCAGCAAGATGACAAAGCCGATTTCCCAGCTGCATTTGGAGGTTTTAGTGGCATGGCTCTGAAAATGCAGATCTGTGCCTCAGATGTCCCTGTGTGTACGTTTTAGATGGTTCTGTGAGGAAAAAGCCAAAGTATAATAGGGAAATAAAACCAGAAGCTTTGATTCAGGCCTGTGTTAAAAAAGCTACCGAGAAATACGATTTTGTTAAGCATCCCATTCTTGTTCAGTTTCAGCAGAACTTTGCTTCCTGAGAGGGTTTGGAGATGTCAGGTAGATGATGTGACAGAGTAATATTTCCTTCTTCAAAAACCAAGATACAGAATCATAGAATTGTTTTGGTTGGAAAAGACTTTTAAGGTCACAGGCCAACTGTTAACCCATCCCTGCCAGGTCACCACTAAACCATGTCCCTCAGCAGCACATCTGCATGGCTTTGAAACCACTCCAGGGATGGGGACTCCACCACTGCCCTGGGCAGCCTGGTCCAGACCTTAACAACCCTTTCAGGGAAGATGTATTTCCTCATGTCCAACTTAAACCTTTCCTGGCACAACTTGAGGAAATTCCTTCTTTCAGGGAATTGTTGAGAGCAAGAAGGTTGCCTCTTGAGCCTCCTTTTCTCCAGCCTAAACACCCCCAGTTCCTTCAACTGCTTCTCACAAGACTTGTGCTCCAGACCCTTCACCACCTTCATTGCCCTTCTTTGAACAATGCTCCATTACCTCAATGTATATCTAGAATTAATGTTTTGTTTGGCAGATCTTGAAGTAAAAAAAGTAATCTTCGGTTCTAAGTAGTGAGGCTGCGATAATGAACGTGTGAAAACATCCCTTAATGTTTTCATTAAATCTGTCATCTATGTGCACACACCTGTCCATTCATATGTCCACGTGGACACAAAAACATTTGTAGGTAGTGACTTTAATGCACAAACAGACTTCCAGTGACCTCAGGAAGAGATGAATCTGCTTTGTACTGAGCACGCTGTTTGGGAACCACAGCGACAGCGATGCTTTCTGCTCTGTGAGCAGCGATGTGAACTGGAGCGAGCTGGGCTGGCCGGGCTTCACAGAGCCTAATGCGACTCGCTCTTCTGAACTGCCCACGTCACAGAAGTGCAGTGGCTGCTCTGGTTCCAGCAGCACTACCCAGTAGCACAGTGCTCGGTAAGAAATCCATCTGCCTTCCAAGGCTAGGGCAGGGAATCGGTGCTTTGTGCACGGCACTTCTGACTCCCACTCCTGTTTTATGTGGAAGCAGGGCTGGAGTCCCAGGTTACTCTGTCAAGGGTTAGGGCTGGGCCGTCCGCTAGACACGTGACAGATACTATTAACCCTTTTCCCCTCACAAAGGAGAAGAGAAAGGGAATGAGAGAGACTTATGCATTGAAAAAGGGAACTAAAACAGCTTTAATGAAAATAATAACAACAGAATGAAATATTTACAAAAACAGTATCAAACCCAACTTTCCTGATGGCAATTATGTCACCATCGGCACGGGTGCTGTGGAGCAGGCACTGGGGAAGTCCTCGAATGGATTCAGTGGCAGATGGGAGTTGGATTTAGGAGCTGGATTCTGGAACTGAATTCAGGAACGCATGGATTGGAGTTGAAGGCAGAATGGACAGAGTCCTTCTCAGACACCTGACATTGAAGAAGAGCTTGCCCCTCGTGATCCCTCAGCTTTATACTAAATAAGACATATACGTGGGATGGAATCCCTCGCTGGTCAGTTTAGGGTCGCTGTCCTGGCTGCTCCTCCCCACAGGTTCAGCCTTTTACTTTCTGTTCCCGCAACGCGGTGCACAAGATTGAGCAGCGACCTTGGTCTGCACCGGAGCAAGTATCAGCGTGAGCCTTTCTGCACACCCCAGTTCTCGGTAGTAACTCTAAACACGGAGCGTTACCGCTGCCAGAAGCAGACACTGTCTGCAGAAATCTGCCATTTAACATCAGGAAATGCAGTCATTTACAAGAGACTGAGCTGAAAAGTAAAATAACTGAACAGAATTAGTTCTGTTCTAGCTTAAGCCAGGACCTACTCCTAGCACAGCACTGAAGCCAAACACTTGCACAAAGGCAGAGGTCTGGGCCATATTCAGAAAGTGTGGGATGTAATCCGTGGTGTTACCCCCCCAGTTGTGTTTCACTGTAGTCTGGATGGTTACAAAAGCAATGGGTTTCCTTCACGTAGTGGAGAGATACCTTGGAGTGTTATAGTCTGGCTTGGTCGCAGAATTTCTAATTGCCTTTTCACTTTGTATCATCTGGGGAGGCTGCAGGCTATGTCCCTGAAGCAAGATAGGAGCATTCAACCTCCCCCCACTCTTTCCGCTCCCCATTTTTAGGCACTCCTGTTTGTGTGAGGAGTAGTAGTGAAGTCAGTCTGTGTGTGCAACTGCCTCCTCCTTGGTGGAACTCCCTCTGGGGATCGGCCTGGAAGGATCCGAAGGGTAGCTATCGCATCTCGTGGCTACCACCTTTGGCCAATATTAATAGCGATTCTTGCGTGGTCAGCGAATTCTTCAGGAGGAGAGAATCCGCTCTTCGCATGCATATTACAAAGGATGTTTTCGGCAGCGTGCAGCTGTAATCAGAGGAGCTCAGCTTGGCAATTTTAATCCCCCGCTGTCTAGTTTTGGGCTGCTTGTTATGCAGCCAGCATTCACTCAACATAATGGTCGCTACCTGCCAATGTGCTTTGAGGGATATTGTTAGCATTAAATTTGCCATTTACATTTTCATGTTTGACATAATTGAGGAATGAATGCTCTTATGAAAATTAAACTTGTGGTCCTCCTGGACTACTGTAACCCTGTTAAAATGTAATGCGATTCTTGATGCGTCTTCTTTAGGTTTTTATTAAATAGAATATCCGTATGACTAATTCCCCTGGCCTAAATGTAGCCTAGGAAGGAGCATTATTGATAGGGCTGAGCACAAATGGCCCTCTAGACTCAGCCTCTAATGGCCTAATAATGCATTATACTTGACTCAGAAATACTTGGAGTTGTAGTGCTTATTGCCATTATTGAAAACACCTGGATGCTCCATTCATCAAGGTTACATCAAAATGGGCCCATTTGTTTATTAGTCTGTCAGTAAACAGCTTTATTTAGTTTTGTGTTCCTCTGCTCTCAGGAACATCGGAGAGGATAAGCCCGTGTAGTGTGTCTTTCTGTGGTTTGCCGTTATTAGTTTTCCCCTGAAAAAGAAAGATAATGAAAAGTTGGGATGGCTTCATAAAGAAAACATTTTTCTTGGGCATTGTTCTTTTTTTTTTTCTTTTTTTTTTTTTTTTTCCCCTTTCCCTTTTAGTAGCGGAGGTTAAAGAAAAGCCATTGGCTACGTAGCCGGGGCGGCCACATTGTGGAAACCAGCAGATTTGCCAAACCGAGATTTTGAAAGCGTGTTTTATGGCAGGCAGCCTGCGGAGTATTTCACTCCTGCTGCTACAGCTCTTCTCTGCCTGGTGAGGTTCATGGTGGGGACAAGGGTGCTCAGGGATGGGTACGGCTGCTGGGCATCGCCGACGTTCACAGCTAGACATCTCACGTGAGACAGGGTGGAAGCTGCTTTGTATCTCTGTAGTTCTGTTAACAGACGTTCTCCTTCACTGTGAGCGTGTCACTTAACTGCTTTTGCCCCTCTTCCTTCCCCCACTGGCAAAAGGTTGGATTAATTTGTGTTTGCTGAGTGCTTTCGGGCTGGCTTGGGCTAAGGAAGGTGGTCCTGGTTTCCAGTTTAAGAGGAAAGAGCTGTTGAAGTGTTTTGGCCCTGCAAAACCCCAGCTCTCTCAGTCTAGTTGAAATAATTTTTCTTTGTCAGCAAATGTTAGCTTTGACTATTTATTCAGGTTTTCTTCTGAAAGGGAGAACTTTAAATATGACAGGTTTGATTGTCATTTCAAAACAGTGAAAAGATCAACATTTAGGAGTCAAATGTTTCTCTTTTTTTTTTAAACAGTGTTTTGTTTTGACATTTCCCAATCAAAATTCTTCAGAATCTGCAATTCTGTGGAGATCATAGCTGGAAATCTAATGCAGAGTAGACAGCTCCAGCACCACTTTGGAGGTGAACTGAGCTCCAGCTGAACCAGAGCTTTTCCTAGTCCAGGCTGAACAAGAAAGCATTCTTCAACAAGCTCAACAAGAGCAAGTGTGGAGTCCTGTGCCTANTGCCGGGGAGCGGTGAGAGGGAAGGAGGCGGCAGCTCCTAGGTTCTCCTACAGGAAGAAAAAACAAAACAACAAAATAAAATAACAAACGCCACGACTGTGGCACTTACTTGATCAGGTCAAACTTGAGTAAATGAGAGTTTTAAAAATTGCTTTTCCTTCACGTATCTGAGGCTAGAAGGCATCTGGTTTGGCACAGGCAATTGTAGGCAATACAATTAAAATTGATTGAGTGCAAATGTTTTAATTGTGTAATGTGTTTTTCATTGATAATCTCCATAAACTAATTTAATTAGGGATAATGGGAACATGTTTGGGGACGTTTAGGACCCATTCATCCATAATGGCTTCAAAATGTCTGAACAGAACCAAATCGCAGGCGTTCCTTGGCTCTGCTTCCCTTTAGGTAAAACCTCTTAAAGGTGCTTCATTTGCAGTCTGCCCCTTTCTTTCCCTTGTCCAGCAAAGCCAGGCTGCCAGCAGAGGACTGGGGACAGTACTGCCCCACAGGAGCTCAAAGGCTTGCCCAGAGAGATANGGAGAAATGACCCCATACACCAGTACAGGTGAGGGGTTGACTTAGAGGAGAGCAGCTTTACAGAGAAGGACCTGGGATTCCTGGTGGACAAGTTCACCAGAAGCTGTCAGTGTGCTCTTGTAGGCAAGAAGGCCTAGTGAGGCCACAGCTGGAGTATTGTGCCCAGTTCTAGGCTCTCCAGTTCAAGAGAGATAAGGAACTGCTGGAGAGAGTCCAGTGGAGGCCACAAAGATGCTGAAGGGACTGGAGCATCTCTCTGACAATGAAAGGCTGAGACACCTGGGACTTAGTCTGGAGAAAGAAGACAGAGGAGATCTTATCAATGTTGATCAATAGCTAAAGGACAGGGGTCAAGAAAATGGGGGCAGGCTCTTTTCAGTGGTGCCCAGGGACAGGACAAGAGGCTATGGGCACAAACTGGAACACAAGATGTTCCATCTGAACATGAGAGAAAACTTCTTTGCTGTGAGGGTGCCAGAGCCTGGCCCAGGCTGCCCAGAGAGGTTGTGAAATCACCTTTGCTGGAGAGATTCCAAACCCGCCTGGACACTGCGATCCTGGGCAACCTGTTCTAGAGGACCCTGCTGGAGCAGGGGGGTTGGACGAGATGATCTCCAGAGGTCCCTTCCAGCCCCTACCATGCTGTGATTCCCAAGAGTGCTGTATTTAGCCAGTGCTTAATGCCAGCCATGAAGCTTTCATACCTTGGCTTTAAATGCCATCTATGTGGGTGAATTTAGTTATTCCACCTCAACTCTGCTCCCTGTTGCTGAAGTAATCTGTCCCTTGTGCTCGATCTCAAGAAACCCAGACCTACTGTTGTGCTATGGCTCGTGCAGCACTGCTGCAGCAGCAGGGGTCAGACTTCTGGGGAATGGAGAAGTCGCATGGTGTGTGAGGCAGTAGGTGACAAGAAACATTGGAAGGCAGAGCTCCTGCAGGTTTCTCTGGGTCCATCTGCCAAGTAACTGGAAGATTATGGGTAACCCCAATAGAGGTCACACAAGGGATTGGCTAGAAGGTAACTGAGTTTTCATTTCTGATTTTTTTACTCTTGCCTTCCTCGACAGCCAGCAAGGAAAAGAGTCAATGTTTCTGTGGTCTGTTTGGAGAGGGTTTGCTGTGGATCCAGCTCGGTGTGCGAGTGCATTCGTTCCAGACCAGATGTCTGCTGCTGGTAGTAATGAAGTGCTGTAGGTGGTGTTTGAGGTATTCAGAAACACCAGGCCAGATCAGTGGCTTTTTTGATGTTTAAAACCTACCGGGTTTGTGCAAGCCAAGGACAACTTTCCTGTCCTCCTTGTCTGGGGGCTCTGCAGACCCATGAAGTGGGGCAGTGCTAAATCTGAACCTCAGCTTCGGTCTGTTGCATGCGATGTGTTCCCCAGCGCATTACCCTTCACTGAGAGACTGGAAACTTGCCTTGCAGGGAGGATGATAGCGACAATTAAATGAGATTTGCACTGAAATATGCCCTGTTATGGTTCTCTGGTGGCTTGGGTCGGGGCTGCCTGAAGAGAGGCACTGTCGCTTAGCAAAACTATGCAACACTTCGGACAATACATTGTTGAATCTCTTCCCTTCCTGCAAAAAAAAATGTAGTAAGGGCATTTTCCCCTCTCACCGGGGGAATATTGACATACGTATAGAATATATACAATATATAAGAGGAATGCAAAGTGGCGAAAGAAACTGCTGGGTTTCCTATAGGGTTTGGAGTTGCATGCGAGCTAAGGCATCAGCCCGTGCTTTAAGGAACAAAAGCGTGAGGTTTGCATACGCACCGAGGCAGGGCTCTGGAGATGGGTAGCCCAGATTAGGTCATGTGGATGTGGGGTAACTTCAGTCTGAGATGAGGGACACTTGCAACCTGAATGGTGTTAGCTGTGGTTACCAAAATTAATAGGAACTTCTTCTTACACCTTCTTGAACTTGCACTACAGAGCTTCTGGAGGACTGTTGCAGGCTTAATTCCTTCCTCCAGACTCCTCCTGCTTCGTGTCTATCCAACTTGAATTCTGGCGAGATGCGTTTCCTGGAGGCTTGTTACTGCGTTCTTTATTTTTCCCTACGCATAGGAGGATACAGCCCAGAGCAGGCTGAACAGCAGGGCAGCTTATACATTGTGGGATAGTTTGGATAATCTATGACTGATCTCAGTATATTTGGGCTATTGTTTTATTTTGCAATATGTGTAATATTGTTCAGAGTGTGGGAAGAGGTTTAGAAACTGAAACACTATAATCCTTAAAATTATTGAAAGGAAAGAAAAACCTTGCTCTGAACCCTAGCAAAAAAATAGTAAAATTATATTAGTATTGGCTTCCTCAATGCTCCCATCTCTATTGAGTTTCTTCGATTATTAAGCAGCAAATACTTGCAAACTAATCCATCTCTAAATCAATCTTCTTGTACGGCCGTTCAGGATCAGCGAGCGTAAGTTCATGATGTTGGAAGCGAGAATGATATGGCAAGATCTGAGGCAAGCGGTGTCACGGCGCAGTAAACACGTCTGTTGTCACCTGCTATCAATTACTGCTGTTCCTGCAGAGAGCAGTTTGGTGGGAAGGATTTGGAGACAGGAGTAAAGGAAGTTAGGGATCTTTGACCACAAGTGGCAGAACATAGCTCAGAGTAAATTAGCGTGCGTATTTCAAGAGAGAGAGCCCGGGTGTTAATATATAACTGGCACAAAGATCTTGGATTTAGAGCCAGCTTTGCAAATCTTGTATCAGCACGTGAGCCAGAATTCCCGTGTCCTGCCGGAGGTTTGACTCGCAGCAAGGCTCTGCTTAGTCACTGAAGTAAGAGAAAGGACTCAAGTGCTTCCACATGCAGAATCTTCCCAGCTTCTCCTCTAATTTGAAGACACTGAAAATCTGTAAGAGCCTCAGATTTTAATTCAGAAGTTCATAGATATGTGAAAATTGTTTCTGGATATGTGGGACTGCACATCAGTCTGAGAGGCAGAAGTATCCTAAACCTGAATAGACCATGTGAGTTTAGTATTTCACCCTCATATGGGCAGGCTGCCTACAGTTAACTCTTCTTTCAAGATGTAAACACTGGGAGAATCTGGTCTCTGGTTTGTTTGTGTTCCAGCCAGTAGTGAAAGCATTCACCTAGAAGCCAGGAGATGCGAGCTCCCTGGCTGAGATCTGCTTTCCAGCTGGATTCCCAGCCTGGTGCTGCCTCCCGTGAGTTGCTACCCACGCTTTAGGTGTGATGCTCGCTTCTGGGTGGTGATAAAGCCCCAGCCTACTGGTGTGCCTCCAGACAGCAGGACCCTCAGCCTTGCTCCCCTTTTCCACCCAGTTCACGCTCGTGTGTCGAGAGAGGGTCAGAACGTTCAACTTACGATGTTTCTAGGGTCAGTGGTGCCCTGGTTTTGGATTGTGGAAGTGCACGCTGCACCCGCTGAACTGGAGGGAAACCAGGACCGGGACCTGGTCAGAGACTTAATCCTGGTCTGTGCTGGCTACCAAGGACTCCTTGGGTTAAACAAGAGCTGGATGAAAAGCAGGCACTTCACTACCACCTCCCCACTGGCTGTTGCTCTGCAGGGAAGCAGTGGTCTGTTCCTGCCCAGAGCCTCGTCTGGGAAGTGTGGGCTGCGAATGAGCGGAGGAAAAAGCTGTAAGGAATCCTTGTGTTTTGCTGTGGCAGAGGATGGGGGAAGCCGAATTCCCCTTCCCCCCGAGATTTTGGGCAGAAGAGTGAGTTACTGTGTGATGATGCCCTAAGCCCCAGAGAGGTGCAAGGCAAGCAGATTGGCTTCCGTCTCAGCGATGGAGGCTAGAGCTGGTGGGTGCTTTACCCGTCGTTTGCCACAGGCTCTGAAGCCACTTCACTCGCTGACCTCAGCCTGAGCAGTGGGAGGTAACTGGGATGAGACTCCGGGAAGGTAAAGGTGGGTCTCAGGTGTGCCATTTTTGGTACCCAGCTTCTAATAAGCCCTTAGGAGTCTTCTAACGTCATCTTTCTAAGTTGTCAGAGAGCCTAAGGCGTCGGAGAGGGGGCCTTTTCTTTTCCCCCGGGCAGCACTAGGTGGTGCTAACAGCCAGGCCGAGCCTTCGCTCGCCCGGCCCCGCAGCTCCCGGAGCCGGGGCCCCGCCGGCTGCCGCCGCTGCCGGGGAGCGGTGAGAGGGAAGGAGGCGGCAGCTCCTAGGTTCTCCTACAGGAAGAAAAAACAAAACAACAAAATAAAATAACAAACGCCACGACTGTGGCACTTACTTGATCAGGTCAAACTTGAGTAAATGAGAGTTTTAAAAATTGCTTTTCCTTCACTTATCTGAGGCTAGAAGGCATCTGGTTTGGCACAGGCAATTGTAGGCAATACAATTAAAATTGATTGAGTGCAAATGTTTTAATTGTGTAATGTGTTTTTCATTGATAATCTCCATAAACTAATTTAATTAGGGATAATGGGAACATGTTTGGGGACGTTTAGGACCCATTCGTCCATAATGGCTTCAAAATGTCTGAACAGAACCAAATCGCAGGCGTTCCTTGGCTCTGCTTCCCTTTAGGTAAAACCTCTTAAAGGTGCTTCATTTGCAGTCTGCCCCTTTCTTTCCCTTGTCCAGCAAAGCCAGGCTGCCAGCAGAGGACTGGGGACAGTACTGCCCCACAGGAGCTCAAAGGCTTGCCCAGAGAGATAATAGAAGCCCCATCCCTGGAAACATTCCAGGTCAATTTCTGGGACAAGCTATTTCCATAGGCCAAGGCGAGAAATTTTCTGTGGGTGCAATTATCTGCAAGAAATACCAAAGCTGGGGAAAGAAAAAGAAGGCATTAAAATATTGAGTCTCGTTGCTATGAATCTTTTATAATCCTACTAGAAATAATAGTCTTGATCCTAGTAGTAAAATTGCCTGAAATATGTTGGGGACTGGAGTAGATGACCTTTAAAGGTCCCAAACCATTCTGTGATGCTGTGAACTTTCTCAGAGGACAGTTCATTTTTCAGCCCTTGATTTCCTTTGGCAGCTCCACACCAACTGTAGCCCTGAACTTTCTGTGAGCCCAAACCCAAATCCTAGGCCGGTTCACGACCAGGACCTCAATCTACTGAGAGAAAGGAGACTGCCAATGTAAGCCCTTAATTAATTTTTTTAATACTTTTGCAGACATTCCAGCACCATTTCTGGTAGTTCACTCATTAGGAATCCTAATCCTAACCCTCAGCTGCCCATAGGCCAGGGTCTTCAGGGGAGGAAGTGAATTAGCCAGCTCCTAAATACGGCAAGAATAAATCAAACTTTCCTAAGTGAGGAGCAAAACCTCCAGTAGAGCTCTTGGGGTGGCCTGAAGCATTGAGGAGATGCGTGTGCTCCAGTGTCGGTCAGCAGCGGGTGGTTTCCAGCAGTGGCAAGTCAGCAGTCTGCCTGCTGGTTTCATCTCCTTCGGGTCAGCCATAAATCTTAGTGACCCGTGAGGAGAAAACTAGAGAGAAGTGCACCACATTAGCAGCTGAGGACAGAAAATCAATATAAAGTCCTAGTATACGGGCAATCGAGTAACTGGCTAGAAATATAATATTTTTTCCTTGGTGCTCTCTGGAAATGTTGAGGTTACAATAAACTCTGAGAGCAGACCATGAAAATAATGGGGGAGAGAAGCTTCACCCTGAAGCCTCAGCAGACAAAAGTGGTGCTGTGATTTGAATGTATCTACTTTGATCTGAATTCATCTAATTAGGTAGTGTGATCGAAAATCAGATTTACATATCTGACCAATAAAGAGCATGGCTTTCTGTATAAATTAAGACTGGAAACGAACACAAAAAACTTGAGTTGCTTCGGAGAACTCTTCAAACTTGTATATATTTCTCAGAACAATACCATTATTTCTATGTAATCCAGCATTTAAAAACCATGTGTTCATGGATCATTAAAGTCCATGATTAGCACTTGCCCTGTAGTAGTTTTCCTTTGTACCTGTGCAGAATCCTTAAGTCTTTGAACAAAACCAGGACTTCTGATAGATCCCTACCAAGGCATCTTAGGGTATAGAATTGATCTCTACCCAGCACACTGAACAAAATTTCAGGAAATGTCTCTGATCAGGAAGAGAGACCAGTCAAAACAGATCAAGAATCATTGCTTGTATAGGTAGGTAGTAGCGTTATTTCCCTTTACTCTCAGGAATTACTATAACTTAGTCACAGAACCAATATTTAGGGCTCTTATGTAGACTCATTTGATACCAGTAGGTGACTAATTGTCCCATTTTGCCTGAAGTGAGAGTTTTTGATTCAAGACACCAGAGAAACACAGTGAAAAACCTAAGGGAAAGATATACTGTAAACTTGCTATTAAATTAACATGAATCAATTCTGAAACTAACCGAGGAATTCCCGTCCTGGCTGTCAGGTACTGCTCAAGCCTGAAATGATGAAGTGCTGGATTTACTGCAGCCTGCCCCACCTGCGAAGCAGGACAGGGTGGTGGGCTACTGCATCTCCCCACCCCAAAGTCCTCCTGAGCTCTAACACGAAAAATGTAAACTGCTGGGGCCAGCCCCACATACTTTGTGAAAGCTGTGCTCATTTATCCAAGATGAGCTTCTGGCCTTCGAAGTTTGTTTAGCTCTCAGCATTTTTCCCCGTGGTTCTCGCCTTTGCGGCTGCCCGCTCAGCGCAGTGACTGGTGTGGGAAGGAAGGTGCCCGGTAGCCAAGCTTTGTATGTCTGGCTTCATGTGCTACTTTGCCTTAACATACTCGGAAGAGGGGAATCCAGTTGAGAGAACTCATGCAGAAACCCCCTCTCATGCCTGTTAGTACTTCTTCTGTTACCCCTGCGGATGGCCAGTGAGGGTCTGTTGCAGTTCTGTCCATCTTGCACCAAACCGGTGGTCAGCTCGTACGGAGCCAGCCGTGAGCTCAGGCCGCAAGGTAGAGATACCTCCTCAGACTTGTGCTGGCGAATTAGCGGCAATGAAGGTTAGATTTGTATATTTGACTGAAGAGCTGTTATGTGGGTCAGTTGTGGAGAAGCGGAAAAAGTTATCTCCCAGTTGCTTCCCCCACCACTGACAACCTTCCTTACGTGCATTGTGAGCTAATTCCTGTCCCTGCTTTTATCCAAAGTAAAGCAGGAACAGGGAGAGCTTTACGTGGGCTTGCTGAGCTCAGGGGAGGGGGAAGGATGGTGGTTTAAGGTGGAAGAGTGGCAACCCCACAGACCTCTTTCCCACAGATTTCCTCATCTACTCCCACTCCTCATACTGGAAGAGCCTGGGAGAGAATTTTATATGAGGTAAGCACCCGTTTTTTGCCCCGTCCGTGGGCTCCACTATGTTTTCTTGGAGATGAGCTGTTAATAGGCATGGGAGTTTATCCAAGTGCTGTTATCTGGTGCAGATAATCCCTTAGATTACTTCTTTCCTCTCTTCCCATTACTAGAAAGTAAATATCTTTAAGAGAAGCCCCTTTCCCTGCACTTATGCCAAATGTACACCTATGTTCTCGTAAAGAAAACGCGCCTACGATGCAACTAACTTCCAGTTTTATGGTTTTTTCCTTAAATTTAGCTGATTAACCAGATACTCCCATCTTCCCATTACCTGAAGAAGTTACATATTCTTTTTACAGAAAAGCGGAGGCACATATTAAACCTGCCTACTGTGAGTTTGTCTCTGAAAAAAAATATTTTACAGTGAACTGAAAATTATGCAGCATCCTATTAAAAAAAGAAACGTAAGTTTGATTTATGCTTATCCCTTTAGGAAAAAAGTAATAGTCAAGGGAAGTTGTATGTTTTAACCAAGTTTAGGATACCGAGTGAAACAGCTGTTAGTGTTGCTTGCTTGACCTTTTTCACACATCTGTGCCTTTAGAAGCCAACTGACATTTTTTGATGGAGATTTCTGAGGGTGAAGTGCCATTGCAGTGATTAAAGTAATTCTGCTTGCTTTTATCAGAGAACAGGCATAAAAAGGACACAAACGTGTGTGTAAAAAATCTCAACAACACTTGCCAAACTTTAACTGCTTGAGTGCCTTTCTTTTAGCCATGGCTTTCTGTAAGAGATGGTTTTGCGTCACACTTCAACAAAACGCCTCTTCTAGACTGTTCACTCACCTTGCAAAGGAGAAGATCTAATGCTTTAGATATGTAGATGGCTGGAAACTGTGCGGTCGTCAGTGAGTCACCACTGAGCTGGGAATTGGTATTAAAGGGCTCTAACCCTGGGTCTAGGGTATTTGGTGTTTTCACTAGTGACATGGATGGTGGAATAGAAAGAGCCCTCTTTGAATTCCCAGGCAACGTGGAGCAGAGAGTGGCTGCAGACATGCTGGAGGAACAATTGCCCAACCTGCCTGAAGATCAAGATCTAGAGATCTCTCTTTCCTTTTCAGGTCCTGCTCCTCTTTTAGAGATACTTGTTTGACTTCTACCATCTGCACCTTCCTTGCTTGCACACCTGTTGCCTCCGGTGGTGTCATCCCCTGGGGAACAGCGCTCCACCTCCACAACTCAGTCCCTTTTTTGGGCTTCCCAGAGGCTCTTTTCCCCCAGGTGGACTGATGTTAACCGAGCAGGGTAGCAGCAAGAACACAAAGGTGCCATCCTGACAGAGAAGATCTTCTCCTCTCTACCTATTGAGGCTATGAGTAGCTGGGGCTGGATGGGTGGCGAGACAAGGAGATGGGGTTAAACCAACGTTTTTGTTCATATGAGGCAACGTATAAATATGACTCAGCGCAAAACTTTTCCATAGTCCTAAAGTATATGTCATCAAAGATAGACGAGGTGGACTGCTTAGAAGAAATTTCTGCAAAGAGTTCAGAGGACAACTGCTTTAGACGAGACACGACTCCTACATAGTTAAAATTAACAGCAAGATGTCTCACCCTGTACGTATACGAAAAAAGAGCAGCTCTTTCCTGGGGTTGCTTACAGACCACATCTAATGGATTGCTACGTGTTTTTCATTTAAATTCATTATTAAAACGGAAAAAAAAGAGCAACAAAATCCTTTCAAAACCGTTTCAAAATACCTTTTGCTAGTTTTTGTCTTCTGATTTAATTGGCCAAGGAAAGTCATGGACCGAAGTTGTCCTGTGCTAGCACCTACGTAGGTGATCCTCCTCTCTAACCCTCCCACACTATCCAGCTCCCTCTGAAGTCAACAGCCATCTCCTGAGGGGTCATTGTTTGGTGTGTCTCTGTGTGATATCTGAACCAGATGGAAACTATAAAGTATGAGACACAACCATTGTTCATTTGACACAGAACTTGAGACTATCTAGGCCAAGGGAAATCTTTCCTACCCACAAAAGTCCTAGTTTCCTATATTATGACCTATATCAACAATATTAAAGCTCAAAGCTACACTGTTACGCTGATGACTTTGTTCCATTGACTGTACAGCTCAGTCAGTACATATAAAATTGCAGGATGCATTTAATGCAATTCAATTAGATTTAATTGAATTAAAACTATTATTAAATTCAGCCAAAGGTAAGTCTATGGAATTTTTTTCTAATAACTCAAAAAGCTCAAGTCTGGATGAGTTTAAAATAATAATCCTTCAAGAGAATATGATTGAATAAGTAAGAACATACAAACATTTAGAAGTCCGGCTAGATATGAAACTGAACTTTATGTATCACATAAATCAGTCATTACAGAAATGGAAATCAATTTGGGAGGGTTTGCTCAACCTAATTTTTGTTCTGCTTTTAAGTATTTAAAGAAAGATTGATTTCGTGCCATTTTAATTGGCTTAATCCAGCTAAGTAGGGAGGCCCCTGTGTTAACGCAACAAAACGTCCTTTATCATCTGGCCATGGAGAAACTTTTAGAGCAGTTTCCCTAAGTTGTCGCAGCCCCTGTCACTGAAGATTTTATAGCTTATATTTTCTAACGCGGCATTTTAAGTAGCTGCGCCGCTACAGTTTCTTAAGACTTCCAGGTATCCTGGTCCAAACAGTCGATGTTTTCAGCCAGCTCTTCTTGTCCTTCTTTTCTCTCTCTATTGAAGATGTAGTGGGACAGTCAAACAATAGGAAAATGAATCAAGGAGTCTTCAACCCTGAGGTTATTTTCATGGAGACAGAAAAGCTCTTAGGAGCTGTTGGTGAGACTGCAGATGTGATCTACTGGTTGTTAGTCGTGAGCAAGGAACTGAACATACACTGTTATATATCAAAACAGTGCCAGATGTTGCCTTTTGCCATTGCACAGCCATCGGGATGAGTTGTTTTACATCTTCTGTAGCTGACTATATTAGATACAGCTTGTTTGTCAGCTTGCATGTCTCTGCTGGGCATGGGCATGCTCAGGTAACCGAGCGGCAGAGGGCTGATGGAAGGACCTAGGTAAGAAAAGGTGAGGTGGGACCATAGCCTCGGACAGAGCCTGTCTCCCGGGTAGGTGTGCAAGGTGTTTGCCAGGAAAAGTGTCTACTAGTAACTAATGTGAGGGTGTAGTCACTGGGAAACTAAGTTCTTGCTTTGGTCAAATGCTCATGGAGTTGGTTTGCTAAAACTATAAAAGAGTCTAAGAGACTCTAAATATGATTCCCAAATGTATTTGTGTAACCTTCATCATTCTGGTAATACAGCATTTGGCTGGTCCTGCGCTTGTGCTGGTTGCACAGGACCACGCGTTGCTTCATTGGACCCATTTTCTTGCCAAACCTGAATGGTTTCCCCTGTAGATGGCTCTGTTTTCCTACACAATTTCGGAAGTGCCGTTGCTTTGGAAACACCACTTAAACAAGACAGTGTGCTAGGACTTTCTCTTCCTTTCCAGTGGGTGTGATGTTTGGAAAGCAGTCGTTGGGATTGGACACTCCTTAACGTGCCAGACAGCGGAACTGTGAATAGTGAACCATTTTCTAAAAAAAAAATATTTTTTGATACTTGCTTTGGGACTAAAGTTCCAGAGTAAAAGGCTTAACCTGCGTGCCTAAGAACTGCTTTTTGAGATGCCCTGGGCTGCAGCAGCTGATATCAAGGTACTGATCCAAAGGACGAAAGTCTGTCGTCATTTCCGTGTTGTATTTCCCGACCCACCATGGGTTTTGCTACGGCCTGTGGCCTCTCCAGTGGTACTAAGTGCGTGGAGGTGGGCAACTGGAGTGAACTCAGAGCCTCAGCTTTTTGATGTTTGGGAAAAGAAGGTCCTTCTCTTGAAGAAAAAGAAGAAAGGGAGAGTTTTCGCTCCTTTTCTTCTTAGTTGGTGTGGGATGAACTGACACAACGACTGCTCACCCTTAGCAAAGCTTAAATACCTAGTGAGGTGCTGCATCCTTCTCTGGGGCCAGCAGCTTGGGTGCCCTGGCATGGCATGGCTACCAGGCCCTGAGAAGGCAAGGCCCTGTTGGCGAGATTTAGGGAAGAAGACAGGAGGAGATTGCATTTATGAGTCAATTGGACAGAGGGATTATGGTGTTTAAATTATGTTGTTGGAGAGTAGAATCTGAACCCTAAATGAGAGATGATAATGGCAGTGAGACCTTTACAGGGTACAGAGCAGACACTGTCTACATGCAGGCAAGGAGCTACAATATCTGGAGATATTTCCTCCTAAGCCACAGTTTGCGTTGTTACATCAGGAGATTTCATCTTCATTTTGTGCTGGTGTGTGCCGGTGGTAGAAATTGTGCTATTCTGGGTCTAGTGACCCACCTGAGCTCACTTAGCCTCCCTACCTGCTAAAAAAGCAACAGTGAACCCAAAAATATTTGAGAGAGCTGAGAAAGCTCTGGTGCCTCTCAGACTCCTGAACCTATGTGCTGTGTTTCGGCACTGACGCTGCACTGAGCTATCCGTTCAATGTTTGCATGAATTTCTATCTGTTCAGCAAATGTGATAACCCAGAGATAGCAAACCTGGAGATTCTCTCCTCTCATTTCCATCAACAGCAGGAACCCGAGCTGGGAGCGCTGGGTGAGCCGCTCGTGATGAGTTCTGCTCGCCGTCGTGAGCTGCTGGCTGGGACCCACCTCCACAAAGAGGAAATGAAGTCACCAGCCCAGAGTCATTGAGAAAAAAACTTGGCATGAAGTGCTGCGGGAAGGTCTGGTAAGGTCACCTGAAGCACACTCTGGGCATCAGCATTTGGAGAGGAGCGCGTGGGACGGATTTGACTATAGTTTCCAACTAATTGTGAACGTAAAACCGGCCCCGAGATGGGGTACACCCCCAAGTGTTGCCCCAAATACATAATCTCTTTGAGGCTGAGCTTGGTCTCATGTTTGCAGATACTGCTACCAACAAAGATTATTCCCAGAGGCACAGTTTTCCTGATAAATCTGCACCAGTATAGAAAGGACAGATAAGAGGAGGAGCCCGGTTGTCTAAACAATGCAAGACTTTCTAAAGATAAAGATTATTGTAAATTATATGTTACTTTTGAATGAATACCTAGAGAGACCTGAATACCCAAGAACTTTTCAGAAAGGGCAAAGCAAATGATTAGAGGTTGGAGAGTATCCCATAATAGGAGAGATTAAAAAGATTACAGCTATTTAGTTTAGTAAAGAGACTAATAAGAAGTGACATGACAAAGGTATATAAAATAATGTATGTCACAAAGAAGGTCAGCAGGTGCTCCTATTTATCCTGTCTTGTGAAAGAGGCACAGGAGGATACCTAATTAAATTAAAAGGCAATAAATTTAAAACTGGTAAAGAAAATGCCCTTTTATGTCACATACAGTTAATCTGCAGAACTCACTGCCACGATAAATTATGGAGGTAAAGAGTTTCAGTTGAATTCAAAAATCTATTAGATAGATAAAAAAGGACAGAGTTGTCAAAAACATCCAAGTTCTGTTTTCAGAAGTAGCTCGGGATCTCGTGCAGAAAGTACCGTAAGCACCGTGCTGAACCCTTTCTGTTCGACACTTACTGGGTGATACCTCGAGCAGCATTACACCAGAGGCTAGACTGCCAAGTCTTGCTCTTGCATTTTTCAATTAAAGTATTAGAATTTGTTGTTCAGCAGAACTTCTGAAGGAAGAAAATGTCCTCTTTTGGGGTGAGAGGGAAGCTCTGGGGTAAGGTGTGCTGTGGGGGGCACAGGATCCCCTGGGCCACAGGAGGGGTTTAGGTTTAGGTCTATAATATCTTGACTGTGTTCTTGAGTTGCCACCCTGCTTGTTGTACTCCTAGGCTGCCACAGGACTTCATTATTTCTTGGAGAGTCTCATACTGCTGGTGTGATCTGGACACCTCACTCCTTTTCTCCTTCTTGGAGCCCTGGGGGTCAAATGGCTCCTTTCTGAAGCCCAGCCGAGCATAGGCACTTGACGGACATCAACTCAATATCATGGTACTTCGGTTTGGATGCGTGAAACCGGGGAACCTGAAAGTCAACCACGGGGCCCAGGGAAGGCAGGTAGGGGCTGAGTGGGGAGGGGAGTGCTGAATTGTGATTTTATATTGTGGTTTTGCTATGTGTAATTATAGTTTTGATATCTTGGTTCTTCACTGGAGCTACTCATATATATATACATATATTACTTCTAAAAATCAGATCTGAGCGCTTAAGTAGGCTTTTTGGAAAATGCTGCCCTAAATGAGACTTTCATTGTCATATCCATGCTGCTCTGATGGAATAACGAGACAACTGAGGGATAGCAGGAAACATGGGAATACAGGAGACAACTTCCTCAGGTCTGTTCTTGTTCTATGGTGTCTGCTTTATACAACAGAGATTGACTACTGTGGCGGAGCCCAACAGTTTCACATCTAAATGGGAAATGTGTTTCCTGATTCAGCCTCCGCTGACTCACTCAACAGTAGATGCACAACACAGGAAGGGAGATGTTCACGCAAATTAGGTCTTGCACGGAGGATTGGGAGAGGTGAGATCAGTTTCTGGCTTTTGCAACTGCACAGAATTTCTAATCTCTCCTTTTATTTCTCGTTTCTGCATCTTTAAAACATGGGTACTCCTTTTGTTCTGCAAGTTTCTGTTGTACTCGTTTAGCATATTAATACCAGGAAATGAGAACTTTCTATGTGAATATGGTTGGAAATAGAAATAAGTGTAATTTAAAAGTGTCTGGGATTTCTATAGAGACTAAAGGGACTTAGGTACTGAGCTTGTTCTTGCTCCTCAAAATTCCACTTAAAATGTTATTGGCATGTGAGTGATTAGCTAGATATTTTTAGTGACTCTATCGTATATTATATTTAGTAATTCTGGACTCAGCATAGGGAAGGTCCTCACAGATCATGAGGTCCAGACTCCTGATATTTCAGGCAGTCACATCATATATTCCTTTTCATTTATCAGGCTGAGTTTTAAAACTAGTTAGGATTTTTGCTCCCCACCCTGTCGTAGGAGTTGAGTCTGTTCTAGAATTTGGCTCTACTGGTGGCCGGAAATTCTCCTGAAGCACGATGTAGAAAACAAACAACAGTGACGGTTAATGACAGACAGGATTACTTACGGATACTGGTGTGGTAGTCTGTGAAAAGGGAAAATACAGGAGAAATACAGCTTTGGATCACATCTATGATCCACAGATCATGGGTAGATGCTACCCACTGGTACGGAGCAACTTAGGGGGAGGTAAGAAAAGAGGTGTTTGATTTAGGACCATACTCAGCTTGCCAAGAAGTTTCCACACCCCAGTGGCACACACTGCTGAGTTCTGTGCCCTTGTCACCAAAGCTTGGGACAATGAGTGTATCAGAACAACAAACCCGAGGGACCCAAGGCCTGAGACAGAAGCCTCATTCCTGAGCTAAAGAGGTCACACTTTAACTTCTCTTTCACACAGACTTGGATTCTGCAAGGACACATCATGGTTTCCTCCAAGTGTTTTCCTCTGTCAAAGGAGGAAAAGAGCTATTGAAGTGCAAGGAAAAGTATATTCAAGAACACAAAGCACTACAGGCAATTTATTTAATAATTTTATAATTTGACTTCTTTCCAAGAAGACAGCCTCACCATAAACAGCATGCTCTCTATGTTTCTGCAGAGTTCACGCTGAGGGAACCAAACCCCTTTCTTTTGCCTCTGGCATCACCACAACCAAGTGAACATCTATGGTAGAAATGCCTTTATTTACATAGTCTGTACATACCAGTTTTGGCACTAAGGTACAAAAAGACGAGACCAATACTTTCCTTAGTCCTTCAGTACTCAAAATACTAAATCCTAAAGGAAAAGGAGACTTGCCGGGGTTTTAGCTTAGTTTTGAACATCTTCCCACAAAGCAAAGTAGGCAAATGAGGCAGAGCTCTAGTCTATTCAGGAGGGATATGCAGGGCAGGTGAGGTGGAGGAGTTGTGCTGTGTGTAAAAGAGAGGTTTGACTACACAGCCCTTATGGTTTGGGATGGTATGATTGAGAGCCTCTGAGTGAGGATTGGGGGATGGAAGACAAAGCAGATATTGTTATGAGTGCCTCCTGTCAATCACCCAGCCAAGATACTTGTTGAAGATGGTCACCTGACAAGTAGGGATGAAGAAAAAGTGGAGGCATTCAATGCTTTTATGACTTGATTGTTAATAAGACTGATAGAACTTTGGCTGCCTGGTCCTCTGAGTCAGAGGACCATGAGTGTGGAAACAGTGACTTCCCCTTTCTGGACAATGGAATTGGAAAGGATGAGCTGTAACTGTGCCCAGTACATGGCCTCAAAGGGCAGGAACAGCCTCCTGAGCACAAGCACTGCCTGGGGATCAGGACCCCAAAGGGCTTCCTCTGAAGGATGCTGGGGAAGGGGCAGTGGGGGGTGAGGCTGCCCATGGGAGCCACATCGGGCTGCAGTTACAATGCCCTGGGGCAGCATCAAAGGGAGCAACCTCCTTTGTCTGCTGTCGGAGCTGGCCCAGCGCCAGCCTGGACACATTCCCAAGGAATTCCTTGAGGAGCAGGTGGAATTTCTTGGTGGAGGTTGAAGGAGGAAGATAGAGGAGGGAAAAAGCCTGGAGATAAGAACCACCACCAACCCCTGGAGGTGCCCAAGGCTGTCAGGCTTTTTCAGCTGGCTATCGGTGGCAAGATCGAGTGAATGCCGTCTTGAGCACTGTAGAGCTTGCCATCCTCATCGTCTGCAGAGCCAGGGTCAGCAGCCAGAAGAAATGGGATGTAGAGATATTGTCAGGGGACCCAGTGCTTTAGAGCACCCACCGGTGTCCTGCCAGGCACGGGGTGGGGGAAGGATTCTTGCCCCCAGGGTTAATCGGGCTGGGGCCATTTGGTCACTCCTGGAAGGCCTGGAGATGGCTCCAGGTTGAGGCAGAACACGGCTTGGGCATCTCTTGGGAGGCATGACCGGCCGGCGGGAGAATCTCCACGTCTCGCTGCCATGCTCAGGGAATAGCCGATCGCCAGCGCTGGGNGGTTTGACTACACAGCCCTTATGGTTTGGGATGGTATGATTGAGAGCCTCTGAGTGAGGATTGGGGGATGGAAGACAAAGCAGATATTGTTATGAGTGCCTCCTGTCAATCACCCAGCCAAGATACTTGTTGAAGATGGTCACCTGACAAGTAGGGATGAAGAAAAAGTGGAGGCATTCAATGCTTTTATGACTTGATTGTTAATAAGACTGATAGAACTTTGGCTGCCTGGTCCTCTGAGTCAGAGGACCATGAGTGTGGAAACAGTGACTTCCCCTTTCTGGACAATGGAATTGGAAAGGATGAGCTGTAACTGTGCCCAGTACATGGCCTCAAAGGGCAGGAACAGCCTCCTGAGCACAAGCACCGCCTGGGGATCAGGACCCCAAAGGGCTTCCTCTGAAGGATGCTGGGGAAGGGGCAGTGGGGGGTGAGGCTGCCCATGGGAGCCACATCGGGCTGCAGTTACAATGCCCTGGGGCAGCATCAAAGGGAGCAACCTCCTTTGTCTGCTGTCGGAGCTGGCCCAGCGCCAGCCTGGACACATTCCCAAGGAATTCCTTGAGGAGCAGGTGGAATTTCTTGGTGGAGGTTGAAGGAGGAAGATAGAGGAGGGAAAAAGCCTGGAGATAAGAACCACCACCAACCCCTGGAGGTGCCCAAGGCTGTCAGGCTTTTTCAGCTGGCTATCGGTGGCAAGATCGAGTGAATGCCGTCTTGAGCACTGTAGAGCTTGCCATCCTCATCGTCTGCAGAGCCAGGGTCAGCAGCCAGAAGAAATGGGATGTAGAGATATTGTCAGGGGACCCAGTGCTTTAGAGCACCCACCGGTGTCCTGCCAGGCACGGGGTGGGGGAAGGATTCTTGCCCCCAGGGTTAATCGGGCTGGGGCCATTTGGTCACTCCTGGAAGGCCTGGAGATGGCTCCAGGTTGAGGCAGAACAGGGCTTGGGCATCTCTTGGGAGGCATGACCGGTCCGCGGGAGAAGCTCCAGGTCTCGCTGCCATGCTCAGGGAATAGCCGATGGCCAGCGCTGGGGTCAGGAAGGAATTTTCCCCCGGGGCAGATCGGCGCTGGGCCCCGGGGGTTTTTTGCCTTCCTCTGCAGCATCGAGCGCGACCGCTTGTCAGGGGAGGCTCCTCTGCTCCCTTTTGTTTTGGCCGGGTCACCGCCTGCCGCTCACGCACCGCGAAGGTGGCCTCTCGTGTCCCGCAGCTGGGGGAGGAGGCTTTTTTTCCCCCGGCGTCCCCGGGGTTTTTTTGCCGGCCTCTGCAGCAGCGAGCACGGCCCCCGGCCGGGCCTCCTTGGGGCCCCTTCGGCCGGGTGCCTGCTGCTCCCGCTCCACGAAGGTGGCCCTCGTGCCCCGCATCCGTGGGGAGGAACCTTTCCAGACTCCCGGGGACGGGGAGGCTTCTTGGGCTCCTCGGGAGATGCTTCGTGTCCTCTGGAGCATCAGCACAGCCCCTTGTTAAGGCTTCTCTGGGCCCTTTCAGCTCAGCTTTCGACCTTCCAGGCACCACTGGTGCCCTGGCTCCCTGGGGATCTCTTGCCCAGGACAAGCTTGTAATGAGCTCTGCTCTTCCTTTGGCTCCATTTCCCCAAGGGGTTTTTGTTTGTGCCCAACAGCCTCTGCTTGGAAGGGCTTCAGCCTCACTGACACATCCACAGCTGCCACTTTCCAGCTCTTTGTCTTCAGCTTTTCATCTTGGTCATCTTCTTCATCTTTGTCTTAGTCATCTTCTTTGCCACCATCTTCTTCATTTCTGTATTTGTTACTGTGTTCATTGTCTTTTTTGTCGTCTTTTTTGTGCAGTTAGTCCCGATCCTCATTCTCTGCGTTCTCTTCTGGAAACAGGTCCTGCTGGGCCTGTCTTCCTGCTGCTCCTTTCTGCTGATTTAAACAAAATGAGATAAAACATAAATCTGAACATAAAATACATAAATTATAAATGTGAAATCTAAATGAAAAATTATGCAAAATCTAGAAGTAAAATCTAAACAATGTAAACTGATATAAGATACATATGGAAAATCTAAATGTAAAATAACTTCTAAACATAAGCATCAAATCTAAAATTGGACTCTGAATGTAAAATGGCATAAGCTGGAAACATAAAAACTAAAGGTAAATCATAAAAATGTAAAAAACATAAAATCCTAACATACAATTTAGAAACATAATGACATAAAATCTAGAATTACAACATAAAATCGAAACATACAATAGGATAAAATGATATAAAATTTCAACATAAAATGAAATCTAAGCCTGAATCTAAACATGTAGGAGATAGAATCTAAATATGACAACTGAATGTGAAGTGACGCAAAATCTATAGGTAAGTCTAAACGTAAAGTCCGAGAGTAAACAGACAAAATCTACATGTGAAATCTAACCATAAAATGGTTATCTAAACCATCTAAACATAAATGTACAGTAATTCTATAAGCAGACTCTGAGTGTAAAATGACATAAACTGTAAACAGAAAATCTAAATATAAGTCATAAAAATGTGTCAAAAACATAAAATCCTAACGTAAAATTTAGAAATACAATGACATCAAATCAAAAAATGCACTGACTTAAAATCTAGACACTAAATGGCATAAAATGATATAAAATCTGAACATAAAATGAGATAAATTCTAAAGGAAAGTCTAAACATAAAAGACGTAGAATCTAAATGCGACATCTCAATGTAAAATGACACAAAATCTAAAGATAAGTCTAATCAAAAAGTCCAAGTGTAAACTTGACAAACTCTACATGTAAAATCTAACCATAAAATGACAACATCTAAACATAAATGTACATTCAATCTAAAAGTGGACTCTGAGTCTAAAATGACATAAACTGTAAACATCAAATCTAAAGGTAAGTCGTAACAATGTGTAAAAATCATAAAATCCTAACAAACAATTTAGGAATAAAATGACATCAGATCTAAAAATGCACTGACATAAAAATCTGAACATGAAATGACATAAAATTATATAAAATCTGAACATAAAATGAGATAAAAATCTAAAGTCTAATCATACAGTCCAAATGTAAATTGACAAAATCTACACGTAAAATCAAAATGTAAAGTGACAACTAAACATAAATGTACATTAAATCTGTAAGTAGACTCTGAGTGTAAAATGATAAACTGTAAACAAAAATTGTAAACATCAGATCTAACGGTAAGCCATAAAAATGTGTAAAACCATAAAATCCTCATCAGATTTAGAAATACAATTACACCAAATCTATAAATGTACCAACATAAAATCGAAACACGAAATATGATAAAAAGATATAAAATCTGAACATAGAATGAGATAAAATCTAGGTAAATTTAAACACAAAAGACATAGAACCTAAATGCGACATCTCACTGTAAAATGACACAAAACCTAAAGGTAGGTCTAAACATAAAGTAAAATGTAAACTAACAACGTAAAGTGTAAACTGACAAAATCTACAGGTGTAATCTAACCGTAAAATGACAACATCTAAACATAAATGTACATTCAATCTATAAGCAGACTCTGATTGTAAAATGACATAAACTGTCAACATCAACTGTAAACATAAAATCGAAAGATTTTCTTTGGCTTCATCTTCTTTGTATTCTTCGGCGATGTCTCCGTCCTCATCTTCTTTGGCTTCACCTTCATTGTCTCTTGTGTGTGGTGGGTCCTGATCCTCATTGTCCACATCCTCCGTCTTCAGCAAACAGGCCCAACTCCGTCTGTCTTC
>VWZK01007930.1:90115-120240 GCA_013396935.1 Baryphthengus martii | reverse complement strand
GGTGAGCTTGGGAAGGGGATGGATGGAAGTGCCCCCTGCAAGAAGTGTCACTTGTGTGCATCAGGGAGGGACGGCGCCTGTGAAATCTGTGTGTGAGTTGTAGGAGTTGATCAAAGCCTGATGGCGGGGCCTGGAGGGGGGCTGATAAATGGCAACTCATTACTTCAGAGCAAAGCCCAGACCCCTGGTAGCTCCGAAGGCCCAGCTCCTACTCCTGTTGCCCCCAGCAAAACAGCAATGGGGCCTTCGGCATGTTCAGTGCCGGACCCCAGATCCCACGAGTGGGCGGCTCTGGGGTTTGAACCAAAAGTAAATACGTCGAGCCCAACATGTCAGATCATTCGAGTCTTAACGAACCCCCCACCTCGTGAAACCGGCTTCAGAGCAGCGCTGCTGAGCTGCACAGCGAGTGGGGTCCGGGCGCCAGTGAAGCTGTAGCTTTATTAGAGAGCCAATTGAAAAGAATTACAGTAATTACTACTGGGTGTAATTAAGTGCTGGGGAAGGGCTCGTGCGGTTGGGCTCCGCTGCGGCTGCTGGAGGGGAACGCTCTCCTCTTTCGGGAGGGAGGGAGTGAGCGCGGCCGGGTCCTGTTGTCAAAGTAAGAGGAGGGGAAGTTCTTCGGCCACATTCCCCGATGGTGGGTGGTGACTGGAGCTTCTCCTGCTGCTCGGCATCGTTCTCCAGGTAACAGGAGAAGGGATCACGGGGCTCCAGGAGCTGGGGATGGAGGGGACCCGGGGTGGATTTGGGCAGGGAAGGGCTGTGGGACCTCCCTGCCCACGGGCCTGTGCTGGTGGGCGCTGGGCACGGCTGCTCCCAGTCACTGCCTGAAACTCACCCAAATGTTTGTTGAACAAGGAGGATTTGGGGTGGTTTTGCCCCGCTGTGGGATGGCAGCACCCACTGAAGCCGTGCCCGAGCCCCCCAGCCCTGCTGCCCTCCTGCCCACCCCCGGAGCGGGAACCTGGCCATCCACGGATGCTCAGGAAGAGGAACCCCCATCATAGAATCATAGAACGGTTTGGGTTGGAAGGGACTTCTGAAGGTCATCTAGTCCAAGCCCCCTGCAGGGAGCAGGGACATCCTCAACTAGAGCAGGTTGCTCAGAGCCTTGTCCAGCTTCACCTTGAATATCTCCAGGGATGGGGCCTCCACTACCTCCCTGGGCAACTTGTCCCAGTGTTTCACTATCCTCATGGAAAAGAACTGATTCCTAACATCCAATCTAAATCTGCCCTTCTCTAGTTTAAAACCACTGGTGCAATCATATGGAATCCCCAGGAGACAGCCTTAGCCCACATTCCAAGAGCTCTCAATTCCATTGGGTGTCGAACGGAGCCACGCGGAACTTGTGCTGCTTCCACTGGGCTCGGCTCCGTGCTGAGGTTTAACGCCCTTTAACGAGGGCCGTTCCCACCCGGGGCTCTCCCTTCCCTTGGCCCAGTTCAGAGACCAGAGCCAGGTGGGGGGGCTGGGGCTCTCCTGGCTGGCAGGGGGGATCCCGTGGGCAGGGCAGGATGGGTGCGGAGAGGGGAGCGCAGCACCCTGAGCTGCCTGTTCTAACAGCGGCAGCAGCACCGGCCCCGGGTTCAAAAGGAGCCGAGGCGGCCAAACCTCAAACACACGATTGGGTGGGAGGGCAGAGTGGGTGGGGAGGGGGCGTGTGGGTTTGAAACCCCCACCAAAGGGGCGTGGAAGGAAAAAATCCCTTCAGGCTCAGCTGATGCTCCAACGCTGAAGGCTCACCGCTCCCCTCTCCCACAAATTTTGGAGGCTGATGGGCATCCCAGGGAAGCATGACCGGTGGTTTCTGCTCCGAGTCCCCTCCTTGCCCATCAAAGGGCGGGATTTGGGGCTGGGGGAGCTCAGGTGGTGCCAGCACAACCCTCCTGGCGCTGGTGTGGGTGCACGGGGAATTGATGCTACTGCTGTTGGCCTGGCCGTCTGTCTGATGCCAGCCCAGCCCCACCGCTGCCCAACACCTTACCCACCTTGGGATTGAGGGGACTGGGGTCCCCGTTACCTCCAAAGTCAAGGATGGAAGTGCCTATCCCACCTTCTCCCTCAGACCCACAGAGATGCATGCTCCGGGGAGCCCTACTCGGGGTCTCCATCTGCCCCGGGACCCCTCCAGTCCCCGCTTGCTCCGTACGGGGGCTGCGGTCCCAGCGCAGAGGAGCGGAGGGGCCGGGCCACGCTGTGGGAGGCTGCAGGGATTTGGGTCAGCGGGATGTGAGTCACCCCAGCAGGATGCGCCCGTGGCACCCCGTGTCCCCGCTCTGGGTGCTGCTGGCAGGACATCTATGGACAGGGACATCAGCCCCGTTTTGGGCGGCAGCCCCCACGGCCGAACCTTGGCCGCAGTTGTCCCCACGGCACAGCCCTCGGTGCTCACCGAGACTCGGCGGCTACCACCGCCACCCATGCCACCACCCACCGCTCCCTGTGGGGACAGAGCCCAACAGCCTGGACACGGGAACCCCCGAGAGCCACAGCAGTGTTGGCTGGGGGCAGAGCTGTCAGACAGCTCGTGAAAGCAACACCAGGATTAGTTTTGGGGGGCCTCCTTTTAACCTTATGTGCTTGCTCGGCGTGATGGTGACTCCTCAGTGTGTGGCGACTCCTCGGCCGCTCGGCCGGAGCCTCCCCAGCGCTTTGGTGCTGCGGAACGAGGCTCGTGGACACCTCCGGGGTGCTCGGCTGGGAGCAGCTCATCCGTGGGCACGCTGGAAAACTGCCCGCTGGGTGGGGGAATGGGAACAGTGAACACCAGCCAGTCTGATTTCCCTCCCAGAGCCAGCCCTTGCTGTAAGATCTCACGGAAGGTGGGAACAACCTGGTGGTGATGCCCGTGGTGGCCCCTGGGCAGATGAATTGTATCCCGCAGGCTTCCCCAGGAGGTTCCGCCAGCGCAGGAGTCACAGCAGCCCCGCCAAACGAGGCACCGCTCAGACACGTCGCAGTGTGAAGACTTTGCAGGATCAGGGAGCGGGGTTTTGGCTTGAACCGGGAGGGCTGGGCCAGCCGGGTCGCTCCTGCTGCTGGTTTTCTCCCTGCTCAGCCCTTCAGTAGGTGCCGATCTTCCTCCCCACCTCATTAAATCCTGCTGCACGAGAGCAGCGAGGCCGGGCAGGGCTGAAGCATTGCGTGCCCCGATACCCTGCGCACCAGCTCCAGTCCCTGGCTGGAGACCTTCAGCCCCACGGCATCGCCCGGGCCGTTCAGGCTTCACGCAGAAAAGCCCCTTCCCAAGCACGCCCCGGCCATCACCGTCAGATTTCATTTTTTTCTCTTAATCTGCAAAGCCAAGCCCCGGCAGGACTGGCTGGGAAATGCATTTCCAAAAAAAAAAAAAAAAAAAAAAGGAAAACAAATAATTTTTAATCCCAGCAAAACAGCCTGAATCGAAACCCAAAAGGAGGCAGAAAAATCGAATCGATATTTATAATTAGCCCTGCTCCTGAACAGTGACAACGGACGCGCTGCAAACAGTAGCCAAAAATATTTTAGCAACCAGAGGGGCTAACGGCCTCGGAATAGCCGGATCGATCAGCTGCCGTGGGGCGCGGGGAGGTGTCCAGCCGGGCGATAAATCACGGGATGGCGTTTGTTGCGCGGGATTGACAATCCTGTCACCACCAGGCAGCGTGCCGACTGCGCAGACCCCAGATCCTCTGGGATTGACCTCTGCTGCCGGCTGCCCCGAGGACATGGGGCCTCGGGGGGTCTCCTCCGTGGAGGGACGGCATCCCAGCACCAGCTGGGGACAGGCCATGTGTAGGACACTGGTCACCACGGGTGTGTGAGAAGGGAAAAGCCTGGTGGGAAAGGGTCCCCCCATGCACAGCGCACCAGGAGAAGGAGAGCAGGGTGGAGCGGGCGGAACGCCTTCCCCAGTGGATCATCCAGTGTGAGGAGGACCTCAAAGAGGTTCACGAGGGAAGGGGATTCGAGCCTAGAGGAAAGGGAGAAGCTGCAGCTGGCAGAGGTGGGTGAAGGGAGCTGCCCAGCCCAGCAAGGAGAGCGTGCTGTGCATCGTGGATGAAGAATCCTTGGAGATCAATCTTGAAAACCATCTCCAAAGCCAGGAGCAATGCAAGCAGAGAAATTCAATGCTGTGTTGTAGGGCAGCTTGTGCTTCAGCAGCTGAGCGGCCCCAGTGACAGCAGGAGCGGTTCCCTGGCTGGACCACACCAGGGCCTAGGACGGTATTCTGACCCCCAGACCACTGGGACATGGTCTTGGGCCTCCAAGCAGAGAGAGGCACAGAGGAGCTGCCACGGTGGAGCTACGTGACCTACACAGACAGGGTGCCGGAACTGGGCTCCTTGGAGGTGGTCATGGCCACGCTGACTTGACCATGGTATGGTCCCGCTCCGAGCAAAGGCTGGATTAGAAACCACCAGAGAGCCCCTCCAACCAACACCTCAAGAAAACGACCCTCGTTCCTCCCATCCAAGCACAAACCAACCCAAAGGAGAACAGTGCATCGTACCGAAGCGCACAGAAGATCACGGACACCAGGGGCCATCACCGGGTGCTTCCCTTTGCGCAGCTGAGCTGCCTGGAAGGAAGATCCCACACCTCCCAGTCCCTCCCACCTCAAATAACCCTGCAAATGGACACACAGGGCTGGAGGCAACGTAAGCTAAGGCTGGATTATCTGGAATTGAACTCGACAACCCACAGCTCTTTTCATCTCAATTCCCGGATGATGCTATTCACAGAGCCAAGGAGTTCCTGGAAATAGCCGTCTTTGTCCCCTTCCCTCTGCTCCTCCGCTGCCAGCTCCTCATACTCGCTGCGCAGGAGGCTGAGGGTGGTGCTGAGGGCCCCGTCCCCTCGGTAGCGCTCCTTGCAGAAGGCCATCAGCACGCCCACCGTCTTGAGGACCTTCTCCCGAGTGTCGTGCTCCGGCATGGCCAGCAGGTTGGAAACGACCACGCACCAGTCCTGCTCCACCACCGCCGGGACCAGCTTGACTTGCCGATACTGCTGGATTTTCTCTTCCATTTGATCTCCGAGCTGTGAGTCCTCCAGCAGCATCTGTGGGAAGTGGCGGAACATGGATTAATATCCCTATTGGAGAGCAACTGCTCCCAGGAGAATCACAGAATCCCAGTGTGGTGAGGTTGGAAGGGCCCTCTGGAGAACATCTGGTGCCACCTCCCTGCTCCAGCAGGGTCACCCAGGGCAGGGGGCCCAGCAGCACGGTGTCCAGGCGCCTTTGGAATCCCTCCTGAGAAGGAGACTCCCCAAGCTCTCTGGGCAGCCTGAGCCAGGCTCCAACCTCCTCCCACCAAAGAAGTTTCTCCTCATGTTTAGACGGAACCTCCTGGGTTCCAGTTTGTGTCCGGTACCTCTTGTCCTGTCACTGAGGGTGCAGCACAGGAATTACAAGCCCTGCTCCCCTTTATGGTAAAACAATGATTTTTTTTTGCTGCCATTCAGAGTGAGAACGCCAGGGATCAACCCCAGCCCCTCCAGAGAGGAGACGGGAGAGCCCTCGGTGGCTGGCAGGGAGCAGGGTGGCCAATTTGGGGTGGGCTGGGTGACGCTCAAACAGATTGGCTTGAAACTTGTGCCCTATGATCGGCAGCTCTGCGCTGGAGCACAAATTGCCGGGGCTCTGAATAGCTTCTCCTGCCGCTTTCTTTCCTTTTCAGCCCCAATCCTGCATGGCCAGCGGAGGTTTAGCAAACAGCCCTCTCGGGAGACCAGGAGAGGGGAGGTCTCCTCAGTGTTGTCCCTCCTTGTCCCCACATATCAGAGGGATAAATCAGTGGGATAGCTGGTCAAGGGAGGTTCTCCTCTCCATCTACTCTGCCCCAGTGAGGCCACATCTGGAGTACTGGGTCCACTTCTGGGCTCCCCAGTTTAAGAGAGACCAGGAGCTACTGGAGAGAGTCCAGCAGAGGCTTTGAAGCTGCTTAGGGGCCTGAAGCATCTGTGTGGCCAGGAAAGGCTGAGAGCCCTGGGGCTGTTCAGCTGAGGAAGAGCAGCCCCAGAGGGGAGCTGAGCAAGGCTGAGCAAGAGCTCCAGGGCCCCCGGGGGGGCAAGAGGCTGGGGCCAGACTCTGCTCAGTGGTGCCCAGCACCAGGACAAGGGGCACCGGGCACCGACTGGAACCCAGGAGGTTCCCTGGGAGCAGGAGGAGCAACTTCTTTGGTGGGAGGGGGTTGGAGCCTGGCCCAGGCTGCCCAGAGAGCTTGGGGAGTCTCCTTGTGGAGCAGAGATTCCAGACCCCCCTGGATCTGTTTCTGTGTGGCCTGCCCTGGGTGATCCTGGTCTGGCAGGGGGATTGGACTCGATCTCCAGAGGTCCCTTCCAACCCCTACCAGTCTAGGATTCTATGATGCTCGACCGCCCTTTGGCTCGGTGAGGCGGTGAAGGTGAGGAACGCCTGGCCAGGTCCAGCCCCCTCCCGCCCAGCTCCTCACCTTCTCCATGATCAGGTCATAGAGGAGCGTCACCACACGGACGTGGAGCGTCTCCATCCCCTTCTGCCTGAAGAGGCTCCTGAGGACCTGGAGGCCACCCAGCTTGAGAAACTGCTGCTGGGCGTAGGGGAAGTGTCGCAGCAAGGAGGACAGCGCAAAGAGAGCCTGGCAGGGAGAGAACTGTCAGCACAGTGGCCACCACTGCCACGTTTGGCACAGCCTCTCCTCATGGCATTCCATGGGGACAGGAGAAACCGGCTGCTCATGACCTGGATGGGCATACACTTTGCTGGGTAAAAAACTGGCTGAAGAGACAGGTCCACAGAGTGGTGGTAAATGGAGTTAAATGCAGTTGATGGCCGGTCACCAGTGGTGTCCCCAGGGCTCAGTGCTGGGGCCAGTTCTGTTAATACTTCTATCAATGATCTGGATGAGGGGAACAAGTGAACCCTCAGTAAGTTTGCAAAGGACATCAAGCTGGGTGGAAGTGACGATCTGCTTGAATGTCGAGAGGCTCTGCAGAGGGATCTGGACAGGTTGGATCAATGGGCCAAGGCCGATGGGATGAGGTTTAACAAGGTTGAGGGCTGGGTTCTGCACGTTGGCCACAACAACCCCTGGCAGTGCTCCAGGCTGGGGGAGGATGGAAAACTGCTCAGCAGAAGGGGACCTGGGGGTGCTGGTCGATAGGCGGCTGAACAAGAGCCAGCAGCGTGCCGAGGTGGCCAAGAAGGCCACCAGCATCCTGGCCTGCACCAGGAATAGTGTGGCCAGCAGGACCAGGGAAGTGATTTTACCCCTGTACTCAGCTCCGGTGAGGCCACATCTCAAGTACTGGGCTCACTTTTGGGCTCTCACTACTGAGCCTGATCCCCTCGTGATGATGGGACAAAGCGGGGTCCAGCACCACTCAGCAGGGCCTGATCCCCTCGAGATGATTTGGACACCTGGAGATCATCCTCTCCCTTGCACCCACGTGGCCGGAGGACACGATCGTGACGTTTCCCAGGACGCAGCCCGCACTTGCCTCCTGGGCCTCGAGCACCACGGGGTTAACACCGAGGGGCCGATTCGGGGCCACCCGGCCGAGCCTCACACTCGTCTGAGTTTTACGGCGGCGGTCGGTTGGCCGAGGGGACGCTGGGCTGGGTGCGTGCCAGGGAGCAGAGCCGGCTCCTCCACGCGCCGGGGCGGATCGCGCAGCCCCGCTCTCCGCAGACTGATCCGAGCCGACAGCTACGTCTTCCCCAGGCCCTTTTGCTTCTATTTTCCACCTTCCCAGTCGCTGCCGGTGAACCGGCGGATGTTTCCGTCTCCTTTTTTACCCATAGGCCAGAGGACAGGGGAGGGAAGGAACACACTTCTGGCCTCGCTGCGAGCGCTGGGGTGGAAAACCCACCGGAGCGGGTACAGGAATGGGCTGGGGCACCGACCTGTCCTTGGGAGAGACTGGGACTGGAAATTAAAAGCCTCTGACTGCCTGGAAAAGGGAGTGTAACCCTCGGAGGTTCTTACAAGGCCGTGCATGAAGGTGGACAATACTGAGCTCATCCCTCTTGCTCTTCTCCAGGAGCTTCCAGTGGGATGTATTGAGCCTCACTGGAAAGAACTGCCCCATACCCAACCACCCAGGGGTTCAGGTGATGCCGGTAAGGACCTCTGCATGCCCAGCATCCCTCCCTGCTCCAAACCGAGCTCCAGATTGAGCCACGGGCACTCCTGGGAGGAATTTCTGAGCACGGAGCGTCCCATGGCACACCTCTCTGGCCGGGGCCTCCTCACACCCGTGGCCAATAGCAAAGGGGTTCTCCAGCTGCTCCCGTGCCTTTCACTCACTGGAGAACTCTCACTATGGACCGAAGGAGAACATTCCCTGCTCACTGCAGGGCGGTTGAGACAGATGAGCTTTAAAGGTCCCTTTCAACCCACCCCAGGCTACAGTTCTGTGTTTGCAGGAGCTTGTTAAAGTGCTGGCCTCACACCACTGTTTGCAAAAGAGATGAATCTAAGAGCTGGTGGTTCCCTCGCCCCACCGAACCCTCTGGCAGGAGCTCACCCCGCTCACCAGCGGGGCTGGGTTTTTGGGAGCAGCCAGAGAATTTACGGCCATAAGCAGAGGTGGCCTCGCGCGTTAAAGCGAAGGTAACGAGATCTCACGCTCCAGGGAGCGTGGGGAGGAAGCCCCCGGCCCGACGGACAGCGCTGCACATTTGGCTGGGGGCTCTTGGCGCTGCTCGGCTCGCTCCAAAGCCACCGCCAAAGGCAGGGCGCGGGGCTGGCTCCGGCAATTAGCTCCTTCCAAACGTCAGCTCCCATGTTTGTGAGCTTCCGAACGTTCAGCCTGCCGCGGGGACCCTCGCCTGGCCTCCCCCGGGACGGCCGCGCCAAGTCCTGTCCCCCGCGGCGCAGGCAGGGGACAAGACCCACGACGCCGGGAGGCCAGCGGGCACCGGCCAGCAGAGGCTGCTGGGGGTGGTTGGTCACCCAGGGCCACTGTCTGGAGCAAAGCCCCCCCAGCATGGGGAGCAGCGTCCCTCTCTCGCTCCTGAGGAGCGCTTACGGAGTTCAGGGCAGAGCCGGCTTTACCCAGAGGTGCGTCCCCACTCGCTCACCTTCTTCTTGACAGGCAGGGGTTGTTCCGTAGCCAGGATCACCAGGAGCTTCTGCAGCGCTCCCCCCTCGATTGCTTCGATCTGGACTTTGGGGTTGCTGCAGGAAAGAATCGAAAGGCAGGTCACCAGCCGAGCCCGGCAGGGCAGAGTGGGGCAGGCGCCGGGTCTGCCCGGGCCAGCGCCGCATGAGGAGCACCAACAGGATCGGCCCATCCTGATCCCAAAGAAACCCCCGCCAGCTCCCACCGACCGCAGCTCGTGGTTACGGAGAAGGTGCGGAGTCTGCAGAGCACCTCAAACACAGCCCGGGACTGATGCAACCTGCAGCGACGGCCACGGGGCTGGGGAAAAGCACCCTGGGGATGTCCACATCACCCCACCATGTGCCCACGTTCTACTCATCTTCTCCGGGCAAGGAGCCCTCCCCTGTTTTCCCCTCTGGGTTATTAATCCTCCCACTCTGCATCACATCCGTTCCCTACCAGCAATTTCTTTCGGCTCCCACTTTCCCCCCGCGCCTCGCTCGCCGTTAACGTGCGGATTTATTTCAGCGCCGCAGCAGCCTCCCTCCAGCTCACCGGCAGGAAGCTCCAGCTTGGCCCTGGCGCCTCTGAGTCACAACTTACGCCCGGTCTCACCACCCACACACCTCTTGCCTGCAGTGCTTCTCTTCAAGGACTATAAAGGGCTAAACTCATCTTTCTGGCTGTGAGAACCAGGCTAAAAGGTCAGGCCTGGATGTGAAGAGCTGCCCTGGACAAGCCTTGCCCGTTGTCTGCGCTGTCCTCGGGTACCGTCGGCCCGGGCAGGGGCATCTTGGCCAAGCAGACGCTTTGCAAACCCACTTCTAGTACATCTTTGGAGGTGCAGGTGGAGAGGTGAGATGCTGCCGGCTCCCTCTTCGACAAGGGCTTTCACAGCCGGAGCACAAGGTACTGGCTGTTGACGGCTCTGATCCCAGGGCTCTCGCGCTCCGAGGAAGAGCTCCAGCCTCTGCTCGACCCGGCAGCGGCAATCGCGCCGCGGCCAGACAAAGGTCAGGCGGCCCTGCCGCAGCTGAACACCCGCAGCTCTCACCGCTCCCAGAAAGCTGCTGGAGCAGCCAGCGCCGAGCATCCTCCAAGAAATGAGAGAGAGAGAGGCAGACGGGGTCATAAGAAAACAATGACTGAAGACAAAGGGGCTCGGGCAGGGAGCAGCTTTGAATTAAACCGCAGGCTCCCAGAAGTCGAGCAAAACACTAAGGTCATCTGTGTCAACCAAGGCGCCGGGCAAGCTCTCCAGCCCTCCCCGCTCCATCCAGGCTTTGCTTCTCGCACCGTCAGGAGTTATCCAGGGCTCGGAGGTGGCAGATCTGGCCACCAGTTCCCAACTGCAATTACCAGGCTGACCTCAAGGCAGGAAAAGGGGGTTTGTTGAAAGCCACCTTTGATTCCTCCTCCCTCGCCCGCTCGCTGCACCCAGGCAGAGCCACAGCACAGGCACCCTGCCGAGGAGGGGAGATCTGCGACCTGCCCAGACAGGGCAGGAAGGAGGAAGAGCTAACCCAGGAGCTTCAGGATCCTCCTGCAGCAGAGATTTTCACAGCACGGTCCACACATGCACCCACAGGCCCCCGTGTGCCAGCGCTGCGGCAGCCTCAGCAGCCCAGGGAGCAAACCAGCTCCTGGTGGTGCCTGGTCCAGGATGTTATTTTCCACCTCAACATGGTGGGAAATGATCCATGTGGCCAGCCCCCCTTCCTGCAGAGCAGCGATGGCATCTCTGATGGCCTGGCCTGATCCGCGCTCTGATATTGGAGACTTCAGGAGTCAACACAGGGAAACAGCTTCAGCCCCAAACCTCCGGCTGCCCCCAGGGAAACCCCTGGACCCAAGGCAATTTCCCCCCAGTGACAACCAGTGCTCTCCTCTCCAGCCAGACCTGCAGTCACAGGGACAGCCACAGCCCCTCCAGCACAGCGGGGGCACAGGGATGGCACTGCAGTCCCACGGCACCCCATCCAGCCTCAGCAACGTTTCCCAGGGCAAAGATGGGAAGAGCACAAGGGTGGGATGGATGACAAATAGCTCCCAGAGCACCCAGGGCTTGGCTGAAGACCCGTCTAGCAAATCCCAAAACCCAAAACCCACCCAGCTGCTGCAGGAGACGCAGAGACAGAGCCCTCTCGCTGTGACAAGCTCCCTGCAAAGTGGGCAGGAGTGGGCTTTCTCCAGCTCCATGTTTCCAGCTCTGTGATCAGTGTGAGACATAGAACAGAATCAGAGAATCCTTTGGCTTGGAAGAGACTTCTCAGATCACTGAGTCCAACCACTAACCCACATCCCTCAGCACCACATCTCCACGGCTTGGAAACTCCTCCAGGGATCATGGGGAGTCCAGCCCTGCCCTGGGCAGCCTGGGCCAGGCCTGGACAACCCTGGAGGGGAGGAAATTGTTCCTCAGCTCCAACCTAAACCTCCCCTGGAGCAACTTGAGGCCGGCTCCTCTTGTCCTGTCCTTGGGAGCAGAACCCCACTCCCCCCAGCTCCACCCTCCTGTCAGGGAGTTGTGGAGAGCCAGAAGGTCTCCCCTGAGCCTCCTTTCCTCCAGGCTGAACCACCCCAGACTGAGAGGCGAAGGAATCCCAGCTGCATTTCTAGACCCCAAGGAGGAGCTGGCAACTCTGACACTCCAAAAATTCAGCTTCTGTTCTGAAAACCCAACCAAATTTCACACACACGTCACTCTGGGCAAGGGAGAGCAGAGTCAGTGCAGAACATGCTTTCCTGAGTATAACTGCACCGAGAGGAGAACCTCCTCTACTAGAGACCTCTTAGTGTCATTCAACAAAAATCTTAAGTTTGGGACACCCAAGTTCTTTTGTCACATCTGTCTAAAATAAATAATAAAACCTCTACAGCAAGGGAGGTAAGTGAAAAATGGGTATGGCTTTTATGCTCAGCTAGTCACCTGGGGGATTAGATCTAATTAAAACCTCTGAACCGTGGAGGTTTTGCCAAGGAGCACCTCTCGAGGTTAGGAAGCCTTCGTGGATGGTGGGCGCGCTGCTCATTCCTCCACGTTTCCGTTGTTTAATGTTAATAGTCCGGGCTTCACGCGGACAGAACAGCTCGTCAGAGAGTCTAGAAAACTCAGCACAGATCTGTACAAATTACACTGTCAAGCCCAGGCAACAGGAGTCTGAACAAAATAAATACGAGGAGACAGGCTGTGGAGCTCTCACATGGGAAAATCAACCTGTGCTCGGCTGCTGATGGGTTAAGGGGACGGCGGCACCAGTAAGGAATTCGCTGAAATGAAGCCCTGCGGTTGGAACAGGAATGAAATACAGGCTCTGACGACCCCCGGCGATGCTGCAGTGAAGGCATAGACTTGGGTGCGCTCAACGGACGAGAATGACTGGCCTCAAACCTGGGCGAGGAGCAGCCTCAAGGCTACGGGGACTCGACACTGCCGGGGTTCAAGCAGCTTCCAAAGAGAGATCCCAGCGTGTTAGACAGCCCCAGTTTTCCCTGGGAGGACACACCACATCCCCTCCGGATGCAGCCCGCATCGCGCCTTTCAGACCGTGCACGCGGGGGCCGTGGGAAGACTGAAAAGAGCGATGCAGCCCTGAGGCAACAGCAGCTCTTGAGTTAGGCGGGAACTTGCAATATGGCAGCAAAATTAGATTTAAATTTAAAAAGAAAAAAAAGAAAGAGGAAAAAAAAACCAGGAAAGCCAAGCAGAGTAGAGCGACCTGGAGACTGGGAAGCACAGAGCAGGTCAGGCAGGCAAATGCTTCCGTCTCTACTGCTCCGGCAACGACACACAGAGAATATTTATTTCTTGGTCTGCTTGTTGTACAATCTGCACTAGACCCTAGAAAAAAATAAGGGTCAGCTCCTTACTTTGAGCCTCCTGCTGAAGCCAGGTAGGGAAAGACGAAAAAGAGTGCGATGGAGGGCCCCGCCTGGAGCAGGGTGCTGAGCACGGCACCTCTCCTGCCCCGGCCGGAGCGCGTCCCGCGGTGGCCACTCAGCTGCTCCCGTGGCCGCCGGCCGCTGAGCTAGGCCAGAGTTCTCCCCAGGGCGCCGGGAGGCAAGTCTAGAGAGCTTGTGCTTTGATGAGAGCCTGGTGTGGAGCAGAAAAGGCTGTGATGATAATCACCCGGCTAGACAGGACTTAATGGGTCTCTCCTCTCACCAGAGCCGGCGGCCTGCGCTGCCGCCCGGGAAATCAAAGCCGGGGATCAAAGGCTGTCAGTCTGTGAAACAGCCTAAAAAATTTAGTAGAGTCTTTTTAGCTTGTGCTATAACCTGAGGATTAGAACCAGGCAGCGAGGCAGCTTGATTTACCTCGCCCTCCCTCTGTTCCCCCTCCAAATCCCAAAGAAAAGGCGAGAGCAGCATGGCTGTGCTGGCGGGAGAGTGGAGCGGCTGAGGACGGAAGGGTGCCTGTGCAGGCATCGCCGCTCTGAGCCCTGCCCCATGCCTCTCAAACCATCACACCTTGGTGAGGATGTGAAAGGCGATGGGAAAGGTCATTCCTGTGAGTCCTGCAAACCAGAAGCAACATGAGCAGGGTCACACGTGAAAAGGCCAATGGCTTTCTCAGAGGCTTCTGTATTCCGGAGGATTTCTGACAGCTCTAGTAAGTGTATTCAGGCTAAAATTACCTGACAAATCACAGACAGAGCGACAAAAGTGATCATTACGACGTCAACGTTTAAAGGTTTGACTGGGATTCAGTAATTCCAGCCTGAACTCCAGCTGTAAATCCCAGACTCTGAATAAGGGCACAAAAAAGAGGCTGGATAATCAGCAGCAACTTAATACCCGTAGGAGTGCATTTTAGATCGGAGGCTTAAGGAAAAAAAATACCAAAGAGCATTAAAATAGTCCAAGTGAGAGATGACCTAGGAGGGCAATGTGCTTTCCTACCGCATCCAAAGTGCTGGTGATGGCGTGACCTATCCCCACGGGAACCGAGCGTGGAGCAGCTGCGGCCAGCCCCGAATCCGCGGCTTCCCAGGTACGCACCAGTTGGCTCCATCTCCTTCTGAACTCTGTCCCCAAGAGCAGGGTAACTGGGACAACTCAACGGCAACAGTTCTGCAGCCCCCTCATCCTGAGAAATAGGCAGCCCGGCTCGGCCGTGGGATGTCAGCAAACGCTGCGTTAAGCGCAGGGCTGGTGAATCTCTGATCAAAATGCAGATTTAACACCGAGCTTTCCGTTACTGCACAGTCCCAGGCTACCCAAAGGGATCTCTGCAGGCACAGCACGAGATATCCAGGGCAATAAGAAAACAACTCCGGCCCCACCGCGGCTGCCCGCGACTATTCAGCGTTAGAAGGAGGAGGGATGAAGCACAGACACCCCGAAGCCCCCACTGAGGTCCCCGTGCAGCAGAACTGGCCTAGAAAGCCTCTCCTCCCAGCATCGGCTCAAACCTGATTTTGTGGCGGACAAAGGCCTTCCGAGCTACGACCTGAGGAGATTAAAAACCACCCAGAAAAATGGAGCCCTAAGTAGCTGTGCCGATCAAACTATGTTGAGGAAGAAAGTGGGGGTGAGGGGGGGAGAACCTAACAAAAGGCAACCCAGGTTTCGATAGGCAACGCAATACCATGATCCCCTCCGAAAGCTGTGAAGCATAAAAGAGCCGTTAGATGTTCAAAAGCGCCGAGTACAGGAGAGACATAAAAAATCCAGCCCCCAGAAGATGAAAATCTCCACTTCAATGCAACGCTGCCTTCTCACTTTCTACCGAGCCAGGCACTCGCCGCGGCGGCGGGGGAGCGGCCCCAGTCCTGCGAGAGCGACGCGCCTCAACGTACAGTGACGCCGGCGCGCGGGGGCTTAATGAGCAATTAGGTTATTGAGCATTTGTTGCTCAGAGGAGGAGCAGAACTGCAGAGAATAGTTCGAAGCTGAGGACGTGACTCTGGGATTTTGATGGGCTCGATGTGCTGCTTTAACCCAAGGGAGCGTGAGTCACCCCAGAGGTGCAGTAAGGGTGGGGAGCGCTGCCCGAGAAAAGCTGGGGAGCCTTGGCTTGCTACCGACCGCAGCACCAGCGAGAGATAGCCCAGCTTCTTACGAGCCCTGCAATGACCCTGCTCAAAGCAGGAGGGCTCTAATGTCCCATTACAGACAAGCCTGGAGCTCCCTGGGGGGACAGTGACATTGGGTTTAACTGGACAAACTCTGCTCTCAGATATACGTGGCCAGAGAAGGGC
Organism: Baryphthengus martii; assembly: GCA_013396935.1. Classification (NCBI taxonomy): domain Eukaryota; kingdom Metazoa; phylum Chordata; class Aves; order Coraciiformes; family Momotidae; genus Baryphthengus; species Baryphthengus martii. The sequence continues at coordinate 104,959 of VWZK01007930.1, read as the reverse complement.
AACGGAGCTGGGGAAGGGTCTAGAGCAGGAGTCTGGTGAGGAGCGGCTGAGGGAGCTGGGCTGGTTCAGCCTGGAGAAAAGGAGGCTCAGGGGAGACCTTCTGGCTCTCCACAACTCCCTGGCAGGAGCTTGGAGCCGGGGGGGTGGGGGGGGCTCTGCTCCCAAGGAACAAGTAACAGGACAAGAGGAACTGGCCTCAAGTTGTCCCAGAGGAGGTTTAGGTTGGAGCTGAGGAACAATTTCCTCCCCTGCAGGGTTGTCCAGGCCTGTCTCAGGCTGCCCAGGGCAGGGCTGGAGTCCCCATGATCGCTGGAGGGGTTTCCAAGCCCTGGAGATGTGGTGCTGAGGGACAGGGGTTAGTGGTGCCCTGGCAGGGATGGGGCAATGGTTGGACTTGACCTGAAAGGCCTCTTCCAACCCAAATGATTCTACATCAGTGAGAACCACCTGGCCTGAGTTTCTGCCCCTTGGCAGTCAGGACGATCTCGAGCCAGCATCGCAGAGCAGAGCTCCTCGCCACGTGGCCAGGCCTGGGAGACACCAGGAGGCCCGTGGGGAGGGGACCTGGCTCACTGAAGCCCAGGGAGGGCGAGGCAAAGGCAGCTAATATTTTGAAACAGGAGAAAAACCAGCCGAGCGGCAGTGTCATAATGGAGCGTAACAGATGGATAATTAGATTTATATGAAGAGCTGTAAAAGTCATTAAATAAAACCACAGAACAGCGAACCCGCCGCCGCGAGACAGCTCAGGGGGTGCAGAGAGCCCCCGCCGGCGGGATCCAGTGTCCCAGCCCCAAGGGAGCAGGTGGCAGAGCCGGGACACTCGCTTGGGTCAATGGAAACGAGTTGTCACCTAAAGCACAACCGCTCCAGAGAGGAGAGATGTGAAGGGAGGGACGGAGGAGATCGCACATGGCAAGAGAGCGAGTCCAGGCAGGAATCCCGCCGCCCCGGCATGCCTGAGGCTCCCCAGGACACTCCTGGAGCCCCTCTCTTCTCCTGACCCTTGGCTTTATGTTGGTGCCAGAGGCATCTCCCAGCTACGTGACCAGCGGTGCTGATGGCCAGTCAATTCACTTGTCTGATGGGGGGGTGCACCTGAAGCTCCCACCGACATCAGGGCAAGTGAAGGGGCGCAGCAAGAGCCTCAGAAGCTAGCTCAGCTTCCATGGATTTAATCAAAGACCTACAAACCGTTTTATGATTAAAAAGCAAAGGTTTTTCACTGAATCACAGAACAGGAGGGGTTGGACAAGCCCTCTGGAGAACATCTGGTGCCACCCCCCTGCTCCAGCAGGGTCACCCAGAGCAGGGGGGCCCAGCAGTGCAGTGTCCAAGCACCTCTGGAATCTCTCCCGAGGAGACTTCATAATCTCTCTGGGCAGCCTGAGCCAGGCTCCAACACCCTCCCACCAAAGAAGTTTCTCCTCCTGCTCCCAGGGAACCTCCTGGGTTCCAGTTGGTGCCCAGTGCCCCTTGTCCTGGCGCTGGGCACCCCTGAGCAGAGTCTGGCCCCAGCCTCTTGCTCCCCAGGGCCCCTTGAGCTCTTGCTCAGCCTTGCTCAGCTCCCCTCTGGGGCTGCTCTTCTCCAGCTGAACAGCCCCAGGGCTCTTTTTTTTGGATTCTCGGGGCTATTGCCATCACCCTGTCAGCACAGAGCTGGAGGAAAGGGTGTGGAACAGCCCCGTCAAGGCCAGTCCATCATCTCTGTGATGGTGAAGGATGGCCCTGTGCAGTCCACTCTGGAGGGTTTGTCAACCCGCTGTGATTTAAGGGCTGCACTGGGTGACTCATGGCCCATCTGCAACCATCAAGGGAGCTGCTGGAGCTCTCTTCCAGCACCACCGTGCCTCGAATGACTGATCCTTCCGGGGAGCTACGAGCAAGTGCTCCACAGCGCGTGGAGAAGGACACCGCGGGAACTCCCCCTGGCTCTCAATCACCCAAACCGATGCTTTATTTTGAGGCATAAATCAACCTTAAGGCTCCATGTGCCAGGCTTACAAAGCGCTCCCCGTGCGTTCCTGAAAGCCAGTTATTTTCCCATAGGTCAGCCGCGTATCGGTGCCTACGGACGGCGTCTGTTTCATCACCGGCTGCATTAATACAATGCTCTCCGAGAGCAAACAGAACTCATTTATTTCCCTGCCATTTTAGCCAGAGCCCACAAAAATGGTGTTGATTTCTTTAAAAAAAAAACCCCAAACCACAACGCAGCAAGGAACAAGAACAATATTGCAGGATTAATATCACGTCCTTGAGCTCATCCAGTGTTTTTCATCACAGAGGCTTCGAACCACCCCCTAATTTATCGACGGGGAAAACAAAGTGCTCCCAGGAGCATCAGCGGGAGCACCGAGGTGCATGCGCGAGCACTTGGCTCCTGCCTCCCCGCTCCTCCCCTTCTTCTCACTCCTTTTCTCCAAGAGCCTCCAGCCTCCAGGCTCCAAAACTCAATGGGTCTGGGATGGTGGCAAAGGCAGAGGCACCCAAGGTCCTGCCTCTCTGCAGGAGCCCTCACAGTGGGGCAGCTTCGCACAGAGGCGAGATCCCTGCGACACCCGACATGTTGCACTGTGCAGAATCATAGAATGTCAGTGGTTGGAAGGGACCTCTGGAGATCATCGAGTCCAACCCCCTGCCAGAGCAGGATCACCCAGGGCAGGCCACACAAGAACAGATCCAGGGGGGGTTTGAAAGTCTCCAGAGAAGGAGACTCCACCACTTCTCTGGGCAGCCTGGGCCAGGCTCTGTCACCCTCACAGCAAAGAAGTTTTTCATCATGTTGAGGTGGAACCTCCTATGTTCCAGTCTGTGCCCATTGCCCCTCATCCTATCCCAGGGCACCACTGAGAAGAGACTGGTCCCTTCCACTTCACCCTCATCCTTCAGATACTTGTAAACATGAATCAGATCCCCTCTCAGGCTGCTCTTCTCCAGACTAAACAGCCCCAGCTCTCTCAGCCTTTCCTCAGAAGAGAGAAGTTCCAGTCCCTTCATCATCCTCATAGCTTCCGTGGGACTCTCTCCAGTATTTCCCTGTCCTTCTTGAACTGGAGAGCCCAGAACTGGACTCAACACTCCAGAGGTGGCCTCAGTAGGGCAGAGTACAGTGGGAGGAGAACCTCCCTTGATCTGCTGCCCACACTCTTCTGGATGCCCTCCAGGAGCTCTTTGGCCTTCTTGGCCATGAGGGCCCATTGCTGGCTCATGGAGAGCTAACTGTCCACCAGCGTTCCCTAGGTCCTTCTCTGTGGAGCTGCTTCCCAGCAAGTCAGCTCCTCACCTGTACTGCTGCAGGGGGTTATTTCTGCCCAGGGGCAGGACTCTACTCTTGCCCTTTAAGGCGTTCAGAGTTACTCAAATACTCCAACAAAACTTATTCACGTGCTTTAGGCAAGACAAAACCACTGCCCAAAGGTGCCCAAAGGCGTCCAAAGGCACCGTGAGGAGGAAGCCTCGGTGCAAACTGCTGGGCTCGGATTCCCCAGCGGCAGCGAGAGCCTCTCTCAGACATCCCACCAAGAATCGTGAGAGACGTTAAAAGGGCGGCCTGAGGATAAGACCTTCGATTGTTCTCGGTTTGATTTGTTTGTTTGCTCATTTGAGCCGATTTTTCTTTAAGACAAGTGCTAATATTATATAATAATAAGCAAAAAAAAAAAAAAAAGCAGCAAGCCTTTGCCTGGCGTGTCCCTGCTGGGGATGCCAGCAGAGCGCAGGCACTCGCCAGCTCTTCCACGAGACACAAAGCGAAGTGTGAGAACAGGCACTTCACTTCTCTCCCTCCCAGCAGCAGCTCCACGATGCTCTGTCCTATTTTAACCCTGCCATCTGTTCCGCAGCTCCCGGCGCCGAGGGAGGCGGCGCGTTCCATCCAGCCAATCTTTCGAGCGTCTCCCACCCGTTTCGCTTACGGCCGTGCCCCGGAGCGCCCCCGACGGAAGGTATCGATCGCTCCCGACTGACCTTACGAGCCGCCTCTCCATCCACCCAGCTCCTCTGCAGGGAAGGGAAGGTGCTGGATGGCAGGGAGAATCACACCCACTGCCGCGGCATCTTTGAAACTCTGGCTGTTCCGAGTCCCACCGGGTTTAACGGTGCCATCGGAATCATTTTAGATTAGAGACGGAGATTTGTTTCACTGAGTCATGATTCAAACATGAGACTTTGCTCCATTTCCAACAGAGAATCACCATCTCGCAAACGCCAAGCGCAGATTTCGGCTCCGAGAGCGAAGCCTGGGGAACGCTTCCAGCCAGAGAGAGAAGGGAAAAGAGGCATCTGTAACAGCTGGGAAACCTTTTTTCAAAATTTATCTTGGTTTTCATGAACAGAAAGCATGACCCATGGAACACCAGCCCCTGGAGAAACCTAATGAACTCATCCTGCATTGAGTGACTCCAGGCCCACGGGCCCAGGACCCGGATGCTGCACCACAACCCACAGACAGCTCCAGCCAGTTCCTGGGTGGGAAGCCCTCGAGGAAAATTTGGGAGCCACAGAAAGCACCAGCGATTCTTTCTGGTTTCTGATTCATCGCTACCCAGACACCCCTGTGCCATGGCAGAGGAGGCTGGTACGGCTACATTTAGGATGACATTTAAAAATCGAGGTTGTGCTGCTGATGGTCATTAAAAACCCAACCGCATTTTTCAGAAACAAGTGGGTACGGGCATTGGCGTCCCTGCCAAGTCCCAGCACAGCAGGAATTCTTCTGGCAGCTTCAGTTACAAGATAAAGGAAAACTGCACCCACCCATAATTACTGTTTTTACTGTTGGTGGTGGTTTCGAAACGTTCGCTCTACACCTTTACATTTTCTAAACAGAAAATAAGACATAAACATTTCCCCAAACCTTTCTAATTGTCAGATTCATCTCGCTTCACATTAGACACCTAAAATTAAGACACGTAGCTCACAGGAGCTGCCTGGGCTCCCTCGGTACCGTGTTCCAACCCCTGGTCTGCACAGCCCTGGAAACCCAACCACTGCTTCTGTATTTCCACGGGACTCGCCCAGGCTAATCCAGAAAGGCAAGACCACAGCCCGAGGCTTTACATCCACTCTAAAGGGGGCTGCATCTATTTTGAGAAGTGTCTGAGGAACTCCAAGTCACCAGCAGCGAGCAGAAACGATGATGTGCTTCGTGGGAGACACGGTTGTCTTTGGCTCCTGTCCTACCATGATTTGACTTTTGGAGGAGTCTCTCTGCCCTGGCTGGAGATGGAGCCTGGAGAGTTAGCTCAGCTGGGCACTCATGTAGGAAGCCTGGAGTTGGGTGATGTGGATCCCATCTTTAGAGGGAAGGTGAAGGAAACACCTGCAGATGCCTCAATCAAGCTGTCAAGGAGTTAAAATAACCAAGCTAGCTCATAAAACACGGTAATGATGCAATGAATTTATGTGCCTATAGAAGGAACAAACCTGTGGCAAGTACCACCCAAACCAGATCTCAGAAAGGCCTGGAGCAAGGAGAGGAAGCTCTTGCAGAAAGAAGCATTTAGCATAAAAAATGGAGTAGAATAAGAGAATTCTGCAAGAAGAAGGGCATTTCAGCAGTGTCCTACACCTCCGACGGACAGAGAGAACGGAGCTCTCGCCAAAGAAAGCCAACATGCCAACAAGGTTTGAACCACCCTAAAGGTGAAGGGCAAAAGCCCTCATCTGCTGTGGTGGAGGAGGAAGCTGACAGACTGACTCAGCCTGCTGATGAAATGGTTAGGAAAAGGCAGAAAGATCTCGAGATGAACACCGTCTCTGCAGTGGCGAGCAGTGAGATGGGCATCAGAGGGAGGTTCTGCGAGGCAGGAGAGGAGGGCTTAACCGCCAGGGCAGAAGAAAGCTCTGGGAGCTGAGTGGCTGCAGAAGATGAGACGCCTGGGTTCAGAAACAGCTTGAACGGGAAGGGGGAAGGAGGGAGCGGGGTTCAATTTATTCAGCGCTCTAGAGCTGTGGCAAGACAGACGCTACGCAAATGCTGCCGGTGACGATCGCTTCCCACTGCTAGACTTCGCTGAGAGGGGACGGGAAGGTGACACAACCAGGAGTTCACACATGTGCTGCGAAGGAGGAGAGAAGATTTACCAGCAGTTGCCGGGATGTAAAACTCCAGGCGATCGTAGCCTAGTAAACAAATCTGGGTCTGCCTTCTCATCCGCCTCGTACCGAGGAGAGAGGGAGGCTGCTGCCCAAGGGGTCTGCCACCGGGTGCTCTGCCTGCCCCAGGAGCTGTGTCTGCCTCGAGAAGCTGTAGGTACTTAAGAATGTAACTTCAGAGACGGATGATCCTAAGAGGATGCTTCCTGCCCAGACGGACGCTCGTGAGGCCACGCGGGAGCTCCCTGTCCTGAGCCGGTGTCGATCATCTCCTTGCCAAGGCCCATCAGCTCAGCACCCAGCACCCAGCCAGGTTTCGGGCAGTTGGCACAAAGGAGGTCGCTACAACCTCCAGCTGAGAACACAAACCCTACGAGATGAGAAGCCGCCTGCTCCGTGCTAATGACAGATGACACGAGTGTCTCATCCCCCCTCGGCCATTTCCTGGAGTGTGAAGCGCTGGCCTCCTTCCCAAGCGGAGCTGCGATTGCCTCCTGCAGACAGAATCCACTACCACCTTCTGACAGGGAGATCAGCGTCCACAAATGTCCTGCTGCCTTCTCTCCGTACTGACACCCTTCCTTCTCTGCTCCCCCTGGCAGCAAGGACCCCGGCTTGCCAACAGCCCAAGAGGATCAGCAGAGCTCTTCATCCTCGCACGCCGCAGGGCTGGCTCTTCACCTTGCCCCAGAGCTGATGGTGTCGAACGGTCCCAGCACAGCAAGGTGAGACATTCCGCAGGCCGGGCAATGCAGAGTCAACAGGTATCGTGGCTGACGTGACCCATCTGAGCAGCTGTTTGGAAGCCACCACCCCCTGGAGAACCAGTCATCAGACTGACCTACCTCCTTCCCCCTCTTCTCCTGGCTACTGTGCAAAAGCAAGGAAAAAGTCTCAGCTCTCTCTCAACTGATCCATTTGACGTTCGGCAATGGATGAGATGTCAGCTGTTCTTCTGCCCCAGGAGGGCTCACTGGGCAGAAAGAGCTGGAGACAAACCAATTATCGTGTTGGGAAACAGAACTTGGACAGGCTTTGTTTAAATCCATCTTGTAGAACCGTCGTGTTTAGTTCCAATTCTCTCTCTCTCACGTGCGCTCTCCGCAAATTCCCCAAAGCGGCGCCGATCTTCCGGCGCGCTTGCCGTGGGCAAGCTCCCGGTCCGCAGGTGCTCGGCCACGTCCACGTCCTTCACGCTGCGCCGCGACACCACGCTCCGCACGACGCCTCGGGCAACCTGGGTCCGCGTATTTATGGCAACGGAGCTCCCTGTCTCAGAGCGCAAATCCAGGGACCTACAGCTGACCGTGGGCACGTTATTCGTTCTTGAAATGTAGGCCACAAAGCCACTTTAGTTCTGCTTTGGCTTGTAAATCAGGGGCTTACACGTGTAATTGGCCTGACCGTAGAGCAAACAACAGCGGCGGCCGCGCAGCGCCAGCAATTATTCACGCCTAGAACAAATGCCTGTAAAATTGAACGCCAGCCTTTAGAAACCTGGCTCCTCTCATGAAAAAAAACCAACAAAATCTCATTTGCAGGGCTTGGCCAGTGGAGTTTTTCATTTTGGGGGAGAGACTCAGGGGGCTGAGGACTTTTTTCTTTTCATTTTTCATTCTGTAAACGCACCGCTCGCGCCTGTGTTTAGGTCACGGATCATTGTGGCTGCGGTTCAGCGTTTTGGAATGAAGGCATCGGCAGGCACGGAGGACACATCTGCCCCGAGCATTCCAAGAGCAGGTCTCTGGGAACAAGGAGCACTGATTCCCACCCCACAGTGTGTGGGGAGCAGGGGCCGTGGCTCACAGCCAGCCCTCCTCACCGGCCTCCGTGCTGCGCCGGCAGCTGGGCAATGATGCAATCACTGGCCCCACCACTTCTGGGCAAACGACCACGTGATGTGATTCCGTGTGAGGGCTGAGATGTTGACCCGGTGTCTCAGACAGGTCCCACCAGTTAATAACGGAATCCCAGTGGATCAGTCCCTCCTTTGGGTCAAGCCGCAAAGGGGGCGCTGCCTCTCTTGGCCCTCTTAGAATCACAGAATCATTATGGTTGGAAACGACCTTCAAGATCATCAAGTCCAACTGCCTCCTAAACATCATTGTAACCATTAAACCATGTCTTGAGGTGCCACATCTACACATTTTTTGAACACCTCCAGGGATGACGATTCCACGTCCTCCCTGGGCAGCCCGTTCCAAGGCCTCACCGCTCTCTCAGTAAAGAGAGTGGCCACATGTCGCTGCAGCAGGGCAACGCAGCCGCTCTAGGACTTGCAGGAGGAAAGGTGTGATGAGACCATTCTTTCTGCTCTGCACATTTCCCACCCACACCACCAGAGCAACTCCTATAAACCTCTTCCGGCACAGTGCTGAAAATCAACACAGAATCATGGAATCATTTGGGTTGCAAGAGCCTTTTACGATCATCAAGTCCAACCATTCCTCCAGTACTGCCAGGGCACCACTAACCCCTGTCCCTCAGCACCACATCTCCACGGCTTGGAAACACCTCCAGGGATCATGGGCACTCCAGCCCTGCCCTGGGCAGCCTGGGCCAGGCCTGGACAATCCTGGAGGGGAAGAAATTGTTCCTCAGCTCCAACCTAAACCTCCCTTCTTGGTACAATAGTCTTTCTTGATAGCAAAGATCCCACTGGCAACAGAAATCCACCCGCTGGGTGGTCCTCACAAGCCCAGCACACAACACCCCACCGAAGTACTACCCATTGTAGTCCTTGTATTGCTTTAACAACCAGGAAGGTTGAAAGGTGTTAACTCAGTGAGCAAATAGTGACTGTCAGGGACTAGATCTGCAGCCGGACGTGCTGGAAGGCACCACCCAGGTGTGGGTGACTACCAGCACCCCTACACCCAGCGAATGGGCACGGCACCCGTACCAGTGCCCTGCAAAGCAATGATCGAGTCTTGTCCTTGGTCCCTGCTGGGTGAAACACATGGTCACCTACCACCAGATCCTCCAGATGCCCTTCCACGCACACCTCCTCATACATCCGTGGGCCAAGGGCTTCAGGGTCTGTGGTCCAGCAGCTCTGCTGGCCTCGCGTTCCTCCAGCATCACGTCAACCCTTCGCTTCCTCAACGCTCCCCGGGCAGCAACTGATTTCTCCCATTTCAGCAGCAACTCGGAGCACAACAGGAGCAGGGACCTTTGACACGCTTTGGAGCTCAAAGGTTAGAAGGTCTGAGGTACTGACAGACTTCCTCAACCATCACGAATCAAGTGTTTTATATTCTCTGCCGGCATCTCTAGTTGGTTTTCTCCTGCTTTAAGGTTGAGCATGAATGGGAAGAGCTCTGTAAAGGCTGCTTGTCCTCTCCCTGCTACGCAAAGCTTCCCTCTTCAGAAATTTTCTGTAACTACCAAGTTTGAGTATCTTCTGAAGGAAGCCACATTCATCACAGTTCAGAAGGGGCCCTTTGACCTAATCGCCGCTAGAAAAACCGCCAAACTGATCCTCCCAGCTCACAATTAACAGCGACAGAGACTTCGCCGCACCGGGCAGCGCGGTGCTGCTATGACAACAGGAATGGGAGACTCGTTAAGGGTCTCATCGAGAGGGATAACGAGCAATCAGGGCTCACAGAGAAGGCAGAAATCAAGGAGAGCTGTTGATATCACAACATTTCGCTGGATCGGGCCAGGCAGTCGGGGTTGAGCTTCGGCTCGCGTCGTTACGGCGGCGAGTACAACTTCTGAGGCCGGGCGGATTCCTGGGGAGTAGAGATGAATATTCATGACGGAGCTGGGTTTGGGAGAGGAAATGAATCAAGTGTGACAAATGCCGCCTATTAGGAAAAGAGGGTGGCGTCTATTTTTAGTGGAGTTAAGCAAACATTCAAGCTCACTCTCTAAGAACTCCAAATAATACCACTGGCTGGCTCTGCCTCTCCACATCGGAATTCAGCAGCGCGTTGCCACCAGCCAAAACCCGCTCGCCTGAGCCCAGCTCTTCCCATTTAGCCCCCGTACGAGTTCGATAAAAATAAACGTTTATAATCTCTCATCTGCATAGGAAGATGTGACTTCTTTTTCCCACCAGGATTTATTTCCCACCTCCCCGCCCCTTTCCCGAATCGTAAGGCTTGAAGGAACCTTTTTAAGACGGAAGAAAACGCTGCATTCAAATCTCCTCAAAGAGCACTCACGCGGAGCTGTAATCACTTCAGAGGCGCGGAATTATCGGGAGGAGAAAAATGCATCTCACTTAGAATCAAGACCCAATTGGAAGCAGAAAGGAAGAGGCTTGGTTTGCCGCCGTGCCAAGCACTCAGACTTTTCACTGAACTCCAAGAAGCTCCAGCTGCTCCGGGCCATTGAAAATCATGCCCAGAATCTCGAGCGAAACTCGGTTTGCGGCAGCCAAGCCCATAAGGATGTTGACTATTCCAAACGGGCCCACGTTATTAGGTATTTTTAGAGACACTTACCCTGCCTCGTGTTATTATTAAGCAGAGGTGGAGTATTTACTGCCTCCTTCTCAGAACTCTCTACCAACGGTGCCTTTCAGCAGGCTGCTCCTCTTTTCTGTTGCTGAACATCAAAGAGTTGCCTTCTTTTATTTCTCAGGCATATAAAAATAAGACGAGAGAGAGAATATCGCTTAATAAAAATAACACGGTCCCCGCAAAGCTATCTGAGAGGCCTTGATCCCAGAACCTAAGGTGCTGCCAAGCCAAGATTAACACCAGAGCGTTCGGAGAGGTCTTTCCAGGGTTGACCTAAGAGCGAGCACTCAGAAGACTCCTGGGCAAAAGCCAGGGATGAAGGACCCTCCCTCCCAGCAAACTCCAGTCAGGCTCAGTCCGGGCGCTGCTGATTCCGGCACTCTCCAGTGCCGTGTACCAAGGGTCAACCCTTCAAGTCAAATGCTCCATTTCTTACCAACTCCTCCACCTGCAATGCCATGTGGCTTCCAGGAGCTCTCCTGGAGAGCTCCAAGCATGGTCTTAAAGATGGCTTACAAAGCAGCTCTGAAATTAGACATTTCAAGTATTATTCTCGCTCCCTGCCTCAGCCTGGGTGAAGATCAGCAGCAGAAGGGCAAAGACTTGCCCAGAGCAGCCAGATCCTGGGAAGTCATCTGTGACTTCGGGCTCAGAGGTAGCATCTTCCCCTGGGGTTCTCTCCCTGGCCTTTCTCTGCTAACCAAGTGATGATTCCTCCTCAGCTTTCAGGTTACAAGCTCCCCTTTCACCGTTAATGAAGTGCAACTCGTTACTGGGTGCACTGGGGCAACCTGCATCCCCAGCACAGCACATGTGGCTGGGTCCCCACCAGCGCAGGAGTTGGCATGCAAAGCTCACCGTACAGCACCTCCATGGGACTGTGTCATTTGTTAGTAAAGTTGGGCCTGTTGTCCTTCAGACAGAATCACAGAATCGCAGTGTGGTGGGGTTGGAAGGGACCTCTGGGGATCATCTGGTGCCACCCCCCTGCTCCAGCAGGGTCACCCAGAGCAGGGGGCCCAGCAGCGCAGGGTCCAGGTGGGTTCGGAATCTCTCCTGAGAAGGAGACTCTACAAGCTTTCTGGGCAGCCTGGGCCAGGCTCCAACCCCCTCCCACCAAAGAAGTTTCTCCTCCTGCTCAGAGGGAACCTCCTGGGTTCCAGTTGGTGCCCAGTGCCCCTTGTCCTGGCGCTGGGCACCCCTGAGCAGAGTCTGGCCCCAGCCTCTTGCCCCCCGGGGGCCCTTGAGCTCTTGCTCAGCCTTGATCAGCTCCCCTCTGGGGCTGCTCTTCTCCAGCTGAACAGCCCCAGGGCTCTCAGCCTTTCCTGCCCACACAGATGCTCCAGGCTCCTCAGCAGCTTCCCAGCCTCTGCTGGACTCACTCCAGTAGTTCCTTGTCTCTGTTGGTCTGGAGAATCCAGAAGTGGACCCAGTACTCCAGAGGTGGCCTCACTAGGTCAGAGTAGTGGGAGTGTGCTGGCCACACTCTTCTTAACGCACCCTAGAAGACCATTTGCCTTCTTGGCTACAAAAAACCATTGGTGGCTCACAGGCACCTGGCTGTTCACCAGGACTCCAAGGTCCTTCTCCATGGAGCTGCCTTCCAGCAGTTCACCCTCTCACCTGTACTGGTGCAGGGGGTTATTCCTCCCCAGGGCAGGACCCTACACTTGCCCTTGCTCAACTTCATGAGGTTCCTCTCCACTCAGCTCTCCAGCCTGTCCAGGCCTCGCAGAACGGCAGCACATCTCGCTCCCTCATCACGCCGGCCCTCAGCAACTGTTGCCATGGTTATTTCATTTGAGTGCTTTTCATCAAGAAGAAGCTGCAACTGCTGAATTGTCTCTCGCCAGAGTTATTTAGGAATAACTAGTTAGTAAGTTGGAATAACGGGTTCAGCCTGCCCACAGAAGGCAGCAATCCCAATTATTTTTGCTTTGATCATGCCTCCTTTCTGGTCTCTGCCAGGTTCAGGTTGAAAGCGGGGGNCCCGGCAGCGAGCGCAGCGGCGCCGGCAGGTCCCTCGGCCCACGGCTCTGCCGGGGGGTCGCCTCGAGAGGAGGCCGCGTTTCAGATCCGCTTTCGGCATCACAAAGCGAAGGAACAAAGCCCGCTCCGGAAAGCCAGGGCCGTTTTGTTTGGCTCGTGTTGAAAGCTCGGAAGAGTGACTGGGTAATGAGGGAGCTGCTTTCCCCCCGCAGCTCGGGTCCCGCAGCGCAGCCTGTTAGGCTTTTAACGACAGAAATGCCTTTTTCTGCTCTGTTTTATCCCCGGCACAGGTTTTGGGCAGGGAGGTGCAAAGAGCAAGACCCAAAGAGCAGCGCAGCTGAAGGAGAGGCACGTGGAGCATCCGCCGGCACCCGCGCTTCCCAAATCCCAGCCTGGTACAGCAGAGGGGGCTGCCCCAGGCACCGGGACCCTCCCCACAGCAGGATCCAAAAAGAGGAGGAAGATCTCAGTTCGTTCACAGCAATGACCCACGGGGCAAGAGAAACATCTCAGCTGTAAGCCAAGCACGCCTCACCCTGGAGCGAACACGCCGTGCTGGGCCACGGAGACGCTGCCCAGTAGCAACTGGTGGGGACACCCAAGTCCCTCCCAGGGGCCTCAGGCACCAAAACTGGAGCCAGCAGCCTGGTGCTCCCAAGGAGTTCACCTCCTTGTACCGGTGAGGCCATAGGTGGTCGGCAAAGAGCCGCAGTCCCCTCCCCAGCGCTCCCAGGGGCACCGCCCACGAGTGCCGAGATCCACCTTGCGAATAAACTCTACTTTCCCAACAGCCACACTTAAGGACAAAGAAGGGAACTTGGATGAAGCAATCGTGATTCAGCCTTTCCCAAGTCACCACAGGAGACAGAAGAAGAGTTCGCTTCTTCTCGCTGAAGTAGCCGGATTAAAAAAAAAATTAAATTTGTCAGTTCATTAGTGTGTAACACAAGAATGGAAAATACATTTCTAATTCCTGATCCGCTAATCCACAATCCGCTCATCTGCAAGCCCCAGAGTCCCCAGGGAACAAAAAAAGAAAATTCACTGTAGCTTTGGAGTATTTCTCTAAGATTTCCTGGCCAGGTCCTGCACAAAGGGCTCACCCTACAGAGCCTTTCTCCCTTCACGCAACCCAAATTTGCTGCCGTGCTGGGGGTGGGGATCGAGGATCATAAAAATCAAATTGTGCTCGTCAGAGCAAGTGAGCGATGGATGTTTTGTGAGGTGCTTGACCAGCTCCCCGTTGCTCTGTGGTATCANTCAGCTCCCCTCTGGGGCTGCTCTTCTCCAGCTGAACAGCCCCAGGGCTCTCAGCCTTTCCTGCCCACACAGATGCTCCAGGCTCCTCAGCAGCTTCCCAGCCTCTGCTGGACTCACTCCAGTAGTTCCTTGTCTCTGTTGGTCTGGAGAATCCAGAAGTGGACCCAGTACTCCAGAGGTGGCCTCACTAGGTCAGAGTAGTGGGAGTGTGCTGGCCACACTCTTCTTAATGCACCCTAGAAGACCATTTGCCTTCTTGGCTACAAAGAACCATTGGTGGCTCACAGGCACCTGGCTGTTCACCAGGACTCCAAGGTCCTTCTCCATGGAGCTGCCTTCCAGCAGTTCACCCTCTCACCTGTACTGGTGCAGGGGGTTATTCCTCCCCAGGGCAGGACCCTACACTTGCCCTTGCTCAACTTCATGAGGTTCCTCTCCACTCAGCTCTCCAGCCTGTCCAGGCCTCGCAGAACGGCAGCACATCTCGCTCCCTCATCACGCCGGCCCTCAGCAACTGTTGCCATGGTTATTTCATTTGAGTGCTTTTCATCAAGAAGAAGCTGCAACTGCTGAATTGTCTCTCGCCAGAGTTATTTAGGAATAACTAGTTAGTAAGTTGGAATAACGGGTTCAGCCTGCCCACAGAAGGCAGCAATCCCAATTATTTTTGCTTTGATCATGCCTCCTTTCTGGTCTCTGCCAGGTTCAGGTTGAAAGCGGGGGTTGGCGATAGGCAGAAGAGAAGGAACGTTCCTGAAGGGAAAGGCACTTGGCTCTGCCAGGAGATGAAAGGTCTCTTCATACAAAGCCTCTGCTTTTCAATCAATCGTAAATAGGCTATAACAAGGCACAGCAATTCCCCAGGAAACTTATATCCTCACCTGTCGGCTTCCCCAGGAGAAATGAGATGTATTTTCCAGCTCCACCACGTTAATTGTTAACCAAGACATTACAGGCAGAGCCCAAAATCCGTTTGTCAGTCCAGGGGAGTAACGGCCGTGCCAGGCTCTCCTCCCGCGCCCGC
>VWZK01007930.1:0-90049 GCA_013396935.1 Baryphthengus martii | reverse complement strand
GGATGAAGCAATCGTGATTCAGCCTTTCCCAAGTCACCACAGGAGACAGAAGAAGAGTTCGCTTCTTCTCGCTGAAGTAGCCGGATTAAAAAAAAATTAAATTTGTCAGTTCATTAGTGTGTAACACAAGAATGGAAAATACATTTCTAATTCCTGATCCGCTAATCCACAATCCGCTCATCTGCAAGCCCCAGAGTCCCCAGGGAACAAAAAAAGAAAATTCACTGTAGCTTTGGAGTATTTCTCTAAGATTTCCTGGCCAGGTCCTGCACAAAGGGCTCACCCTACAGAGCCTTTCTCCCTTCACGCAACCCAAATTTGCTGCCGTGCTGGGGGTGGGGATCGAGGATCATAAAAATCAAATTGTGCTCGTCAGAGCAAGTGAGCGATGGATGTTTTGTGAGGTGCTTGACCAGCTCCCCGTTGCTCTGTGGCATCAGCTCATTTAGAGCAGCTCTCCCCCTCGTTAGGACAACTAGCGAGGTCGGAGTCGCGTTGGTAACTCAGAAGTGCTGCTGCTGAGCCGCACGAAGGGGCCCTGGTGACTGTGACGAGACTGTCCTGGCTGGACCTGGGAGGTGGGTCCCTCTGTACCTTCTCCCCAGCTGAAGTGCACCTGCGGATGCTGCTCCTTGTCCATTTTGCCCCAGGAAGGCGGATCCAACGTATCCCTGCTCTCAGGGTATCCCACGGAGTGGGAAACTGGGCCATCTCCTGGGGCTGCCACCACTGCCTGCACTTCGCCATCCCCTTCGTACCCTCTCCAGACAGACGTGCTGACAGAACTCCATAACTGACCTGGTTTTGCCTTTGCAAAGCAACTTTGCCTTCACTTGCTGCTTTTCCCCAGCTCCATTGCTGTTCAGAACTTGCTGCCCACGCAAGCGTGGCCATGGTCTGAGCCGTAAAGCCAGTCTGCACGGGGAGGACTTGCTCCCAAACACGACGGAGAGCTCTCCTTTCTGCAATGTCTTTTCTTTCTCCTTCCCAGCAGGAATGCCAGAAATGCTGTAAAGGTCTCCAGAAACACCCACCAATGCCAAAGCCAGGGCAGACAACACCATGTGCTATTTCTCCACTACCCCCTTTCAAGAGGCAGGTCCAACCTCCAGATCTCACAGGCACAAACAGGAAACCACAGCCCCTCCGGTCACACATGGTGCAGAAGCCCAGAGCAGAGCCTGAACTCACTGCCTCCTCACGCCACTTCCAGATTCCCCTCCTCGAGCTTTCTAGAGCATACTTCACAATATTCCTCTCCTCCCAGCTCCGCTCCCCAAGGCAGCAGCCACACAAGAGCCATCGTGCACAGCTGTGGGAAGCGCAAGCCCAGAAATAGCAGCTCATCACTAGAGCACGTCATCGCGGGCCAAGGACCTCGAGACGCCCTTCGGTCCCCTCCTCCTCACCCCGACCTGCACATCCCAGCCACCGCTCCATCAGCAGCTCCTCCAGCAACAGTTCCCACCCAGGAGGGGACAACCCAGGGTCGACTCCACCAAGCTGACATCTGTATTCCTCCCGCCGAGCTCCTCGGCCTGCGCTCCTGGAGGTTCACGTCGGCTGAATTGATCTCCAGATGCTGACGGGGTAGGACCAAGCCCTGACTCCATTCCACTCTTGAAGGTTTCCATTAATCACAAAGTCAATTCCATTTTGGGCTCCATCTGTCTTTATTCCTTCAGGGACTAATAATGCCTCCCCGTGTGTTTGCACACACTCGTTGAACTGAAATTAAGACAGATTTCAATATCAAGTGCCTGAGAAGAAAATGCATTTTTTAAAAAAGAAAATTTCAGGGTCATTACCATTCGCAGCTCGGAAAAAGATCTTGTTCAGTAAAAGAATCATAGATTCATAGGAGATTCATGAAGAATCATAGAAGAAGGAGGATATTCCCTTGGAAAACAACTCCAGTGAATTCCTGCTCATTGTGAGACATGGGAAAAGTGCTAAAATCATTGTTAGGGGCTTTTATGACGATTGATCACGACCTCCTTCCAAAGGGAGCTGAGGAACCTGCAGAAGGAGATCACGGAATCACAGAATGTTAGGGGTTGGAAGGGACCTCTGGAGATCATCGAGTCTAACCCCCCTGCCAGAGCAGGATCCCCCAGGACAGGCCACACAGGAACACATCCAGGTGGCTTTGGAAAGTCTCCAGAGAAGGAGACTCCACCACCTCTCTGGGCAGCCTGGGCCAGGCTCCGGCACCCTCAGACCAAAGAAGTTTCTCCTCCTGTTGCGGTGGAACCTTCTGGGTTCCAGCTTGTACCCATTATTGCTTGTCCTATCCCAGGGCACCACAGCAAAGAGCCTGGTCCCTTCCACTTGAGGCCCACCCCTCAGAGATTTATAGACATCAGTAAGATCCCCTCTCAGGCTTCTCTTCTCCAGACTAAACAGCCCCAGTTCTCTCACCCTTTCCCCACAGGAGAGATGTTCCAGTCCCTTCATCATCCTCATAGCCTTCATTGGACTCTCTCCAGTAGATCCCTGTCTCTCGTGAACTGGGGAGCCCAGAACTGGATCCAGTATTCCAGGGGTGGTCTCACCAGATCAGAAACACTCACATGTGCAACCGCCGACCAAAGGGCTGCCGGCAGCAGACACCCTGCTGCTGCACCTGGAGTGGACCAGAACCCAGAAAACCCTCTTTAACCCTCTCCATTGCACTGACAGAAACAGCTAAAAGCCCTGAGAACCCTGGTGGTTCATCTTGCGTGGCAGGTTTTAGCTGCTGAAGGCTGAGGGAAACCTTAATTGCCTGTTTCTGTATCGTTACCACCCCGGGTTTTCTCTTCCTACCTCTGCAAAATGCAGCCACGGGGGCTTTCCGAGCAGCCAGGCCTGCAGGTCCGCTTTCATAAGGCAATTCCTACGTCGATCCGGAGGTTGATACAAAGCAACGGCTCTAATTATGGATCCTGGCAGATGGAGCTCAGGATTAACAACCCGTCCCTCGAAACAGGGCTGTCCCCCCGACTGTTGGCCCAGCAGCACCGAGGTCATGGTGCTGCAGCTCCTGACCCAGACAAGGATGTGGTCCCAGCTGGGAGGCAGCCGGAACGGATGCGGGAAGGGATGCTCAAAGCACAGGCCAGCTCCAGGATAAGAAGGGAATAGTTAGGGCTGGACAAGGGGAGAGAATAACTGAGAGAGGAATGAACGTGGAGAGAAGCACCGTGATAGGATGTTTACCACGATCCATGTGCCACCGTGGCTCCAGCTAACACTGGGAAGGGTCCTCTTGCTTTCCCATCCCCTGTTTTCAGGGCATTCATGGAAAAAAAACGGAGAGACAGCCTGGAAAGAATGGCTGCGAGAAATTATACGACACGTTCCATGTTAAATTCACAAGAGACAAAACCAGAGAGAAACTGTGAGATCCGAAGTGTGCTGGAGGGACCACGAGACACTTCTGATGGCAGCAAAGACGCAACCCTTTGATGGTTGCCTTCTGGAATTGGCTGCAGTACCTTGGAAACTCGTTAACGGCAGCAGAAAGGACAAGCGGCGTACATCTACTGACGCTCTGAGCAGCAAATTAGTTTTCAAATCTATGCAGGGCTCACGCAGCGGCGTCAAGGGGCTGAGACTTGGTGGGAAGAGGCTGCGATAGCGTTTCTCCAGCTCGTGTGATGAATCCAAGGTGCCCCACGGGGAGGGGGCTGCCCCATCGGTCCAGCTCCCCAGTGGTGACTCGTGGCTACAGACCAGCAGGGTTCAGAGGTCTGTGAGGTTTCTCAACGAGCCAAGCCAGCGAGTCGTCCCCTGACAAAACACGCCAGGCAGCTCCATCAGAAGGCTTCTGATGGACATCCCCTCTTAAGCAGAAATAGGATCATCTAAAACCAAAAGAGATCAAAACCCAGCTCACAGGATGACACAGGATGTCGGCACCGGAGGCAAAAGCAAGCAGTCAGCAGTGATGATGAATTTCTTCAGAATGATTTCCAGTAAGCTGCTGTTTTCTCTCTCTGCAGAACGTCACCCTGTTCCAACACCTGCGGAGCCCTGAAGAAGGGGCTGAAGTTGGCAGCGGTTTGGTGGAAGACCTGAGGAAGGACTGTTTTCATGGATGAATAATCAACTCTTTCAATGACTGTTAAAGCACATGAATGGAGAGAGGAGGAAAAACTTACCAAAACACTTTATCAGGAGGACAGGTAGGCTGGAGCATGCCAATGTGGGAACAAGATTCCTTGATGGAACATGATCCCACTTCAATCAGGAGAGGCAAGGACCAGTCTTAGAAGCCCCGGAAGCCTGTGGCTGCAGGCTGGGGTCAGTTTGCTCTGGGTCCAGCAGCCCTACCTGCCTCTCCCTGGCCCAAGGTGGAGAGAGCGGGAACAAGAGAGGGCCAGCGAGTGAACACGGCTGAATGCAGAAGAAGCCCACGGGAGCTAAGAGCAGCCCCCTGGACTCCTCCGAAAGCCCGATTCTGCCACCGCCGTCCAGACGGCAAACTTGGCCGGCTCTGCCTCGGCACGCTCTCCGCGTACAGCCGGTAGCAATTAAATCCAACAAAAGCCGCAATCAGGGACGGGGTAGGAGGCTGCACCCAGCAGGACCTACAAAGGATGAGCTGGGATCTGGGTCCTCCTATACCAGGCTCAGACAATAGCCCTCATCTTAATCGCCGGGTCACTTCTGGCCACCCCAAACCCTGCTGGGAGCAGGTACACAATTGAGGCTGGATCCCGCATTTCCTGCTCTCATTGTTCATCTCCCTGCCATTCTTCGGCGCTTTGTTCGATTCGATGAGCTTTTTTGCAGCCTCCCTTCTGAAAGGGGCCGCAGAGCCCACCACGCGCCCGCCGGGATTAAAGAGGAGATGCCGACGCCCCTTCTTTGTGGAGCCTTTGGCACCTGTTACTTGGAGGGACGGCGGAGAACACGTGGGACGGCAAAGCCACAGCAGGGCAGGGAAATAACGCCAGTGGTTAGGTAGGAAAAAACCCAAAATCTTTGAAGCTTGTGAAGCCATTAGGTGAGAGCAGAGGCTGCGGTAAAAACGATAAACACAGAACGGGGCTGATCAATCAACAGTGGCTGAAGAGACAGGAGAATATGTGTTGTGCCCAGCGATGGAACCAGGTCTGTGCTGGGACGCAGCAAGCTTGGGCTGCGGGGTTTTTTTGCAGAAAGTGATTAGGTAAGCGGTTGGAATGCGTATTTTAAATGGAAACCACCACAATAACTCAAACGCTTTAGTGGAGCTACGAGGATGATGAAGGGACTGGAACATCTCTCCTGTGGGGAAAGGGTGAGAGAACTGGGGCTGTTTAGTCTGGAGAAGAGAAGGCTGAGAGGGGAGCTGATTCATGTCTAGAAATCTCTGAGGGGTGGGGGTCAAGTGGAAGGGGCCAGGCTCTTTGCTGTGGTGCCCTGGGATAGGACAAGCAATAATGGGTACAAGCTGGAACCCAGGAGGTTCCACCGCAACAGGAGGAGAAACTTCTTTCCTGTCAGGGTGACGGAGCCTGGCCCAGGCTGCCCAGAGAGGTGGTGGAGTCTCCTTCTCTGGAGACTTTCCAAACCCCCTGGATCTGTTGCTGTGTGGCCTGCCCTGGGGGATCCTGCTCTGGCAGGGAGGTTGGACTCGATGATCTCCAGAGGTCCCTTCCAACCCCTAACATTCTACGACCCTATGAAAACCAGTGTGTTTTATGGAACACGTGACCTCACTGCAATGCATTTTTCCTGCAGGTTTTGTCACCAACTTCCCCGCTAAAGAGAAGGTGCTGAACACCCCTGCCATGTTCCTGGGCAGTGTCGGCCCTTCTGCAGGGCTGTGTCTCCAAGGCAGGCCACCCAGGGCAGGCATCTGGTGAGATCCTGCGCAACGCTGGGAGCGCTTACCTCTCTTTGAAGGTGGAGGAGACCTTCCTGCATCGAGGATGAGGAAGAGAGCACCTGCATAGTTGAGGCAGAGCCCTATAGTAACTGAGAAGGTTCTCCCCACCGTGTCAGCCTGACCCAGACTCCCTGGATGAGGTAACTCCTGCCAGAATTCCCACAGTTTACAGAAATAACAATATCCTCAGCCTAAAACCAGTTCCACAGCGTGAGGACAAGATGTCCATCCTACCTTGTCAACTCCCCAGCTGTTGCAGGCACCTGGGGAAAACACAGAATCACAGAATCATTTTGCTTGGAGGAGGTCTTCAAGATCATCGAGTCCAAGTGTTGCCCCATCCCTGCCAGGGCACCACTAACCCCTGTCCCTCAGCACCACATCTCCAGGGCTTGGAAACCCCTCCAGGGATCTTTGGGACTCCAGCCCTGCCCTGGGCAGCCTGGGCCAGGCTTGGACAACCCTGGAGGGGGAGAAATTGTTCCTCAGCTCCTAACCTAAACCTCCCCTGGGACAACTCGAGGTTGGTTCCTCTTGTCCTGTCAAGGCCATTTCTTCTTGTCCTATCACGGGACAATCACCAGATCCTGCACTTCCAGACACCGGCATCTCCCCAGCATTTAAACTACCAAGGCTCTTACGAAAACAAAAGCAGGAGCAAACCTTAGATTCTAGATTTTTCTGGCGGGCTCTGCCCTCCCCGTCTTCCTGAGTGCACCAGGATGGCAGTTCCCTATTTAATTGTTAATTACACTTTCTTGTTAGATTTCAGAGGCTGGAAAATGTTTAGGGATTTATTCTTCTGCGTAATTAACCATAATGATGAAACGCAGCTTTATACCGCACTGCAGTTTTTGTTAAGGTTATCCATAATGGGGAAAGGCTAAATAGGTTGAGTTCATTATTGTTACAGGGGAAAAAAATGAGGTGACCCAATCAAATTAATTTGAAATTAAGTGCAGTGAGGCTGATAACTCCACACAAGTCAGGAGTTCAAGTAAAAATAGACGAGACAATCTAGAAAGTCAGAAATCACAAGCAGGCAGGGAGTCGGACCGGAATTGCCGCGACCGGGAGGTGGCAAACACACGGCGTTGGCACCCAGGGCCACTGAAAAAAAAAACCCAACCCAGTGAAAATGGTTAAAGAGATGGGCAAAGATTGTAGGATGTAAAAAGAGAAGCTGGAGGAGGAAGGGACGGCCACAAAGATAGATCTGAAATAAATGGGTAGGGACAGGGGTTGTTAAGCTAACTAGATTTATTTCTCTGCCCAGAAATTCTTATGTCCTTACAAGACAACATCGAAGCGAGGTCTTTAATTTTACTTTCCCTGGGTTTATTGCTTGGGCCTTAACGTTATTTAACAGCAGTGAGTGTCGACCGGTCTCACTGCAAAGCTGGACTTCAGGCAAAACAGTTCAATCCAGTGGCAGCTTCTTCCACATCCTCCAGAAGCCGGTGCTGGAAGCCGGGCACCCCTGGAGGATGGAGACCCCCAAAATACTGACAGACAGAGCTGAGGTCGGGGGACAGCATTGCCCCACCCCTCCTCCTGAAGAAAGCAGAACCAAAGCCAGTCAAGACATCGGGATGCCGAGCACCACTGGGACGCTCCAGCAGGAAGGCCACGGAGCCCAGTGCTCTGGGCTCGGCTTTTAGGCTTACCTGGAAAAGCTGAGACACATTTTACGCCCCTCCTTGCTTTGCCAAACCGGTGTGAGCTCTGAGCAAGCCTCAGAGCTGGGTAAGGCGGGTGATGGTGGTTGGGATTTCGTGATGTACCTTGTCACGGTTTTAATCTCATGGGAAATGCTTAAGAGAAGCCATACCTTGAGGTGAGACATCTCCAGGAAACTCCTGAGTGCTGCTGCACGGTGATGCTGGACTTTACTCCCAGGTTTGGTTTTATCACCCAGATAAGGCCAAAAGAGGGAACAGCATGACCCCGGTAGCGCTGGGCTTGTCGGAAGCGGCCGTGCCAAGGACTGCCCGGCCTCCTGCTAGGACATAGGGAAACTTCAGCTTGAAGTCCCGTCCTCGGCTACCCTCTTTGAACAGCATGTGGATTTTGAAAGGACTGGTCAAATGGGCGCAAGTCTCTCAACGCAGCTGCAGAAGTGACTTTCCTCCTGGCTTTCCACTTTGGCCCTGCCAAAATCTTCAGCTTTTTGCACCTACTGCCTTCTCCCCGTGAAATACAAACTGCTTCTCTTTGCCTTGAAGGTCCCACGACTTTAGCTTCTCTCCACCCTCACCTCTAACTCACCCCTAAGTGTACCAGGAGCATTTGGGATAAAGCTTCAAGAAAACATTCGACATAAATTACTATTCCCCTTTCTAAACGGATTACAAAAATCCTTTTATTACAAAATATTCAAATGTTCAAATTATTGGTGTGGAAAAACATTTCCTGGAGGCAAAGTTTTTTAAAAAATCAAGGTTTTAATCACAAGCCTAATCCTTCCTGGCTAACGGTTCCAGTCTTGTGAAACATCTAGCTACAAATTGCGCAGAGGCCTGGCTGTGCTACGAACAAAGGAAGACGCTGCCTGTAAATAGCTTTAGAGGACATCAGAAGACACTTCTCTCATCAGCAATCTTGTTTAGCTTAATATAGCTCCTCTTTGCATAAAACATTGACATTTTTTTGCAATGTTTGGACCCAATGGTGCGAACGCTGATTGTCATCCGAAGATACCGGAGCGTACCTTCAAAACCAGGCAAGAACATTTTACAGACAGGAGTTGTTTTTAACTTGCCTCCAAAATGCTGTATCTTAATATTTCATACTTATATATATTTAAATGGTAGTACCACCAGATAAATGCTAACATGCTTTTATGCTAATGCAATCACTGAAAATCCAGATAATGTTGTGTATTGGCATATAGTGTTAGTGAATTATGGATACCTAAATGCACAATCCCACATGCCTGGCAATTATTTTTGTTAGCGCATTTAACTTTTATTTGCAATCAGAGCACTTGAGGATTGTTCAAATGAAGTTTACTTTTGCAAACTGCTGAACGGAAAACATTTTGTGAAAGGTTTAAAAAAAACCCAGGAAGACTGTGCTGAGGTTTCAGAGTCGCCGCGAGGGCACCGCTCGGGCAACTCTACCAGATGGAACGATGTTTGAGCTGGTCAGACTCGGCGATTAAAACCCAAATGCCTGAAATGAAGGACATCTAAGACAAACAGGCGATGGAATCTTGATTTCTTCCCTATCAGGTCACCCTGTCCCATGGCAGAGGCTCACCCCGAGGCAGAGGGGTGCTGGGAGGCTGGCGTCGCGGCGGGCAGCACCCTGGCAGCTGGACTCTGGGACCTTGAGGACCAAATTCTGCTGCGCTAAGGCTGCTTTTTAAATCCCAGTTTAAGCCAAATAAGTAAGAATGATATCAAGAGGGAGAAATTCTGATCTGGCCCTGCTGTTCCTCCTCCTCCTCCTGCTTTGCTGACCCAATGCCTCGGCCAGCCACCCGGCCCGTTGGCTTGAGATGCCGATCCCCTTGAACACCCTTTTCTCCCCGGCTGGTCTTCAGCCCAGCCAGACTTCTGAGCCAGGTCCCGGCCAGACTGTGTGCAGGCAAGAGCTGGGTGGTGCAGCTGGTTGCTCCATCCCTTATCTGCTTCACTACCTGATCAGTGTTAAGGATAACGCAAATCTGGATATTTTTAAGAGCTGAAAAGTTCTGGATGTGACCCAAGCACATCTGAGACTGCTCAGCATCCACAGGTTTCTTCCCGCATAAAGCAACTTGCCTGCAGACAATGCCAATATCCCTCTTCCAGATTCAGCTATGCCAGGAGTTAATGCCCTGCTCCAATGAGGAGGCGCTACCATCATGTCCCGATTTTCCTCTGGGAAGGTTTGCCTGGCCGGAAACCACTGGCCCGAGCCAACCTGGCTGCAGAGACCTGGGAAGTGGCCATGGACCCGTTTGGTGAGCAGCCTCTTGCCCAGGCACAGCTCGGCATCCAGTGTAGGATCTGATACCAGCCCCAGGCACACCCCTAAAGCCCAGTGAGCTGTGGCACCTCTGGGGATTTACTGGAACGTCCTACCACGTAGCCGAGGCCCCCAGGAACAACCAGGAGTGAAGGCAGCAAACAACATCCCCTCAGAAAAACACAAGACATCGGAAAACGCTTGACGTGAAGCGCTTGAAATGCCCGCGGCGGTTTAAACGGAGCACGGAGCGAGCTGACAAAATGTATGAACGACCAAGTTAAGCAGACAGCAGAAAGCAGACGCGTTGGCACGTAGGTGCCTATTGAGAAAGCTTAAAGCGTGGCGAGGGGAAAAAAAGTGAGCCCAAAACCCAGGCATAATATTCCTCACATTTTGGAACTGAGCTCTCAGCCAATACATCATCTGAACCACTCAAAATTACCATCTGTCAGAACGTCCTTTAAAGATAAGAAAGGTCTAGAAGTTTCCAAAGCTGTATTTTAATATTGTCGTATTAGCAAAGAGATTGTTTCTGTCCAAAGAAAGGCATCAGCAACTAATTGAGGAACACAAACCCATTAGTTCCATGGCCGCTGCCACCGGCTCGTATCGGGAGACAAGGAATTTCTCGAGACTCGATCATGTCCCATTAGCTAAATCAGGACAGGAGTGATTTAACAGCCCTTGTCAGCTTGCAAGTTACCTGCAAATGTTTCCAGAGCCTCTACAGGATTTTCTCTTTATGAGACGTATCGTTAAGAACCCACGTGCAATTAAAGAACCTCAGGAGACAATGACGGTGTTGTTTCAAACATTAAGAGACGCCGGAATAGGAAGAGCGGCTCTGTGTCCGATGTGAAAGAGCCCGGCTTCTTGTGGTCAGTAAGTCAAATACTGCTTCCAAACATGAGCTGGACCCCTTCCTGGTGCAGATCTGGGTACCAGCATGCTTCACACACGCTGAGGACCAAGCCCATCGCATACAGGATGGTGAGAGAAATGCAGATTTGCACACTTAAACTGAGCGATAAATAATTTATAACGGCGGAGAAGGTGACCGAGGTTTTAGGCATCGAAATATGCAGATCTAACAGTCTTCACTCCGCACTTCTGACCTTGGAGTTTGGGTCCATCCAATGCATTTCTAAAGCCTCTGCACCCATGAATATGCAACACACACCTCCCCCCCCGCCTCCCAGAGCCCCAAACCCCGCAAAGCAAGAAGGGCACCAATAGACGGCACTGAGCCCGCATGGTACCACCCACAGCACGACACGTTATGTCCCAGCACAAGGTCCACTGGGCTCCTTTGGGCACCAGGCACCTGCCAAGAAACCACAAACATCCCTCAGACCAGACTCTTCCAGATTCAGGCTGCTGACTCCTCTCCTGACCCTCTGTCTAATCAAGGCACGTGTCTGCGGGACTAAAACCCCTGCTCCAAAGACCACGCGAGTTGCTGTGTTTCTGAAATCAGCACCTCGCTCTTCTCAAGCAGCCTGGGAGCAAGGAGCAGGAGGCAGAAAGGTTCTCCCTGGGGCGCTCAAAACTGCATCATCCTCGAGCTCTCCCTCCTGATGAGAGGGCTGCCAAAGGGAGGGAGGGGGAGGCAGAATTATTCCCCTCGGACTTTGTGAAAACAAGGAGCTGAAGCAAATCAAGAAACAATCACAGCTTCCCCGTCGAGTTACTCCTGGCTCAGTCTAATGAGCAGGCTGAGGACATGCTGACAAGATCACCGGGGTAAGCGGTGCTGCAAGGAAAGGGCCAGGCTCCTGCTCTTGGAAATAAACCACGAGAGCTGAAGAGAAGCACAGAGCCCATCCGGTCTCCCCAGGTCTTCGCCCTCCCAGCCGAGGCGGGCCGGAACTCACCCGGAGAGCGCGGCTCCCAGGACGAAGGCGGCGTGCTCCTTCAGCGCGGCCTCGGTGCGGTTCAGGCCCTCGATCACCAGCTGGAGTCCACCCATGGAGAGGAAGTCCTTGGCATTGTCCACCTGGGAGAGAGCAGGTCCCCATCAGTACGAACCCCCCGCAGCCAGCCTCCACTCAAGAACTCTCGGGGAACACCTCGCTTCAGCAAGCACGGCATCTCCTCCCGCCCAGTCCAACCAGTGCTGAGTTTTAAAAGCAATGAAACATTAAATCAAATACTTTGATTAGCTGTCAAAACCAGTCTCGACACCTGTTTTGGTAATTGAGGCGACGTCAAAAATTCAGTAAATCTCAGGATGTCTAAACCACCCCGCTCTTCGCTCGCTCACCTGAGCAGACCTTGCCTGGGAACCCAGGGAACTGTATGTTTGGCAAATGCAATTAATTAATTGACTCTTTAATTGTAGCGGCGGGAGCGAGGAAGGTTTAAGAGCCTGTCAGCAGCGACGCTACACGGGCAGCAGCACCTTCTGCTCGCAGCCAGGCGCACAGGCCCTTTGGGGCGGTTTTCTTGAGTATTGTCCACCATTTCCCCGCCAGTAGGGAGAAGCTGAAACGTTACCGGAGATTCATCCGTCTTTGACTTGGTGCAGGAGTGGGGCTCACCAAGCACAAAGCACAGCGGGCAGCTGCTCTCGGCGAGGAGATTAGAAAAGGGCTCCGAGGGGCTCGCGAACAAAATTGAGAGGAACGGCACCGAGCGCTTCACGTATGTGGAGGTTGGAGCAGATGACCTTTAAAGGTCCCTTCCAACCCAAACCATTCTGTGAGGAATGACGCTGAAGCAAAATAACGGGGTCCAAAGTCCAATCGATGCATTTTGGTCTTCAAGGATAATTTTTCTTTTTCTAATTGAAAGGGGAATCTGCCAAACGCTCAGAATTATGCGTGCAAAAAAACTGGGCTTAGAATTTCAACATTTCTCCTCCTTGACAACAGCATGGAAACAGAACCTAAAAATGAGTAATCGGCCAGGCAAAGGGGCCTCCATGGGTTCAGTGAGCAGACCCCCTCGATGGGGTGGGACAGAACAACCACCACAGGGCGTGCAGGGGACGTTGGGCTCAGCTTCTTCTAGATGCTCTTCTAGTCGGCAGTGACTTCACACTCAGCATTATTTTTATCTCATCTCGTCACCAAAACTGGCCATAAATTGGATATTTTAGGTAGCCAAGAGAATGAAGAAGCTACTTAGCTCTGTGTCCTATGGATACGTCTTTACGAAAGCGGGACCTGGGGAGCTACAGCTCCTCTTTTCTCCTCAGCGGGACAATACTCACCCCTGGCTGTCCCTCTGCAAAGGCGGCGGCAGAAAGCCCATCTCTGCAGGGCCGCTGGGGCTGATTCAGGTTTTGCAGCAGCTTTTGTGTCCTTTCAGATCCTATTCTTTTAACTGTCCCTATAAACTGGACCTGCCAGAACTCTTACTTTCCTGCAGGCCCATCTTTGTCTACAAAGAAATCTGTGCAGCAATCCAATTTCAGCTACCGGTGGGTCCTTTTATTGCTCAGCCTCCATAAAAACTCCCGAGGTCGGTTCAACGCTGGAATTGGATGTTGACTTCTGCTCATGAGGGAACGCACAGACAGGCAGAAGTTTGCATCCAGCGTCAGCCGTGGTAAAACCAACCGTGGCCGTAACCTCGTCGGCACCAGAGGAGTTCTGGCCAGCGTCAGAGAGACACCTCAACAGCAGAATATAAAACGTTTTGTAAAGCTTATTCTGAAGATGTATTTTATCTTTGTTTTTTTCTAAACTGGAGTCTGTAGTGAGAGCTCCTTCCCTCGCTCACTGGTTTAAAACCAACAAAACCCTGAAAACTCAACATCTTGAAGGTACGAACCTCCCCGGGGAGCGGAGGATGCCGCGCGGCAGCAGCTCGCGCCTCACTTCAGTCCACTGAAAACGGCGCAGAAGAAAACCAAAGATCAAAAGAGCTCTCGAGTAAAGTAGAGAGGCAAGGTGGGCGAGGAGAGGGATGGGAGCAGAGCAAACATGACAGCAGTTATTCAGGCAGCGGCTTTGAATCGGAGCAGAAAGAAAACAGGGAGGGACGGCGAGAGAGAAAACGTTAGAAAAGGAGAGCAAGGAAAAGCCGCACGTCAGCCGTACACAACGGAGGGGAAATGAGCAGCGAGAAAGGGTGTAGTGTGTCGGAGGAGGAGAGAGACAGATAAGGAGGGTAAATAATTGAGAGAAAGAGCCTGCAACGCAGGAGAGCGGGTCTTGGCTCCGCACACTGCTGTGCAAGCACCGTGAATTCTGTTTCTAAATGAGTTATGCTCTGGCCTCTTCACATTTGCATTTGGTTTTTCTGCGTTAGAGATAACCCGGCGAGCCAAACCCTCCTGCTCTTTCTCCAAGACGGGCTCCCAAACATGCCAACTTGAATCCTGACTGATGAGAAGCAAAGCAGAGCTGGCAACCAAAAGCTGAGCAAATGCGGAGCCCTTGGGCTGACTCTTCAAGAGCAGGAGAGAGCATCTCTCCCCAGGCTGGGCACCGGCCGCCGCCTCCCCTCCGCTCCCTCGCAGCGAGCTCGGAGGCGGCCGTTGCTTCTCGTCCCAGCGCTCCGGGATGCTCGTGACCATGCCACGGAGCGAGGAGCGGCATCCTTGGCTCACCAACCCTACAAGACGTGGCATTTTCCACTTGACGGGGCGTTTTGTGCCCCAGGGGCAGCAGCAGGACAGCCGGGAGCCCAAGGATTATCTAAAGCCGTGGCACGGTACCATTCAGACGGAGGCTGGGGGAAGAGGGAGCAGCAGAGCCGTCTCTGGTGCCACCCGTGGGTGTGTCCCGCCCTGGGCCACCCAGCCCTGCCAGGACGGCCGGCCGTGGCTCACCGCAGAGGACTCCTGACAAGTTCAGCCCTTCCAGGGTTATGCGGCACAAGCGTGTTTGGCTGCCGTTCAGTAATTACATTAAGGCAGCGCTGCTAAAGTCAGGACCAAGCGGAGATAATGCTCTGGATGAATTCAACTGGCTGGAAGAAGAAAGAGAAGGAAAAGCCACGCTGGCTTAGAGACAAGTCATATTTCTTATCAGCTTCCTGCCTGATGAGAAGGTGCTGCCCAGCCATCTGCCCCGCCAGCGCGGGCACAGAGCGACGTTGTGATGGATGCACAAAGGAGCCCTCTGTGCTCCCTGCCAGCCTCCCTGCCAGTTCCCCCTCTCTGACCCCTTTGATGCTGGCTGTGGTTCCCTTTGATGCGCCAGTTCCCGTGTGGCGAGCGGGGATCGCTTCCCTGCTCCTTCAGCCTTTCTGAAATTCTCTGCCCCATCCCGCCCTGCAAGCAGGCAGGATTTTATGCTGGGAACAGTCCAGACCATTAAGCTGGAATCCAAAGCATCCCAGGGTGTTTGAGGGTTGCTTTTTAGCATGCTGGCCTGATGCTCTGGCACCCTTAACCAGACAGAATTAGCCCTAAATATAAATGTGAAGCTCTTTGGGCGCCCATTGTTCACACTTCTTCTCTGAGTCAGACAGATGCCGTCAGTGAAACAAAAGCACTGAGAACAAACAGCAAGGAAGCCTCTGCGTGCGTGTGACAGAGATTTACTGTGGAAAATCAAGACAAAGAGCCCTGGAAATAACACTTCTATTAGCTGGTGCCTGGACTCTCTCTCTCAGCAGCACATTCCCTCAGCTACCTTCCCCCAAAACACTGCTCTCGGTTTTAACAAGTGCCGCTCCAGTGAAAGGTCCCGCACTGACATCTCCCAAGAGTTGTCCCAATCCCCCCCTGAAACAGCACTGGAAACTCTCCCAGTCCACTCCAGACTCTCCCAGTCACTGGGGAGGGAGGGAGAAGCCCAGTCCCTCCCCACGAGGCAGGACGCACGCTCAGACGCCCACCCGAGCCGCTGCAGCGTGGGCAGGCACCGAGCACGAGGGAGCAGAGCCAGCGGGAGGGAGGCACGTGCGAGCTGAAAGCAGAGCAAGGGAGATCAGAAGGAGGGGAGGATAAAAACCACGTGAGCGTGAACCTGTGGAAGCGAGATTTCAGGAGATATGTTCACCCTCGGCCAGAAGTGACGAGCACGGCCCAGCTGATGCTCAGCAACTTGCCTTTTGCCTGAACCTTCCGTCGCCGCGGCCACCAGTGCGCAGAGCGAGGCTCCGCAGGCCATTTCTTATTCACCCTGGGGCAAAAGCCAGGGGTCTGGGTGGCCGCCGTCTTTCCTGGGACGCAGACGTTCTCTGCGAGCCGAGGTGAAGGCGCCTACCTGCAACCACTCAGGCTGCCCGTGGAAGGAGCCAGAAAAACGTTCTTTTCCGACTCGCACAAAACCAGCAGATAAAGCCCCATTTCGTTAAGCGTATAAAAGAAGAAAAAGAGAAGGGAGGAAAAGAAGCCCGCGAACAGGCAGCTAATCAGGTAACACCAACCCCGAGGAAAGCGCTCGAGCGATGATTTATTCAAACCTGGATAGAAACTAAGCCTTGCAGTAGCCCTCCGCTGCCTGCCATTGTCCCAGGATTATGATAATTAAGCAATTTGTATTACCTGAGAGCGATAAGAAAAATAAAACCCCGTTTATGACACCGCATCCCCGGGATTTGACACGGTAGTTACTAAAGCATTTGCGTTACCTGGTGAACATAATATTCGAGATCATAAAGCGCCGCCACTTTTTCATCCAGCGTGGAGGCAGAGCTGTTGAATTTGCTGATTAATTTAACCATAATTTCATAATCTGTTTCCATCTTCACGTTCAGCTTTTCAAACTCCTCCTTCAGCTGCTCTATGGGCCGGAACTTCTTCCTCACCTCTTCTTCGTGGGCCTCAAAAGCAGAAGAAGGAAACCAGATTATGAAGGCAGGTGATAAAGAGAGCCAAGGAAGATGTGGAAAGAAACCCCAAGCCCAGTTTTACGAGGGGAACCCGGCTGTCTATGCCAATGGATTTGTTGCTGTGCATCAGAGATGCAGGGGCAGCATTGAAGGGTCCTCCTGACAAGCCCAGGATCCCGGTTATCTGACAGAGACCCACCTCGGGTACGACCAAGCACTTCCTGAGCCCATACATAGGGCTTTGGCCACCACTTCTACATCCTACATGCTTCCTAAAGCAACATCACGCTCCGAGGCAGGCAGCACTGCTCTCATCCCTTTGCCTGCGAGTTCTCAAGACCTGACGGTAAAAAGCCCTGAGAAACCTCCCTGATCCCACAGCTGACCCTGCTTGGAGCTGGAGATGGGGCTGGAGACCTCTGGAGGTCCTGGTCAGGCCAAACCGCCCAGTGACATCCAGGAGACCTGCTCGGACATGTACGAAGACACTTTTGTCATCCCGATCACCGAATGTGTTTTGGGACGGCTTTATCTCTCAGGGAAACGTGAGCACTGGCTGCTGGGGACAGGAGCTGTCAGGGAGCAAGGTGGGAGGACGGGCTGTGAGCTGGGGCAGCTGAAGAGCCGCGCCACGGGGCTCGGCCAGGAGACGGCTCGTCCTGCGGCGCGACTGCTCCTCCCTGAACAAACAGCATCCCAAGGGACGCGACAAAGCAGGAGCTGCGGAAAGACGTGCGGTGAGAAGGAAGAGGCTCTGCCAGAGATCCGAGAGAACCCCAGAGCCAGCAGAGACCGGCTCTCCAGCATCAGCACTGGTGGCACTGGGACAGACGGGGTCAGATCCCACTGCTGCAGGGATGGAGGGAGCAGAGAGGTCAGCCTGACGATGGGCTGCCCCAAGAGCAGGAGGAAGCGAGAAAGCCCCTCTTGAAAGGGATTCTGTCACGAACGCAAAGATAAAAACACTTTTTAATAGAGGAACAAGCCCCAAGCGGAGGGTCTGCAGGTGCAAAGCGCTGCCCGGCTCCTCCACGAGCGACCAGGAGCAGCCGGAGGAAGAGCAAATCGAGCAGCAGAGAAGAAAGCACTGTCCATCTAATTGGCGCTAATGACTTCTGGGCCTAACGACTCCAGGAAGGCCGTCCCCACCCCAATCAGCCAGAACTGCTTTTGCGAGCGCGGAGATGGGAACACGCTTGGTGTAACTCAATTTGCTTCGACACCGTTCCTTCAAGGATGAATTTGCTCCCTGCAGGAGCGATTTTAAGTGGAGTGCTTTAGGGCCATTAGATGTAGCTGCGCTTAGTCCTGTTGCTGGGACAATAGCTGCTTTAACAGGCTTGGGGTTTTTTTTAAATATGGCTTATTTTCACATAATAGAGTATGGCTAATTTTTGCATTTAAATGACATTCATTTCAAGAAGTCCTGCTATCAAGTAATGCTGGCTGCCACAGAAATAATCCTACAGAAAAGGAAATAATGCCCTGGTGCCAGAGAGGGGAAAAAAAAAAAAGACTTTCTGCAACTCCAAGACTTTAGAGCTTTGACTTCTTCCTCCGTTCGCCTTCAACTGAGCCAACATCAAGGCAGCGGGAGGAGTCAGGGCCCGAGGAGCTGCTGCCGACTGGGAGAGGGGGAACAGGCTGAGGAGTCACAGATCATCCCACCAGTGGCACAGGAGCGACTGGGGACCAGCTCCGAGCCTGGCCAGGTCAGAAAGCACCACTCAACATTCTATTTTACTTCAGGTTGTGGACTATTTGTAACTAAATGGGAAATCTGGAGCTTACATAAGGAAACTTCAGCCTATGCTCCACCACAACCAGTTGGGTTTTACCAGCCAGGGCGTGAGATTGGAAACCTAAACCAAGAAGGATAGCGAACAGCAAAGCAACTTCCTTTCCAAATACCATCACACTGCAACCCAGTCCGCTCTGGGGGGCTGCAGACCTTTTCCTGATCCACATTTTGTGAGCCAAGCGGCGGCTGAACAAATAAATCAAAACGGTGGGTAAAAATACATCCAAACAACGGAAAGGAAACCAGCCTGTGGGCGCACACATGTGTTTGGAAGTTACTTGTTTGGGTTTTTTTGTGGTTACGTGGTCACTGCACGTCTGCTCTGAGATTTCACCCACTTGAGTTAAGATCAGAAAGCTGCAGCATCCGATGGCTGATCTGTTGCTGATCCCAGCCCACGAGATAATTATTAACAAGAAACACCCTGACTTGTGAGAATACACTTAACTACTTATAAGCAGCTTATAAGACAAGGCCTTGAATTTCAAAATGAATAAACCAGATCTGAACAAAAGTTTTCCTTTCTTGCCGAAACCACTGGATTAGCGCACAAAGGAAGGAGAATTTTGCAGGGAACTCTCTTACTAACAGGCTAGCAAAGATATTTTAGGTCCATATTCACCAGAAGATGAGTCTAGACAGTATTTTCCCAAGCAATTACTTAAACTGTCGGAGTTCTGAGATGCGTAACGCAAGGCGTTCACATCCGCGTACGGTGTGCTGCTTTCGGAACAAGGAACTCTCTCTACTTACCTTTCTTTCTGCCTTCTCACTTTCCTTCATTTTAGCCAATGCCTTTTTGAGCTCTTGGGATGTGTATGAATTGGAGTCAATATCCACCTTGCCCAGCCTTGCAGAGGGAAAAAACCGAAACGTGTTACGAGCGAACAACTGTATCTGGAATATTTTCTTTGTGATACGGATAACGTCAGGAGGAAAGGAGCTCCGAGCGCTCGATCTCACTTAAAACACACAGAAAACCTCTGTGCTCAAGAAAAGATTAGTCCAAGGGCTACGTTCTGGGTGTGGTTTGCAGACAGATCACCCTACCAATCCTAAAAAAAAAAGGCTCTGCAGTCTGCACGCTCACCCACCATCTCACGTCCTAACACAATAAAAGTAACTGATTAATTTATGCCTCCGAATTCCAGGTTGCAACAGAGAAAAGTGGGAAATGCTGAGGGAGGTGGGTCTGTTCAGCCTGGAGAAGAGAAGGCTCCAGGGAGACCTTATAGCGGCCTCCAGGATCTGAAGGGGCTACAGGAAAGCTGGGGAGGGACTTTTTATAAGGGGAGACTTTTTATAAGGGGCAATGGTTTTAAACTAGAGCAGGGGAGATTTAGATTGGACATTAGGAAGAAGTTCTTCACTGTGAGGGTGGTGAGACACTGGAACAGGTTGCCCAGAGAAGTTGTGGAGCCTCATCCCTGCAAGTGTTTAAGACCAGGCTGGATGAGGCTCTGAGCAGCCTGGTCTAGTGGGAGGTGCCCCTGTCCATGGCAAGGTGTTTAGAACTGGATGATCTTGAAGGTGCCTTCCAACTGAAGCCATTCTACGATTCTGTGATATGTTTCTGAGCAAAACCCAAAAAAGCACCACGGTGCCGCTCAGTCATTGCTAGGGGCATGTAGGCTTGAACAGGATGATTTACAGCAGAAGTTCCGATGTTCACTCTATGCAAAGTCATACACCAGGGTAAATCCCAGGAAAAATTACATAGAAATGCTAAAAACCATGTTGTGTTGCTCTTTATTTCCATCTCCTTGGTTCAGAGGGTGTTCATTTGGGCCACAAACACTCTCGCACAGACAAAAGGGAAGCCAGCTGTTGAGGCATCACAAAGCTAAAGAGCCTCTTCATGCTCTGAACAGGAGTAACTCGGGGAGCAAGGGACACAGTGGGAAGTGTCACACGCTTTAGGGAATTTCCCCAAAGCAGCTAAGCCTGGCTTTGTCAGGAGGGTGCCAAGGGGAAACTTTTAAAACACGTTTGAAAACGTGAGCGCAGAGGAAGTGGTGTGATCTGAGGAGGACGTTAGCAACAACTGACGTGTAGATGAACGCTGCAAGCCTGCTGACCGCACTGAGTCAAAACCAACGTCATCTGGCTCAGGTCAACCCAAACAGGACCCCCCCCCTGCAGCTGTTCAAGCTCTGCAAGGAGCTTCAGACCGATTGCTGCGGATGTTTCTGGGGACTAAGTGTCACTCAAAGAAGCCACACGGCAAATCTGGTTTCGGTGTCGCGGCACGAGAAGCCACGAAGGTGTCCATGCAGACACACTCAGGGCATTTCTACCACCATCCCGAAGGGATTGCAAAGGAAGGGGCTCAGCTCTCGCTGCTGAGGCCTTAGAGCAGCAGTTAAGTCTCAGGAAGAGACAGCAAGGGGTGCACCAGGGAACTCAGTCTCTACAGAAAGCCACGAATCCCGCAGCCCACCCACCCTAGATGCATCAACTCTACCTTTTTCTCCTTCTCTCTTCTCCAGTGTCGCCTTTTCCATCTGGGCTCTCTGCCAGCTTGGCTTCTCTCTCTCCCGTCTGCAGGTTTAACCGTACGTGTGACCCTGCGGGAACGGCTTGACCTGCAAACAAAGGCCAGGCTATTTCAGAGCACGTGCGTTATTCCTGCTTCGCGCACGACGGGTGAGCTGAAGGCTTCCCAAAAGATAGCAAAGCCTCGTCCTGCGCGGTGAACAGGAGCAGGCTGTTGGCCACCAACCCTTCTCCCCTCCAGCGACGCCCCTTTGACCCCAGAGCCACGTCACCCTCGCAGCGATGCCGCCCTGACCAACCCAACGCGTCCCCACCAGCTCCCTCCTCCCTCCCGGGCCAAATCCTACGAGAGCGCTAAAACTCCCCATCAGGGGTGGATTTGGAGAGTATTTAGAGAGAGGACTTGGCTGTTGATTGGGAATAGAGAGCATAAAGTAACAGCTGCCAGAGGGAAATCAAAGCACCCGCAGCGTACGACCAGGTAGTGAGGCGAGCCCGCCTGGGTTTGGAAATACTGTATTAAAAGGAATAGATGATCACTGCTCTCCACCAACAAAAATCCGAGGCGCATGTAAAATAAGTTTTGGGTTGAAATGCAGAGAAGACGAGAAATTCAGCCTGGCTTTTCTCAGTCACAATTCAGCACAAAGCTGCGGCGCCGGGACGGAGGGACGGCAACAGCCGGCTGCTTCTTCTTTAATGGCTGCAAGCTGCACCAGGGGAGGTTTAGACTGGACATTAGGAAACATTTCTTCACAGAAAGGGTCATTAAACATTGGAATAGCTTGCCCAGGGCAGTCACCATCCCTGGAGGTATTTAAACAGATATTTAAACGTGGGTTAGTGGTGAGCTTGTGGTGTTGGGTCAAAGTTTGGACTGGATGATCGTGAAGGTCTCTTCCAACCAAAGACGTTCTGTGATTCTTGGGGTTGCTTTGTCTGCTTTTCACGCAAGGAATCTGCCTGCTTAGGAGAGCAGGGGGGCAGCTGAATGAACACGGAGGTTTTAGCTGCACCCAGACAGATGGACGGACAGACACGCAGCTGTTCATGCTCCTCTCTCAGGGAGGTTTCCCCGCTCGGCCTTTCCTTCATCTCTTTCCTTTTAGCTAAAAAGATGCCTCGGTTAAAATAATACGGAGCGCAGGAGACAGGCAACATCTGCTACCAAAGGGAAGTGAAGACAAGGATAATTGTTTCATACGATAAATACACGTCCTCAAAGACAAACTCCTCTAGTCTAGGGAACGACCACATTGATCCCTCCCTCTTGAAGACTAAAGAGACATTTCATTGATCAAAGGACCTGGTGTTCCCTACATCAGACTGGGATGTTTGTTACAATTCAGATAAAAACATTTCAAAGCCTAAAGCCATCCAGCAGGTAGAAATGCATTTAGACAACCTAGGAAAATACATTTTGGAGGACTTTCTACTAAAAGAGGGTGCATTTCTGATAGCGTCTCTTTCTCTCCATTACACTGGATCCAGCTCTGGAGTTCTCATCCCAGGAGGGACAGGGAGCTGTTGGAGCGGGGCCAGAGGAGCCCCAGCAATGCTGGGAGGGCTGGAACCCTCTGCTGAGAGGCCAGGCTGGGACAGTTGGGCTTGTGCAGCCTGGAGAAGAGAAGGCTCCAGGGAGACCTTCTGGGAGCCTTTCAGGGCTTCCAGGGGCCTGTCAGAAAGATGGGGACAGACTTTGGAGCAGGGCCTGTTGGGACAGGACAAAGAGGGATGGGCTTTGAAACTAAAAGAGAGAGATTTAGATTGAAGAGAAGGAGGAGATTTTTTACCCTGAGGGTGGTGAGAGCCTGGCCCAGTTTGTCCAAAGAAGTGGTTGCTGCCCCATCCCTGGAACCATCCCAGGGGAGGTTGGCTGGGGCTCTGAGCAACCTGCTCTAGTTGCAGATGTCCCTGCTCCCTGCAGGGGGGTTGGACCAGATGACCTTGAAAGGTCCCTTCCCACCCAAACCAGTCTGTGATTCGATACCCTGTCCATAGGAAGTTGCAACGGTTGGATCTGTGAGGGGACAGGCGTGGTGACCTTCCCCTGTTCAGCTACACAAGGGACAGGTGAGATACCTCCTCTGCACTTGGCACATTTTCCACCTATGAATCCAAACCTCCTCCTGCTCCTTTAGGTGCGACATGTGAGAGCTGTGATCTATACATCCATCTAGAGGAGCATCTTTCCAGTTGGAAAAGGTGAGCTTTGCAGGAACTCACTGCGACAGCTGAGCCGTCCCCATCGCAGGCAATGCAGCTGGGACACGTCGGTCAAAAAGGAGTTTGTAGGATCTCCACAAAAAGAATAACACCCCACCGCCTCTCCCTGTTTCAGGAGACACGGAGGCAGGGATCTGCCAGCAAGCAAAGAAGAGAGAAATCCTAAAATGGCCCTGCGTGCCGAACGCACAGACGCACAGGGACACCCTCCTCCTGCACGGGCACGAACGGCACTGAGGGGAGAAAGCGAAGGGTGAGCTGGGTCCTTCCCTTCCCAAAGCCAGTGGCTTTCCTGGCCAGGTCACCAGCCCTGGGCCAGCCCAGGTCACAAGCACAGCACTCACTGAGGCAACTCCTGAACTGCCAGACGCAGCCAGGAATGAACGCCTCCGTTAGCAGAGTGCAGGATTATTCCGGCTGTCGTGCTCCCGGCGCATCTGGCCACGTTAGCTCCCTCGGTTGCCAGGGGAGAGGAACGAGGCTGACGGGCTTTGCTTAAAAGAAACATGAAACAGGAAAGCAAGGGAGCAGCCTCCAGAAGGGCTGAGCGGCTCCCGCGGGACCAGCCCTCCCCGTTTCTATTTTCAGCAAGCGGTAAATAAAAGAAACCACGAAGGCCGGCGCGCGTGAGCTCACAAACCCAGCGCGAGCGATTTAAGACGGTTGCCGCTGGAGAAGACGCAAACCTTCCCTGCTTCTGCTTCTTCACTCTTTCCTAAACAACATTTGACTGAGACCATCCAAACCCCAGAGTAGAAATCTCAGCCTTGATGTCTTGAAGCAGCTTTCGGTGCTCCGAGGATTTCTCACCATGGAGCACGGCAGCGCAGGGTCACGTCACAGCAGGACAAACGTGCTGCTTTATTAATAAACCAAGACAGACGTCTCCGTTTCCAGCCAGCAAGATTGGTGCAGTCACTTCAAAACATTCCAGGTGTTTGAGACGGGGTGAGGTCTCCAGTCTTCTTTAGTTTGGGGTATTTTGAAGTATTATTCATAAAGTGTGCGCGAGGGTGGGTTGACTTGAATAATGTGATTAAAATTGCTGATTTAAATGAGCGAGCTGGAAATCCTGAATTTTAATCGTGTCTCAGGATGTAGCTTCGAGACGCTTCTCTTAAAAAGACTTGATTCTCTTTGATTCCTATAATTCGATCCTCCTCGACAACCGGGAGCGCACATCGGAGCGATTACACGGCTTCGCGCCCTGTTCACACACAGCCCTGTTCTTAACAGCATTTTAGCCTAGAGGAATTCATTTCTTTTACTGTTTGCATTAAGTTCTATTTTGGAAATAAAACTCAATAAAAAAAAAATAGAAAAACAACTATATCTAAGCAATTTTCTGACCTTTTATCTCCTTGACACCTTAGAAAAATACAAGCTGCCTGTCCATACAGGCGCGCGCTGTGTATTTGTGTCACTGACTGAAGCCGAACGGTCTCGCTTTCCAGAGATCTCCAAATCCTGCAGCTGTTAAATCTCCTCCTGTCCTGCTCCCTTGCTCCTTCTAAAAGGAAAGAAGAGCTTCCACTCTAAGTCCTTTCCCACCTCCAAATCAACTACCCAGCGGGTAGAAGTAGCTGCAAAAACCCTGCCACAAACCTGTGGAACTGGCTACAGCTGTTGGAGGCAGAAACAGTCAAACTCCTTCCCCCTCAAACTGTTCTTTATTCTTTACCACTTACAAAATTTCCCATCTTTGGCATTTGAATACGTGTTACTGCATCAACTTGTTTGACGGATCTACCGGCCCGGAAGACCACCCGGGGTCCCCGGCGGGGACGTGTCACCTGTCTGCCCCTCAATCACTCAGCCCTTCACCTGGCAGCCAAAAACATAAGCGTCCAACAGGTAAAATACTTCCAGTGGATAAACCCCTCCTCACCACTGCAAAGGACGACAAGGGATTTATTGGGATAAACACCCAAGCAAAGCGACAGCGTTTATTTTCCAGGCAGGGGACACCGATCCGGGGGCAACGTGCTGCTGGGACGGTGCTGTTCCCGTTCTCGATCTAATCCCTGCGTCAGCTGCAGAAGCCGGAGCAGGACCGCCGGGATTTACGCTGCTCCCCGGACAGACGGTCCCCATCCCACTCCCGGGTGCCGCACCGAGCGCCCGCAGCCTGCGAACGCCTCGTCTCGCCGGGGTCTAATTCACCTGCTTTGGACGTGCTCTGTCTGTCCTGACAGTTGCTTAAAGCGATGCCAAGGAAGAATTTATAGCCTTATTCTTTTAATCTTGGTCAGCCAGATTTTTTCAGACATCTGTTTATTTCTTCTTATAATATATGAGATGAAGTAACAGCACCGGAGTCGGCTTTCGAGGCAGCAACTCACTCGCAGGGGTTCTGCTGACATTTATAAACCGATGCTATTTCTCTCTTGTGTTTTATGTTATCAGCTAAACCTGTCAACTTAAATTATTGCCTTGTAACCAAATCACAGTTCTCTGTTACTCGGCTATGCGTACGTTTCGGAAGCTCTATACCTAGATCCAGCCTCACAGAGGTTGAAAAGGAGATGATAGATAAATAAACAAACAAACAAACAAAGGGAAAACAGGACACGCTTCCGCCACGCTCACAACCGAGGCAAGGATCAGGTGCGTTATAGACGGGATAACTAAAAGCAGAGGGCTGCTGGGCTGACTATGCACCCCATAATAATAGCCAAGTAACCCCTTCTCGCTTTTTCTAGACCGACTGAACGACCAACTGTGTTTCCTCGCTAAATGAGAAAGGTCTCATCCCGCGCAGCTCCTTTCTGGTACGTGACATTCCACGTAGCCCTGGTCCCAAGCGGTTCTGTGTTTCCGCAGGGGGACGAGGCTGAGCCCCAGCTCAGCACCCAGCAACAGGCAGGAGTTGAGAAGAGCTGGCTGAGCTTTACATCACCCACAGGGACGCAAATCTCACACCCAGATCATGCAATAACTCACTGTGCTCCTGCCAGTGGCTTCCCCATCCCCTAAACACCCTTGGAACCCACGAGCTGCCGGCCATAGACCTGCCCAGCAGGAGAAGCCCAGGAGGGATGTGAGACTCCCTCTCTCCAGAAACACCTTTTGGCACCGATTCGTTCCTTGTGGCAGGGAAACCACCCCCTGGGATGGGAAATGACCCCCTGGGAAGGGAAACCACCCTCTGGGAAGGGAAACCACCCCCTGGGAAGGCTTCTGCAAGCAGAAAAAAGGGTGACCCAGCTCACCGTGGCAGATCCCACCTCGAATACTGCGTCCAGTTCTGGTGTCCCCACCGTAAGAGGGACATAGATCTGTTGGAATGAGTCCAGAGGAGGCCACTAAGATGATCCAGGGGCTGGAGCACCACACCTATGAGGATAGGCTGAGGAGCTGGGATTGTTCAGCCTGGAGAAGAGAAGACTTTGGGGGGATCTTATAACTGCCTTCCAACGCCTGAAGGGAATCTGCAGGAAGGCTGGAGAGGGACTTTTCACAAGAGCGTCCAGCGATAGGACGAGGGGAAATGGTTTTAAGCTGAAAGAGAACAGGTTTAGATGAGATCTTGGGAAGCAGTTCTTCAATACAAGGGTATTAACTCTGGAATGGATTGCCCAGAGAAGTTGTGGATACCCCCTCCCTGGAGGTGTTCAAGGTCAGGCTCAATCAGGCCTTGGGCAACCTGGTCTAGTTAAGAGGCGCCCGTGCCCATGGCAGGGAGGTTGGGTCAGACGATCTCCAAGGTCCCTTCCGATCTAAGCCATTCTACGATCCCCTAGTTCCTCCCTAAGCGAGCGTCCTCCTTTACCGTTGCAAAAAAACCCAACTCAAATAAAATCAAATCTATTAAGTGTGTGAAAACAAAGCACCGTTATGAGTCAGTAACGGGCTCTGCAGTTCTGAGAAATCACCTTGGTATCTGCGCCAGCGTCAGGCACCAGCTACTTTTCTTTACTCTTTGTTTCTCTCGGCGCAGGGGAGTGAGGGGAAAGGGATTCTCTTTCTAATCCAGGCAACAAAAGAATCCTTGCAGCAGTACGTGGATGTTCCCAGCCAAACAAACCGGCAGGGCTGCGATATTAAAAATCATAAGGCCGCACAAGACTGACAGAGGATCAGCAAAAAGTTATCTGATGGCACCGCACTCGCAAAGAGACAAATCCCAGGAAGCGGCAGAGCTGCCAGAGGTTCCGGGAGGCACCGGTGCCACGGGTGGGTAAATGGAGAAGGCTGGGGCATCGCGTGCTGGTCACGCACAGGGAGACGCAACTGCTCCGGCCACTGCCATGGGCTGTGCCTGGAGAGAAGATGGGACCTCGCAGGAGCACGGGCTGCACAGAGATCCTGGGCTCGGGGGAGAAGTGAGGTCCCGACCCTGGGCTGGTGGGGCTCAGAGGGTGCTCTGGTTCCCCCCTCTCAAGGAAGCAGCAAAGCCCGGCTTCTTTTTGCTGGTTTGGTTTTTTTCTCTCTCTGGGTGAGTCACAGCACTCTTTGGCTCGCTTCTCACTTCACAACAGAACATTTTTACATACAAAAGGCAGGGAAGAAGTGTAGAAGAGCCAGGTCAAGCAGAGATGGATGGCTGATGGGAAGAGAAAGCCCAGCGCGTGAATCTCATTCTGCTCCTTCCTGCCCCTTTCTCGCTCACCCACAGCCTTTGGTATCAGTCTGCTTCCTGGCACTGACCCCTCCTCCCAGTTAAAGGCCACTAGACAAGGTCATCAATACGCTCTAGATCACCTCTTCCAGAGAGCTGGTGGAGGTTTAACAGCACCGGGTCTGGAAGCTCCTCCAGAAGCCACCCCAGCGCATCCCACTGGGCCGTGCCCGCAGCGCAGGAGGTGAGGAAGCTCTGACCCCTGCATCCACAGCTCAAACAGAAGCTCTTACGACGGATCCAATGCTTTACGCAGCCGCTCTGTGAGCATCTCCCACTTCCAGGAGCTCTGTAATTCCGGTGGGAAACCCTGGACTTGAGGCCTACTCAAACAGGACACAGAGAACAGGCCATTTCCACCCCAGTTTCTCATTTAGCAAGAGTGAAGCTACTTACTGGTGCTTGCTGGGCTACTGTTTGTCCATGGCTAATGCCACAGAGATGGATCCCAACACAGGGTGCTGAGGGCTCTGCTCTGCCAGGATTACAGGGAGACACGGGCCCACGCTAAACCTTGGGAGAATTTCTTGTGCCCTATGATGGTTAAAGGCAAGTGCTTGCTCGCTGTGGGAAGAACCGTGTCTTTAACCAGCCTCCATCAGGGCTACAGCTCAAACATTTGTTTATCAGAAAAGGGTTTTCGAGCCGCTCTTTTGTCCTAGCGCTGAGAGGTCTTCTCTGTAATTTGCTTCCCTCAGCAGATGTAATGAAAATGTTCTTAAAACGCTGCCAGGATCACATCCCTCCTTCCGTGAGCCGAGCCGCAGCGAGCGGAGAACAAAGCGTCGCGAGGAAGGGGCTTTCCAGTCAGTAATACCGGCTTAGACATCAGAAAGCACCAGTGACATTTGGACGCTCAGTTTGGACGGCCGCCGGAGACTGCCAATTCCAACGGATCCAGCGCTCTCCCGCGGCACCGCGCTTGCCGTTCTCTCCATCGATCAGCCGGCGCCAGGGGCCACCAGCCCGCGAGCACCAGGCTCCGACACCAGCACCTCCTGCCAAATCCACCGGCTGCCTGCACTTGGCTTCGCCTCCGGCTCCGGCAGAGAGGAAAGGGAGGGAAGAGCAGGAGAACCCGGCAGTGATGGGCGACGGGCCCTGGCTGCTGCTGTCAGAGAGGGTGCGTTGGACTCATGCCCACCGTCAGCGGTGGCCAAAAGGATTATACCGTCAGAGAATCATTTGGGTTGGAAGAGACCCTTAAGATCGTGAAGTCCAAGTGCTGCCCCATCCCTGTCAGGGCACCACTAACCCCTGTCCCTCAGCACCACATCTCCAGGGCTTGGAAACCCCTCCAGGGATCATGGGGACTCCAGCCCTGCCCTGGGCAGCCTGGGCCAGGCCTGGACAATCCTGCAGGGGAGGAAATTGTTCCTCAGCTCCAACCTAAACCTCCCCTGGGGCAACTTGAGGCCAGTTCCTCTTCTCCTGGTGCTTGTTCCTTGGGAACAGAGCCCAATGCCCCCTGGCTCCAACTTCCTGAATTTCAGGGAGTTGTGGAGAGCCAGAAGGTCTCCCCTGAGCCTCCTTTTCTCCAGGCTGAACCAGCCCAGCTCCTTCAGCCGCTCCTCACCACACTCCTGCTCTAGGTCCTTCCCCAGCTCCGTTGCCCTTCTCTGGCCATGCTCCAGCCCCTCCAGGTCCTTCTGGGAGGGAGGGGCCCCAAACTGACCCCAGAATTCGAGAGGCGGCCTCCCCAATGCCCAGTCCAGGGGAATGATCCCTGCCCTGGCCCTGCTGCCCCCTCAGTGCTGAACCAGCCAGGATGCTTCTTGTCCCCCTGGGCACTCTCTGGCTCATCTCCAGCCACCTGTCAACCAACCTCCCCAGGGCCTTTCCTGCTGGGCACTTTCCAGCCGCTCTGCCCCAGCCTGGAGCGGTGCAGGGGGTTGCTGTGATCCCTCTGCAGGCAGCTCAGCCCCGTGCAGGA
Organism: Baryphthengus martii; assembly: GCA_013396935.1. Lineage (NCBI taxonomy): Eukaryota > Metazoa > Chordata > Aves > Coraciiformes > Momotidae > Baryphthengus > Baryphthengus martii. The sequence continues at coordinate 60,423 of VWZK01007930.1, read as the reverse complement.
TCGTCAATACCCATCAAACCCCAACCATCTCACAGTACGATAACCACCGCAGCCGAGAGCCGGCTGCCACGCGCCGCGCAGAGCGAGTACCTCCCGTGAGGTGTCCGCTGCTTTCCAGGATGCTCCGATAGGAAGCAACGGAAGAGAAGGCGGATGCAAGCGAGGAGCCTGGGGAGGGAGATGCAGAGAAGGAGCGATGGGGGGGCTCAGGAGAGGACATATGGTGCCTCTCTGACGGGAGTCGCTGCTGTAGCATCTGTTGATATCTCTTCTGCTGCTGCCAATATAGAAGAAGCTTCATGTGGCAAAGAGCTCCTCGCAACAAGTGCTTCTGCCCTTCCACCTCCCTCTCCTCAAAGGCTTCTCTCACTCACACAAAATACATCAGAAAAAAAAAAGAAAAAGATAATAGCCCAGAAGGAAGAGGAAGGGTTGCCCTTTTGTAGAATTGGCAAAAACAATCGTTTTCACTTGATAAAGCAAACCCTTATCTGCAGCTTGGAGCCAGTCATTCCTCAGGCACTACCACAGCCCCGTGTTCGCTGCAGGACGCACGTGCCTGGCGGTTCAATACGAAGAACTTGATTTATTTTCCTTTCTGATATTGGGCTCGATTCTGTGAACTGCAGCAGCTTCCAGAGTTTAATCCCACAAAGGCCCAGGCAGCAGAAGAAACACAGTGATCAAAGGTGCCCAGCAACACCCCGATGATCTCAGCTCTCAGACAGTAAGTCAGGCTCACCTGACTTTTTCAGTCAGACCTTTGCCTCACCATCCCACCACGTCAACGGCCAACACAAGCAGTATTTACAAAAGCCGGTTTTAATCCCTCTCTGGCTCAGGGAGTTACTTATCCCCAAGCCTATCTGGCTTCATAAAGTCACTGCAACCCATCCAACAGCTGTCATCCCACAGGTGTAGCTCTTACACTGGAGAGCCCTTCTGGGATGCTGATGGCTCGTCCACGTTCAGAGAAGATCAGCGCAGGACGCAGGCAGAGAAGGACGAGGGGAGCGACCGGGAGAATTGAGAACCGGACAAAAGAAACGGAGGATGACATTTATCCTGCCGAATTTTAGGAATTTAATACCTTTTTGAGCCAGGCACTGCTGGTTTCTTTCCTATGACAGAGATTAGCACCTCCAGAACATTATCAACCGCAGCTGCCTTCCACATCTGTCACCCTCAGAGAGCCTCCCTTCCTCTCTCCAGTGATTGCTGAGATGGCCACCACAGATGAACATCAGGGCACAGAACCCGCCCCCAAAGGACTCAGCGACACGGAGGCATGCGAAGGACACAACTGCTCTCTAGGGAGGGATAATCCATCGGGACCAATACCAGTGTGAGAACCAGGAGGTCTAAATTTAATCTGTGGTTGGAAACAACGAGCTGAAGGTAAAGATTTTAGAACAGGAGGAAAAAGTGGCAAAAATAAATATTTTCAAGAGGAAGGCTGGGAAGCTCAGGAAGGAGTTTTCATCACCAGGTCTCAGCAATCTCTGTCCCTGACCCCAGCTTCCGTTTTTATAACTCAATTGAGGCTGAAACTGAAGAAAGGAAAGACACTTACAGCAAAACCAAACCGAACTCCAGCCACCTCGCAGCTCTAGCCATCAGCGGGAGCGTTTCGGGACACGCCGTGCTGCTGGCACGGGCGCAGCTCGTCAGCCGGCTCCCCCCGCGCTCTCACACCGGCGGCCGCAGCAACATCCCGGCACCGGCATTCCCCCGAGCACGGAGCATCCCCCAGAGAGCTCAGGTCTGCAAAAGGTTGGACGACACTTTCCCCCACTTCAAACGCTGGAAGGCTCCTGTTCTAAAGTTGCCTGGCTGGGAAGCTACCGAACCTATCGGAGAAACACATCTGCCAGCTCCGCTGCCGAGCGATAGTGAGAACGAATTGGAATAATAAAAGCTGGGATAAGAAGATGCCGCTGGAACAGCGCTTTCCGAAGCTTCAATTTAAAGCCTCGTTTCTCCAGCTAATGCGGTGGTGAGGGACATTAGCCTAATTTTTGTCAAGAGAACTTGTCAACGCTGCAGTATTTAAGATAGACGCTAAGGACTTGTTTTATCTCGCAAGATAGATCACTCGGAAAGAAAGTAGTTGTGCCACGCTTGGTTCACAGGAAAATAAATTGTCCTTCTCCTTGGGCCTAATCAGAGGATGCTGTTTTGTAACACCACGTGCACGAGCAGCCACACGTTTTATCCGTCCACGCGCTCCAGCCGAGATCGGATCCAAATCCACCGCAGGGTTAGATACGGGAACTCTCGGGGAGGTGCTTTAGATGGGCACCCAGGGACGCAGAGCCTGTCATTTCACCTCCAGAAATCAAAGAACCAGAGAATGGTTTGGGTTGGAAGGGACCTCAAAGATCATCTCATTCCAAATCCCCTGCCATGGGCACGGACACCTCCCACTAGAGCAGGTTGCTCAGAGCCCCATCCAGCCTGGTCTTGAACACATCCAGTGATGGAGCATCCACAGCTTCCCTGGGCAACCTGTGCCAGTGTCTCACCATCCTCAGAGTGAAGAACTTCCTAATTTCTAACCTAAATCTCCCCCCTTCAACTTTGAAGCCACTACCCCATGTCCTATCACTACAAGCCCTTGTACAAAGTCTCTCCCCAGCTTTCTTGTGGGCCCCCTTCAGACAGCAGAAGGCTACAAGAAGGTCTTCCTTATTTTGATAAAACCCTTGGCCCAAGTCCTGGAAAGGGCTGGCTACTTCTACTGATGGTTCTCACCAGTTGAGCCACAGCCAGCGGATTGTGATTTCAGAGTTAAGGAGAGAAATCCGGTGGTAGAAGCAGTGACTTGGCTGCGCCTCCTCAGGGGTTCAAGTAGGAGGTCAAACTCAAACTGATTTTTAGCGATGCTCCATGAGTGAGTCAGCAGAAAGCAAAGAAAAGAGAGGCTGCCCCCTATACCTTTAGAAAAAAAAGTCACATTTGCAAGATCCTGCTCCCACCACAACCCCTTTCAAAGAATTAAAAGGTTTCCAGGAGCTCGGGGCGTTAATGCTGGCACGGCCTCACCCTTCCCACACGCCAGCCTCAGAGCCGCGTTTCCCACGAGGCCACACTAACAACGCTGCTGCCGTGGCACTGAGGCCGGGAGAAGCTGAAAACGCCTTTTTATTTGCAGTTGGAAGTAACAGCAGCGTAACCTTGTCCCAGCTTTGGAGCGGGAATCGGCTTGTGGGGGAGCGCGGCCCTAGAGCGGAGGGCGGGCGGCTCTGCTCTGCGACCGATTCCAAGCTCGTGGCAGAATCTAAACTAAGTCATGACAACGGCCAGAAGCGTCCCTCGGGAAGGAAATCCTCGCCAAGACAAATCAATAAGGCGGTGTAATCGCACGCAGCCAGAGAATTTACATTGCCAGGAAGGCCAAGAGCTGTGCCACGGCATCATCACACCGCCCTGCAGTGGTGCCCAGCCCTGGAGCTCTCAGTATTTACTGGAAAGCCGGGAGCCTGAGTTCTGCTGCGCTGGGATCTCTGTGGATCCACCAGGGAACGGCGGCAGCGGGGATGCGCTATCGCTAAATTCCCTTGCAAATAACCCACCTTGCCCCGGTTCCGCAGTCGTGGCGGCGCAAGCAAACGTTCCCGGGTCTCACAGGGTAAGAGGGGTCCGAATACGAAGCGTGAGATGAACAGGAGCGCACGGGGAGTGCCACGGCCACAGCCTTTCCCCTCCTGGCCAGGGTTCCAGGGATTCCCAGCGGCCAAAGCCTCTGCAAACTGAGGCGAGCGGGGGATCCGCTGCGGCACGCTGTGATTAACGAGCCTGCAATTTACGTAATTAGATTAATGCAAAGTACACTTGGACTAGTAAGTTCAAGGAAACTAATGACACTTTCCAGCATGGTTCAACGCTGAGTAGTAACTCTAGCAAAAAAAAAAAAAAAAAAAANAAAAAAAAAAAAAAAAAAAAAAAAAAAAAAAAAAAAAGAAGAAGAAAAAATAAATAAATAAAAGGGCCCTAATTATTCAGCAGCTCTTCTCCTCCCAGATTCTCAGGGTCAGCTTGGAGGAGAAGGTGGCCTGAATTATATTTTCGTTTCCAGAACATGGACAGAATTGCTAACTAAGTTCCAGCGGCAAGGTCGAAGCCGGCCCACAGTTACGCTCTTCACTCCCTCCCGCCCACCAGATTCAGCAAACGGCAGCGCCGCCAGACCCAAGCCGGACTCAGGCCGTCCGTGTTCTCTGCTGCCGTCTGCAAACCACCCACACTCTGCTCCTCCTCCAGCACCTCTGCCATCCTCTGCTCCGGTCCCAGCATGGATGGATAAGCTACAACATCTGAGGGACAAAGGGCTGGAGAGATCCCTGTGGAGAAGGACTTGGGGGTGCTGGGGGTGAGGAGCTGGAGCTGAGCCGGCCCCGGGCGCTCGCAGCCCAGCAGCTCCTGGCCCCCTGGGCTCATCCCCAGCAGTGTGAGCAGCAGGGCCTGTTGGAGTGGGGCCGGAGGAGCCCCAGCAATGCTCGGAGGGCTGGAACCCTCTGCTGGGAGGCCAGGCTGGGAGAGTTGGGCTTGTGCAGCCTGGAGAAGAGAAGGCTCCAGGGAGACCTTCTGGGGGCCTTTCAGGGCTTTCAGGGGCCTGTCAGAAAGATGGGGACAGGCTTTGGAGCAGGGCCTGTTGGGACAGGACAAGGAGGGATGGGTTTAAACTATAAAAGAGGGAGATTCAGACTCTAAAAAGTAGGACTTTTTTAACACTGAGGGTGGTGAGAGCCTGGCCCAGGTTGCCCCGAGAGGTGGTCGCTGCCCCATCCCTGGAACCATTCCAAGGGAGGTTGGGCCGGGGCTCTGAGCAACCTGCTCTAGTTGCAGATGTCCCTGCTCCCTGCAGGGGGGTTGGACCAGATGAGCTTGAGAGGTCCCTTCCCACCCAAACCAGTCTATGATTTCATGATTCTATGATTCTAATTTCTTAGCAGCTAAAACTGGCTCCCATCAAGCAGAGCACACTTTCCATGTCTGTGTTTCCATATTATTTCACCGAGACTTAAACTTTGCACCTCTGAAATGCCAAGAACTAGTAGCAGAGCTAATCCAAGGGGCAAGAGCTCACGGCATTGCTAATCCACAGAGGTGAAGATGCATTGTGACCACCCCAAACACAACCAGGACAACCCGCTACGCTCCTACGACGCAGATCACGAAGCTGAGGACAACTCAGAAGACCTCACGGCCACACCTCCGTGTCTGGCATAAAACCAAAATCAAACCCAAAATTAAACAAATGGTCACAAATTCAAGCGTCTCGATGTCGCGCTCACGGGCCACGAGCCGGCAAAGCTCTCCCGGTAGCTTCCAGGCTCAGCAGCATCTTCCTGCAAGAGGGAACGTGCAAAAAGTCAACCCAGAGACGACGGGGAAGACACGGGCAAGCTGTGTGCACCCAAACGTCCTGCAACACAATCAGAAATCAATCGCAAGCCGCAGAAACCCTCAAACGCCCGGCGAAATACAAAGAACACTTGTAATATTGATTTTCAAAGTGCCTCAGAGAAGACAGTTGCAAAGGAGCCTGAGAAAGCAAAGCAAAATGCCTGAATTGAAGCCTTTCTTTCCCTCAAAAAGACATTAATAATGGATTTTCAACGTAAGAAGAAAAATTGAAACCCACACCAGATTCTCCTGGTAATAACAGCTTTCTGCAAAGCCCAACTATTAATGTACCAGGGCCGTCCATCAATCAAGCGCTCTGAAAGTACTCCGAGAGCTAAAAAAGGAGCGAGCAAACATCTGCTTTTGGCAACTTAAATTTTGCCCTTAAGTGCAAGGAACATAATAAATTACCAGAGGGTTGGGCTTGAACTCATTTTCTTCCACCCTGGAGAGGTAAATGCCAAGGGCAGGGGTAAAAGGTACAGAAACACGCCGGCACTGTGATTTATCCTTGGGGGGGAAAAAAAAAAAAAAAAGAGAAACGGGCATAATTTCATCTGTGGAAGAAGAAGCTCTTGCAAACCGCCGGTGGCATTCTCAGCACCAACACGGCAGTGAGCTCCTGACAGCCAACAAGTGGCGACACCCATGGCAAGGTGACACCGAGCCCACGGCTCCAGCAGCCACTTTTCTGTAGCTAAGGAAGTTTTTGGGAACTCTCTTCCACCTTCAGAAGTTCTTTTGAACCCTCCTCCATCTTCAGCCTGTCCACACATCAGCAACCCTTCCCATTTCTAGCCCCTCCACCCAGACCAGAACTGACTGGGGTGTTAGCAGCAAACCTGAGAAAAGCTGGATTTACACCAAAAAACCACAGCTGCCCAAAAAAGTAACTGGGGTGCCGCTACGCCTCCAATATTTCCTCTTTTTTTAAAGACACAGCAGGTCAAACCAAGTGCTGGAGGATAATGAACAGAATTTACTGATTCAACCAGAAGGAGCTGCAGGCACCGCTGCCATCAAGCCTTAATAAATTCTGAAGAGTGACACTAGGAAAGCCTGTGTTTATTGTCTCCCCATGCCTTCTGTATCCAAGGGGTTGCGTTATGCTTAGAAACAGTTTTCCTCCCCGGCTGCCGGCGTTGCAAATCCCGCCCGACACCTGACAGGCGAACGGCTGGGGTTAACCCCCCGCCCAGGTACACCAGCTCCTCCCCACGCCAAGCGTCGGTGGTGTGAAGGGGGATAAATCACAGATTCAGAGAATGGTTTGGGTTGGAAGGGATCTTAAAAAGCATCCAGTTCCAACCCCCTGCCATGGGCAGGGACACCTCCCACTAGAGCAGGTTGCTCAGAGCCTCATCCGGCCTGGTCTAAAACACTTGCAGGGATGAGGCTCCACAGCTTCCCTGGGCAACCCCTTCCAGTGTCTCACCACCCTCACAGTGAAGAACTTCTTCCTACTGCCCAATTTAAATCACTGACTGCCCTCAGCAGCAGCCTGGTTAGCAGGTTAAATGCCACTATCGCTCCTGAAGGACAAGCAGCGTTTGTTTTGTTTCACCTAAAAAAAGCAGCAAATTGCATCAAAATGTAAATGCATCTTAAAATACACTCTTGGTGGTAACTCAAAGGTGCTTTTCGAAACACCACCAGACAGGAACGGGAGGGTTTCGAACTCGGGCGGAATGACACATCCTAAAAATAAAACCCCAGTCTGGGGCTAAAATGTAAATTGTTGATTAGATCTATTTATCCCCCGCCCCTGCAGCGCTGGGAGAGCCGCCGCTGCTGTTCCTTTGCAGGATCACAGGAACCTTCCCGTTTCTGCCACTGTCGCTTGCAAGGTCTTTGCAACCCTGGGATATTCTCCGGCAGGGGAAGAGGAGAAGCACCAAGTGAGAGACTGCAGACATTAATTCTGTATTCAGAGAACATCCTGGTGCAAGTGAATGACCCAAGCAAAACTTCCTGCAGTCTTCAGGAGCAGGCAGAAAAACCAGGAGAGAAGGAAAAAGAATCTCTGGGCTGAAGAAAGAGTTTTTGAATAAGAAATGTTAGCCTTAATGAGAATTTCCAACACCGCTGCACTTACGCCTTCCAAAATGTAAATATGTAATAAAAAATTCAACTTGAATGTAGAGTTGGAAGAGTTCTCGCAATAAATGGGAATTAGCCCTGCAAAACATCAAGACAGGCCCAAGGAGGTTACGTTTCTTTCCCAAGCTTCTGCTGCTAAATCAGAGCTGGAGAAACAGAGATATATCTATTTATTTAACTCAAAAGCTTCCTTGAGATGTTGAGAGAAACTGTTTCAGTAAAGCTGAGACATCGGTTGCAGCGCACGTTCAAACTAAGAACGCACACAAAACAAGTTCCCAGACCTCAAGAAACATCAAAAATCCTCTTTTAATTTACATCCCCGATTCCTTGCAGATTCCAAAAGGAACGGAGAGCAGAGATGAGAGAAAACATCTCCCTAAATCAGGACAGCAGGATGGATATTCAGAGTTCTCCTCAGAAGAGAAAGGTGCTTTTAAGCTGGAACGGAAGAGGCTCTGGAAAAGGTTTGTGGAAAAAGAACTTCTATCACTAGTCTGACCCTATAAATAAATATATGGAAAAATTCAACCAAAAGGAAAGCTGCAGCCCCACCGGAGGAAGAGCACTGGTCAGCAGGTACGAACTGTGAAGGACCAGGATGAAATACTCCTCGCAGGAGCCGTCTGACCGGGCGCTGACTGCCTGAAAACAAAAGAAATCTGACTTTGTGTTCACCCACCTAGACCTAGTTTTGGAGAAATTTTAGCAAGTAGGGTCTTGCAGCCCTCTGCCACCAAAGGAGAGTGAAGGATGGCTTCAGAAGGACCTGGGGAGGAGGCTCCAACCTCCTGAATGTCAGGGAGTTGTGAAGAGCCAGAAGGTCTCCCCTGAGCCTCTTTTTCTCCAGGCTGAACCAGCCCAGCTCCCTCAGCCGCTCCTCACCAGACTCCTGCTCTAGGTCCTTCCCCAGCATTGTTGCCCTTCTCTGGCCACGCTCCAGGTCCTTCTGGGAGGGAGGGGCCCAAAACTGACCCCAGGATTCGAGGGGCAGCATCACTACTGCTGAGAACAAGGGGATGATCCCTGCCCTAGTCTTGACGTATCTGACCTTCTAGTGACTCTGGAATCCAAGCCACACTTTTTGTAAAACCCTTTCCCATAATATCCAAAGACAATGCTGGAGCCAAGGTCCTGGCATGTCCTGCTTGCTCTGGAAGAAGGAGGGAAGATACTCAAATTGGAACTTCAAGACAACCAAGGCTGGATGCACTACCAAAATGTTTTCCAGGGGGGAAACATTTTTCTCCCAAAGCACCGTTACAAGCTTGAAATGAATGCGCAGCTTGTTCGATAAAGACAGAGATAAAAATAGGCCCATTATTAAATACCTCTCCTTTCATGAGGTTCATCCTTCTAAACAGTCACCCGAAGGTTCTTAACGTTACTGCGGAAAACACAGCGCGCTCGCGCTAAAAACCACAGCCAGAGATCCCTCATCAGCCGGCAGACATTTCAGCAGCTCTCAGCAGCTCGCAGGCTCACCAGCAGCCCTGGCTTGACAGAAGGAAGATAAAAGAGAGGAATGAGAGATCTCCTCTCCGGGAAACAAGTCTGACTCCCTTGAAAGCACTGTTCCCCCTCCAAACAATGTAAATTTAATGACACGACCGCTTCCCCCACTGCTTACATCTCCTGCTAGAGGCCCGACAGGCCAAACTCTCTTTGCTAACGCTACACGTGCATTTTAACCCCCACCAGTCAGAGCATCGTTACAGCCAAGCTTGAAAAGATTTTGATGTATGCAGCCTGACTTCCTCCTGCTGCACAAAAAAAAAGCTGCCTAACTCCAACCCTTCCATCGGCCGCTTTATAACCGCTTCGAATCAACCTGGGATGCGCTGCGGGGCACGGAGGCTCGCACCGCTTGGCTCACGTGAAAACACACCCGATGCACCCTTGGTCTGGTTATGCCCGATACCCAAGCCCAAGGGACGTGTCAGAGAAGCTGCAAACTTTTACCTTGGCTGCTCAGAAGCGGAATTAGGTTTTGGGGGTACGTGCATCACTGCAGAAGAATTTTCTAAACCGGTTTGTTTAAAGAAACTGGCGACGCCCGAGGCAGGATGGTGCTCACCGGACACACCAAAAACCCCACCCCAGCCCCACTCTGCTCCTAAATCTGAGCAGCCCGAGTAGCACATTTAGAGCTGCTTCTCACCCACATGGGCGCTGCCAGGATACCGGCAGTTCCTGAAATGACAGAAGACAATCCAAGTTTCATCTATGTTTTGGGGCTGAAAAAAAAAAAATAATTGTCTCCCTCTTCATTCCACAAATACTGAACCTGATTCCCTCACGCACGTGCTGGGAAAACAACGGCTGAAAAAGCTCCCAGAAGGTGCTGAGCTGGGGCTGGGCACGGCCACCAACCCCTGCGACTCCGCTTAATGAAAACTGGCGAGTTCGGGGCGCTGACACACAACAGTCCCGTTCTGCTCCGATCCCAGGAATGATTTAGTACCGGGAGCCGTACGGTTCTGAGGTCCCACATTAAAATTTAAACACAGATTTATATACAAGCTGCATTTACAACATGGTACAAAAATCTATAAATCAGAACTGCATCGCTACACCGGCCACATTAGAGAAGCAGAGTGGTTTTTATAAAGGGGGAGAGATTTTTATTTTAATGTGCGCGTTTAGTTATTGCCCTATAAATTCCTGGTATTATTTCCTACGTTTTCCCATTTCTCAGTGTGAGGGACAAAGGCTCCACAGCTCTGTCTTCTCCTGGAAAAATGCCTAAGGACCCACCCCAGTAACATTCATGATGTTTCCTGAGTGTTTTCAACTATGCAGGGACTGGGTGTTCACCTCTGGTCGGTGCCTTCCGACTCCCCAGCCCAGGGAACCTGCTGGTAAAGAAAATCCAAGCAGATAATGCAGAGCAAGGCTAGGGACAGGTACAAGCGCCGCTGAGCCCGAGGGAAAGACGCTCGTACAGAGAGAATCTCCATGTCCAAGAGGTGGCATTCTTCCAACACTTCCCTCTCTAACAGATTTGAGAAACAGAGGTTTGGGCTTGTGCAGCCTGGAGAAGAGAAGGCTCCAGGGAGACCTTCTGGGGGCCTTTCAGGGCTTCCAGGGGTCTGGCAGAAAGATGGGGACAGGCTTTGGAGCAGGGCCTGTTGGGACAGGACAAGGGGGGATGGGTTTAAACTATAAAAGAGGGAGATTCAGACTCTATAAAGTAAGCTTTTTTTAACATTGAGGGTGGTGAGAGCTTGGCCTGGGCTTCTCCATCCCTGGAACCATTGCAGGGGAGGTTGGTTCAGGGCTCTGAGCAACCTGCTCTAGTTGCAGATGTCCCTGCTCCCTGCAAGGAGATGGACTAGGTGACCTTGAAAGGTCCCTTCCCACCCAAACCATTCCTTGATTCTACAGCACCTGCCTGCACACTGTCTGAGCATCTCTTGAGCCATCTCAGCCCTGCTCTCTTACCAACAACACGCAGGGAAACACCATCATCCCTCTTACACGGATCAGGACCAACGCACGGAGCACTTAGCTTTGTGTGACACCTCTGCCCTCCAGTGCCCCACAGCAGAGCCAGCTGGAGCTTCAGCCCTGGCTCTTTTGCCAGAGAAGGCTGAATTTCAGCGTAAAGAGGAATTGAGCAGAAGTCAGCGTTCGGGAGGGGATGCGGAGAGCTCAAGGGAAGCCCATGAGGATGGGGAACCTGCCAGAGGAGAGTGTCAAGTCCCATGGTAATGAAAAGAAGGAGAGACATGAGATGATACCTTTAAGGTATCAAAAGCCTCCTATGCAAAAGGTCAGATGGAAAACAAGTGGAGTGAGAGCTACCAGCGGCCAGAGCTCCAGCTCTAAGCGCGGAACATTTGCACTTGCTCTCGAGACTGCCTGGGCTTTCCTACCTGCTGCCTAATCACCCTGCAGCTCTCCCTGTTGCTGGCCAGAGAAGATAATGATAACTCCAGTCGAGATTTTTTTCCCTCTGCACATCAGTAACAAGTTATTCTATTAAAAAAAAAAAAAAAAAAAAAAAGCCTGGAAAAGAAGCATTTCATCTCGTGTAAATGAGGGTTTTAAAATCCCATTTGCCTTCCCTCTTCATGCAAATCTGCGCTGCTCTGATGAGGCTCCTATTTCCTGGATTACACCTGTCAAGCTTTGCACAGACGCGCCTGCCCCGCTGGTTTAACACCGTTATTTCACAGCCCTCTTCTCCCGACCGCGCCGACAGAAACATTCCAGGGACTGGCACACAACTGTCTGAGTTAGGGCCGGGTCACCCAGAAGCCAACAGTTTGGACCCGTTCAGTAATTCAGCAAAGCAATCGGCAGGAGTTGGTGCAGCTCAGGACATCCCAGCGACAAGGTGTAAGGAAATCCTCACCAGCCACCACATCACCCACCCGGGCTCTGGGGCAAACCCCACAGGGGACTCCTGAGCCAAAGGATCCCTCTTGCCATTACCTTCTTCTTCCCAGCTTTATACACCCCTTCCCAGCTTAGAGCGGTGTTGGCTCATTCGGCCACCGAAATCTCTCGAAAGCCAAAGACTGGTGACGAAACCCAACCGAGTTATTCCCCGTCCCGAATCCTGTTCTTTCCAAAACCTCAGCAAGCCCTTCAAAGCAGCTCCTGAAATTACCTCCCCTTTCTCTGAGAAGCCTCTTTCCACACGTTTGCGCAGCGAACGAGACAGGGGAAGACCTGAGACAAGTATGAAGAGCAACGACAGCTCCTGACGGAGGCAGCAGCCCGAGGATCCGCGGAAGCTGCAGCCACCGACGTTATCATGCTGAGTAACGTGTCATCAGCTCCCCGCTGAACAGAAGATGGTTTCGTCTTTGCAGGAGCAGCAACAAGAGCGCGCTCGCATCAGCGTCGTTGGATCAACAGCGGCGGTCACGGCTTCTTATTTTTTAACTGCAATATAATTAGGCACTTAGGAAAATGACTGAGAGCAGTAGAAATGCTAAAGAGGAACTGCAGGTACCAGCACAGAGCTCGCTCTGCCAGCCAGTTTAACCACAGCTCAAGGCCCAGGCCACCTGAGCTGGTGTAACGCACGCTCTGCCCGGCTACTGCGCGGCCCGGGTCGCTGCAGAGGAGATGATCAACCCTCTTCTTCCTTCCCAGTTAAACCCTCACCACTCGCATCCTTTCTCTTCATCTCCACAGCAATCGCTTCCCAGAGGAGCCACTTCTGACCCTAACGCCGGGGTAGGAAATCTGCTGGTCAGCGAGATGACTAAGTTCATATGGGGTTAATGGTTGGACTTGATGACCTTGAAGGTCTCTTCCAACCAGAACGATTCCATGATTCTACAACTAGATGGTCAGAGCAACCTGATTCTCAACCATCATCAGGAATGCTGGGTGACACAGAAGGAAACAAGGTGCCCAAATAACAAATGTAGGTAATTCCCAGGAAATGAAGCCTCCGTGTCCTCTAGGATGTTGTGTGACAGATTGGAGGCCACCTGCAAACACGGAAGAAAAGTAGAAACTGTCAAATTGACAGAGAAGACCATCAACACCATCCACTTCCTTTCCATTCTAAAAACTAAGGATCAGCCTTTGGTTGCCATAACCACCAGGCACGGTCCACGTGGAAAGCGGCGGGGTGTTCCCGTGTGCCAGCAGACTCGCCTCCACACACCCGGCAGAGCAAGCAGCTACACAAGCCAGTCGCCTCTGCTGTGCTCCTCCAGACAGCTCCCAACATACAAGGGGACTACCACCTGGGAAAAGCGGGTTCAAAAAGGAACAAGCCATCAGGAGGACAACTTCAAAAAAAATCCGGTGTCTGCAGTGGAGTAGTTGCCCGACTGCAAGAAATGATTTGACACTCGCTAAAACCCAAGTAGCCTGCAAGCTCCTATGGATGTCAACCAAGAACAGAACAAAAAGCCGCGCAGATGCCTTCACCGTTTCCTCAGACAATACCAAAGGTGCCGGCAGAGTTTCCGAGAGGCACGTATCCTTTCTGTGTAAGCTGTGCCTTCTGCATTATTTAGCGCAGAGTGAGGAACAAGTAAAGCTTAACAAAGTGTAAAAGGACTTTGTGAAGTTTCACCAACTTTTCCCCAGCCCTGGCTGGCAGAAGAGACAACTGATCTCCTTGTCTCCAGATTACAGGCGGCAGAGCTCTTAGGGTAACTGTCTCTCTGCGTTTGCATCCGGTTACATCCAGCAGCTCAAAGTGCAAGAAAGCTCTTGATCAAAAGCCAGCTCGCGCTGTAGGCAGCAAGGGAAGGGCCGCACGAAGCGGTTCTACGTATACAAAAACAATTTGGTGGAGGGATTTGACAGGTTACAGGCTGATGACACCGCTGCAGTCTTGGCAGAAACACCGTTTGATACAATTAGCCACAGGGAACTCGGAACACAGCACAGCAAAACTGGAAAGACAACACACAGAAGATGAGCAACTGCAGGAATGGACAGAAACACAGAAACCCTGTGTTGAGCTCAGACAGGAACAAGATGAAACAGGAGCGTGACGGGGGAAACGAGCTCCTTTCCATGATTCCATACTGAAGATCCAGAGTTTAAATCAAAACGTTTGTTTCCCTGGGAGGGCGCAGCCCCATTTGCTGCTGGGATACAACAGAAGATGGTTATGGGGGCAGCCTGGAGAGCAAACTCTCGAGCACCGTGTTGAGCACACACCAGCCAGGGTTCCGCTCGGCGCCGGGAGATGCAGAACCACTGGATTCGATGCGCTGCCAACGCGCGCGCCTCTGCTGAAGGACCACAGGACACGTCCCTCGGGCTCCCTCCCCAGAGGGAAACCCTCGGGGTCAGAGGCTGCAGGGATGGGCTGGTGGTGGTGGCAGGTTCCCCAGCCTTGCTTTGGGTAATTCACGTGCTAAAAGTGTGACTCGGGGTCCAGGCGCAAGGTGACGCTTCAGAGGAACCCACTCCCTGGGGGGAGACCAAAGATGACTCCTCTTTCTGACAGATCTCCACCCAAATCTGTGCGCACACCCAAAATGAGGATCTGCAGCCGCCACCACTTCAGCCTTCTACACAAATGACTGAAATTCTCCTCTGTGAACGTTGACAAGCTCCCCACTTCCACATGCCCAACGTGGAACTGCTATAAAATTAAAGCAGAACAAGACACACGAGCAACGGAGAAGGAGCTTCCAAACAAAACCAGCACCGACGTCTGTAACCACTGGGAACAGAATCATAGAATCTTTCTGGCTGGAAGTGACCTTTAAGATCATTGAGTACGTTTGTAACTACTGGGAGTACATCTCTAACAACCAGGAGTACGTCCGTCATGACCGGGAGTACGTCCATATCCTGCCTGCACACGGGTCGGGGGATCCGCCAGGTGAATCCTGAGCAGGGGCAGCGCGCGCCTTCCACGCTAACGGCCCAAAAATGGGATACGAGTACAAGCTGTCACTTTAGGAAGTTCAGGGGCTTTTGTTAGATGTTGATGTTACGCACAGATTTACATTTGGAAAAGACACTCTGCTAGATGTGGCAGAAATTCCCAGGCAAACGGATCGCGTATTTATTCATTCAACGATAACACCGAGTGCAGGATAAAGCTCTTTTAAATTCCGAGTGCTTTATAAAAATTAATTACTACTTGCTTCATTCACCCTTCTGAGGTGGGAAGGTATTACACCCGCATAGACACGAAGACACCAAAGCACAAGTGGATTTAACCATCTCGTTCAAGACCCCAGAGGCCGGCTTCCTGATCACCCTCCCTGCGGAACGCTGCGTGCGCACGGCATCGGCACGCGTGGTGAAACGGGTTTCTCCTCCCCAGAGCCTTCCCCAGCAACCTGCCTGCTCAGCTGGGGCTCTCTCACCCCTACACACCTAGCAAAAGATATCAAGCCAAAAATAATGGAGAGGGGTTTTTTTTGGGTGGGATGTATGGGTAGGGATAAAAGCTGAATTTCAAGCAGCCAAGGAACTGAAACTCTTTGTTGTTTGTTGTACTGAAGGTTCTTAAGATGATCGCCACCGCGCAGCCCACACCGGAGCACGGCAGAGCCCGGGATGCCGCGTGCCAACACACACCGGAAAATCTGTCCCTTGACAAGCGCGCAAGGAGAGTGAGAGTTTCCGAGCTAGTGACGGAGACGCGTCACCAGCGACATCGGGATGGGCAGCCCACTCGACCTGCTCCCCGGAACCGAGAGCATTCCAGCCACCGCTCCCACGGGCAGCCGGGTGGCTGATGGTCTCCTGTCCCCGTACTGGGTCGTCGGGTCCGCACCTCTTTGTCCGAACACCAGCAAAGCAGCACATTGTCATGGGAACAAACAGGTATTTTGGGTTCCCCCAAGGCTTCTGTGGGCGCTGTCAAGTGGAGATGCTCTAATTAGTCGGCAGCACGTTACCTGGGCGGAGAGCTTGCCACTGATGGGTGGGGTAAAACACTTCCAGGTCTTCGGGATCTGGTTCTTCAGCTTCTGTTGTCGGCTCTTTCCCGCTGTCATCTTTTATGTCGCTCTCTTCTATTTTTGTGAGGGCAAACTCCTTTTGGATAGAAGAGATTCAGCGCATTAGCAATTGCATCTGGGTAATTTAGTGCCGGCTGAGAATACAAAATTTTTTCCCCTCGCCAGCAGATTTTATTTATTTTTTTTTTTATTTTTTTTTGTTGACATCCGAGATTCTTTCCACATGGTTAAATTTAGATTTAAAGCATATTAAAGGTTAAACATGCAGAACTGGCATGACATTTGTGCTGAACAAAGCAACGCAGCTTATTTCCCATTCCAGTGCAGGCTGCAGGTTTGAAAGGAGCTCTCGCAGAGCTTCACCTATATTGCAGTCAGAGCCAGGAGCCCTGCCTATTATTAGGGTTGTGTAACGTTGCAAGACCCTGTTTTCCCTTGCCTAAAAATATGTCAAACTTTTAACTTTTTCAGCTGAAATTTTCCACACGAGTGGAAATGCCTCAAGCGTTGGGGTTTGTTGCCTTTTTTTTTTTTTTTTTTTTTTCCTTAAATGCATTTATTTCAGGCTTGGAGAAGATTTCAGTTAAAATAGTTCAGCTGTTTCCAAAACAGGAAACAACCGACTTGCCCACACGCTCAAACGGCGAGCCTCCTTTTCTCCAGCCGTTCCCAGTGTCCTCCGAGGGGCTGAAAACCCCCGAGGCGGCGATTTAATCGCCACCTACGTCAGGAACGGCAGAGGTGCGGTATTGGAGCTCACGGGAGGGGGACCACGCTACACAAAGGAAAAAAACGAGGATGAAAAGCAGGAAAAAAAATTTCAAAAAATAAATCCTGTCTGGGAGGGGAACGTTGCTGTGCGCTGGAAAGCCTCCCTAGGGAGTCACGTAAAACTGCAAATGGTTGAGAGGGCAGAGTAAGTAAGCACCTGGTAGTATCTCACAGCAAGCTATGAACTGCTCGGGGAGCAGGTCTGGGCTACGCTGGTTTTCACAGGAACAGAGAAGTCGGCCCAGGCTCATCACCCAGATGGCTCCGTTTCCGTCGCACCCACCATTATCAGCTTCTGGCATCGCCAAGGACGACACCGCTGAGTAATTCCGCACAACCAGCCCTATAGGGAGAGATTATTCCTAACTGGCGGCAATTAGGCGCAGAGTTACGGCTCGCTTCGTCAAGTGGTTTGATATTAATGCTTCAGAATGTTTTTCACAGGATTAAAAAAAAAAAAAAAAGTCAATGAAGAGGTTAACCGGAAATTTTAGATAACGTTCCGCCTTCACTTCTTCCACTCCTTGGAAAAATGGCCCGTGTGTGTTTTACTGGCAGAATCTGGGTACTTTGCATAGAAATAAATACCCATTAGCCAGCCTAGGAGAGGGTTTCTGAGCAAGGGAAGCGTCGGCCTGAGCAAAACACGTACAATTAGCAGCGACGGCGGGAACACGTCCAGATGGGTGACAAACCTATACAGTCTTTTCACTTCATCTGTCAAAAGGGATGGACATTTCAGAAACAGACTGGAAAAGGGAGCTCAACTCCTGCTTTTGCTTCCCGCACCAGAGGCACAAAACTGTTCAAACGACGACAAACGGTTAAACTCGGTAATGACCATAAACATAAAAAGCCCGATTCCAGTGATGAAAATCAATGTTAACGTTTCCCGAGCCAAGACACCACAGGACTGAAATAAATGAGTCAGAGCGGTTATTCCTTAGCTTATTTACGCTACTCTATTATTATCCAAGAGGGATTGAACGATACAGGCCATTGTAAATTTACCAACGGGCCTCCGAGTGTTGCATCTATTGAAAGACATAATGGAGACGGCTGATGTTTTACCGTCTCCGCTCACGCCGTGGTCTAAATGCTCAGCGAGGATAAAAGGATGAGACTCGGGTTGTTTAAATGTTCCTGCCACTGCTTGGCCCCCAGTTCCTTCGCAACGCCCCGTTTGCATCGGTATTTCTGGGCAACGACACACAAGCGATTCTTCCTTTATACAGAAACGAGGGAAAATCCTTTTAGGTTTGTTTTCATAAATTAAAATAGCAGAAAAAAAGATGGTTTTTAAGGAACAATGGAGATTTCCTCCCAGGCAAAAAGCCTCTTTGCTTCAGCAGGCTGAAATCAGCTGCAAGAAGCTGAAAAGCCTCGGCAGGGAGGGTTTGAGACAGCAAAGGAGGGACGTGGCCAGAACAGGCACCGGGACAGTTAAGCACCCACTGCACTCATCCTGCCTGCACCTCAGCACCAGGCTGCCGGCCGCCTCGGGTGCCTGTCCCAGGACTTGTTCTCCAGCTGGGAAGAATGTGCCCTATCTCCAGCCTCCTCCCTGAAATCGTGACAAATTATCTCAGCGTTACGCGACTCCAGGTGGGTCTGAGGCAGGGCCTGCAGAGTTTGTCCCGTGACCTCTCCTGGTATCTGCTCTGGGTAACGGCACAGCCCCCAAAAGCTGCATCAAACCACGAGCTGCCGTGCAAAGGCAGGAGTGAGCGGCCAGGGACGTGAGGGGTCAGTGATCCCCTACTCCAGAGCTGCTGTGGGACCTCGTGTTTTAAACCACAGCCTCATTAAACTAAAACCCACCACTCTCTACAGCTCAAGCTTCCCCGGGCTGGGGCCTGTTCTCCTTGAGATCATTATTAATGATCTGGACTCATTACTGAGGGCACTCTCAGCAAGTTTGTAGGCACACCAGGTTGGGTGGGAGTGTTGATCTGCTAGAAGGTCAAGAGGCTCTTCAGAGGGATCTGGCCAGGCTGGATTGATGGCCAGAGGCCAACAGGATGAGCTTCAAGAAGGCCCAGGGCCAAGTCCCGCCCTTGGGTCACNAGGACAAGAGGAACTGGCCTCTAGTTGCCCCAGGGGAGGTTTAGGTTGGAGCTGAGGAACAATTTCCTCCCCTCCACGGTTGTCCAGGCCTGGCCCAGGCTGCCCAGGGCAGGGCTGGAGTCCCCAGGATCCCTGGAGGGATTTCCAAGCCCTGGAGATGCGGTGCTGAGGGACATGGGCTAGTAGTGCCCTGGCAGGGCTGGGGCAATGGTTGGACTCCATGGTCTTAAGAGTCTCTTCCAATCAAAACAATTTTATGACTCCTTGAGGAATCCTTCCAGATCTGCTCATCTCAAGGGGTCTGGCACCTGGGGTTGAGCAGCAGGATCCAAACTGGGGCAGTTCTTCACACCTGGACGGGCACGAAGGCGCAGCCCGTGGCCACCTACTTCAGCTGCAGCTTCAGAATAACACTGCAAGGAGCAAAATTCACACACACGGGACGCAAGGACCTGTGAGGATGGTCTTCTAAACCTGACTCACTTGCACTGACTCACCTGAGGCACCGCCAGGAACCTGACCAAGGGCAGCTCTTCCCCTCTCCTTGCCACTAGACCAGACAATGAGCTTTTCCTCCTGCCACAGGGGGAAGGTGTTGACAACCTCAAACAAAAGTGTTGTCCTGCAAAAAGAGCTGCCCAAGCTGTGCTGTTCCCACTCCAAAGCCTCCAGGTGGAGCATGTTCTGGATTTGTAGGGCAAGCAGATTTAAGGAAGAAGCCCTTCTGAAATGTTGGTAGTGAAGACCCCCTGTTGAGAAGAGGTGATTCGCCAACCACTGCTACAGAGGGCCCTACAGAGGGATTAGGCAAAGCTGTCACCCAGCGGCGACTCTGGTGGCTGGAGAAGCGGCGGCTCTCGGCCGGAGCAGACGACACTTACGGGAACTCTGTCGCTGAGGCTTGACCAGGAAAACACCGCAGAAACCACCAGCACCAGCAGGTTGACTCTGGCAGCGGCAGAGAGGAGACCGGCCCAGTGATTCATGGCCACCAGCCTGCAATGCAAAGGGAAACAACACCAACAGGATTTCAGTCCCTGTTTTCCCAGGTTCCCGCACCCTTTACACGGTAGTTTGCAATACACCACGAGTTCAGGGGTGTGACACCACAGGACACGAACACCTCGAGGTGTTAGCACCCAGGTTTCATTGGGGGCAGCCGATTGCAGGGGTGCCGATTTTCCTGCTCATGGAGTTTACACCAGGTAACAACCAAGTAGCTTATATTGACCCCACAGGGGCTTATCTCTCTGCTGGAAAATCACAGAATCACAGAACATTTTCGTCTGGAAGAGACCTTCAAGATCATAATTTCGTAGCCCTATCAACACCACTAAACCATGTCCCTCAAATACGAGAAGACTTGCCAGTCTTGCTTAAAATCCATGTGTTGTGCCACGAACGCTAACTACAAGGAAAACCAAAAATCAGTGTGATCCTGTGAAGGCCCTTTCTGCCTGTGCCTCCTTGTCAGCACAGAAGCGTCTGCGTTAATTCCAAGGAAACAAAAGTACCAGCCGGGAAAGGGTCGGGAGTTTCCGTGAAGCCACGCGGAGCCTTCCCTTGAGGAAAACAACATTTGAGGAAAAAAACTTTTACGTGGTGGTTCCTACAGGGCAAGTGCTCCGAGTGCCAGCTCCTCCGGACCAGGAGCCGGCTCTGCCTGTACACCACGAAGCAATCCCACGGCTACAGCCACCCCGACCGACCACAGCCCACCTGCTCGACAAGACGGGGGGAAAGAAGAAGGACCGTGCTCCCGCAGCTGCCGGTCACCCCGGCATGGAGCTCGTGTCCCCTGCCTGCCCCTGCTGCCTCCCAGCACCGGGGCTTCCAAGCCAGCCCCGGCGCCCAGCGCCTGGTGCCGGGCTGGGGCAGGAGCGGCCCGTCGGCCACGCAGCCGGCACAAGTGCTGCCTTTGATTGGCTCTAAATTTACACGCTGCTAAATTAAACCAAATGAGGCCTTTTGAAAGAAGCTGGGCCTGATTAGTTCCGTTCATTCCCTCCTTCATTACTCACCCCTCCATCAAGCCCGCTCCTACTCCTCACCAGGTTTTAAAGAATTTCCTGCCATAGGCACAGTCCTAAGTATCTTCCTTTTTGTCCCCACCATCCACCACACCGCATCACAGGTAGTTTTCCTTCCTTGAAGCAGCCACCTTCTTCTTCACAAAGCAGAAACCAAGCCCTGCCGCCAAAGGCTCTCTCCCCCACAAAAAACCTTTGGAGACATGGAGGGAGCGGAGCCCTCTCCTTCCACCCTTTTATTGCTGGCTTGTCTCCCTGCTCTGAGATGTTACTTCTTCCTCTTCCTGGTTGGTTTTTGCTTTAGCCAAAGGAAGAAAATGGAAGGCAAACCACCACATCATGCCGGTCACTGGTGGACATCTAGGAAAAAGTCATCTGATGAGCTTCTGCATCTCCCAGAAAGACCCTGGCCTTCCTGAAGAGCAGCCTCTATCTTTGAGCTCAAATCCCAATCAACTGGATTGTTGTTTTTCCCACTAATTGCTTTTGGGGAGGATCTGGACTTCCGACACCCACAGCAGCCCTCAGCCATCAGCTCCCCTGCTTCATCCACACCATGCATCAAAACACCACCTTTCTGAGCTGGTGCTTGATACCCTCCTTCCATGTCTCTGCTCTTCTAAAGGCTTGAAGAACCACCTCAAGGACCCACAAGCCTTTATTAAGCTACAACCAGAGCAGAAGAAAAGCTCTCCATTTTCAGAAGAAAGGCCAAGACAATCTGTGGCCAAAGTCTCCATCTCCCTTCCAGGGCAACCACCCTACAGCCAACACCCGGCTTTTGAGCTGGAAACCGGAGCAGAGTTTAGGGGCTCAAACGCCATCTGCTCCCAGAAGATCAAAGTATTCTGGCCAAGGCCACAGCCAGGACCTCGGTCTCGGGCTGACCAAGACGTACGGCCCTCCCTTCAACTCACCTGGCGACAAACTGCTGCTTTTGATGTAGGAAACAGCCATGGGGGGGTGATTTTTCTAGTTATAAAACACACGGCAAAACTGGGATAATGAAAACTAGCTGTATCCCGAAAACTTCACCTGCAAGCCTGGGAATAAAAAGAGAAAAGAAGAAAAAGAAACCCAACAAAAGCGTCGGCTGAAAGAGAAGGCGCACTCCCATAAAAATAGAGCTCACGTGTACGGGGAAGGCTGGTAACAACCGACAGAACAGCCTCTTTAAAGCCTACAACCTGATGCCTGCCTGGGAGGTGACATCTGCCCGACAATGAGCAGTTTGCTGAGGTCCCAGGTAGGCAGGAGGAGCTCACGTGTGAAAGCGCCGGGGGTTTGAAGCTCCTGGCGAGAAGCCCGCGCAGGTTGACGTGCTCGTTCTGAGGCGGAGGGCGTGAGAGGGATTGCCAACCCCAACGTGGTGCGGATGCAGCGGGGTTTGGGAAACGACCCCCGCAGCGTGCAAAGCAGAAAGGGTGGGAGTTGTCACCCCGCCTGCACGGGGAGCCTTTAAGGACATCATTTTGGATCTAGGAGCACAGCTCCAATCGGTCAGCACCAGAACCGCGACAGGAGGACCACAAATTCCCCTCTGTGGGGAAGGGGCTGTTGGTTTTTTTTCCCCAATAACCCTCTTACACCAACGAAAATCAAGTATTGGGGAACAAGGAAAGGGTCCCACTTGGAGAAGGCTCCGTTCCCAGCAGTGGTCCTCCTGTCAACGGAGGCAACGTTACCGGCTTCGCTGCACAAGGAGGTTCTGCTCCACGGCTCCAGAAACCCCCGTCTGCACTGGTGGCCGCAGAAACACCAGCAGGGCCGTTCCACCCTCCGTTTGCAGGAATGTTTTTACCAATTTTACCGGCTGCGCAGCAGTAAGTGCCGCGGCTGCCGTAGTCACAGGTGACAGTTCAAAGCGAGTCAGGAGGAGGAACATCTTTCATTAACGGTTTCTGCCGCTGGGGAGACACCGCTCCTGCGCCACCTAACTCAGAGGCCATGTGGCGCGGACTGGGCCGCTCCAAGAAATCCATCTCATGCCTCATCTCAATTCTGATCCACTGCTCCAGGACATCACAGAGAGTTTCCCAGCCGCCCCACCAGGCTCTGGTTTTACAGCAAGTTGGAAGCAGTGTTTATAAGATAATCCGTGTTTTCATCTAGGGATCACAGAATCCCAGCAGGGTGGGGGTTGGAAGGGATCTCTGGGGATCATCTGGTGCCACCCCCCTGCTCCAGCAGGGTCACCCAGAGCACGGGGCCCAGCAGCGCAGGGTCCAGGCGCCTTTGGAATCTCTCCCGAGAAGGAGACTCCCCAAGCTCTCTGGGCAGCCTGGGCCAGGCTCCAACCCCCTCCCACCGAAGAAGTTTCTCCTCCTGCTCCCAGGGAACCTCCTGGGTTCCAGTTTGTGTCCAGTACCTCTTGTCCTGTCACTGAGACAGCAGCACAGGAATTACAAGCCCTGCAAAACTGTCTGCAAATTCACCAGTTGAGGCCGGGCACCAGCCCAGCCACCCCTCATCGAGATGGTCGGTGGGACCGAAAGCATCAACAGCATGTTGTGTGTCTACGAGCGCAAAAAATTGACAGAGCTCCCCTTGCTGAGCGTAGGGTGGCATCGGAGAACAATCAAACAATGAAAGCCACAGAGGAACCCAGCCCAGCCCGAGCACCCTTCGGCCAAACCAGTGACACAAAGACCTCTAAACACTCACGGCCTCTCAGCCCGAAGCCAAAGCTTGATGAGCAATAACAGTTGAGGGAACTATTTTAGAGACAGATGTGTAAATTGGGGTGTCTGATGGCAGAGGACGCATCTGCAATCAGTGTTGAGATCCCTGTTCCAACACAATGTCATTTTAACGACACTGGCATCCATGATGAGATGGAGACCAGCATGATGTGTGTCCTGGTTTTGCTGGCACAGAATCCCAGCCTGGCCACGGTCTGCAGGCCATGAGCGGTTGGAATCAGCCAGGGCAGTGACCAGAGCTGGCTCCACCTGTATCCCAGACCAGAAACGTCACACTTGATGTAAAGGGGAAAGTTTGCTGAGGATGGAGGGTCTCCTGCCTGGGCTCCTTCTGAGTCTGCTCCTCTTCCTGACCTGATGTTTTCTTCCTCTGACCAACAGGGTCCCCAAGTTTGTCATGAACACCCATTTTTGCTGACTTGCTGCTGAAGAGCAGAGCAGTGTCACTCAGACACCTTGGGAACACCCCATGGCCAGCACTCTGTCCTCCTCAGACATCCACACAGCTACATGGACAGGAGAAAGAGGAGGACAAGAGAGGAAAGAGTGGACAAATGAAGGATTACTAGGAGGGCACAGGACACTCTGCCCTTCCCCATTCGCTACACGTCTGCGCAACCCCCTGCTCTCAAAGACACGAGCAGGACCAATCTGCAGATCCAACTGCCCTCTCTTCTTCCCAGAGGCAATGCTTCCTCTGGAAAAGGGAGCCATGAGGAGACACCTTGCCCCTGTTACAACTCCAATAGCTCTCGTAAGACAGAGCACAGGTCCTGTCCTGCCAACCATGACCACTTGGTGAGCTGCTGCAAGAGTCACGATGAGCTATCAAACCTCTCACGATGTGAGCATTCCCTGCTGCCTTCACTAAGAACAGGACTTGGGGGGCTCTGAAACCACCTTCTGTCCCTTAAAAGCCATCTTCATCTTCTTCTCGTGCTTCTTCTTCCCTCAGATGAGGCCTAGAAATTACCTGGGTTCGCCCCAGGTGAGCTGCTGTGGCTCTGTGGTGTTAGGTCATAGGCTGGACTTGACGATCTCAGAGGTCTATTCCAGCCTCAATAATTCTGTGATCCACAGGCACCCGGGAGGGACCTCCTGCTCCGTGCGTCCGTCTGGTCTCCCTCCTTCCACAGCCAGGTTCCGGTCAGCAACATTTCCGAAAAAGAGACAGGAGGGAATTTTCCTCTTCATTAAAGCCAATATTGAAACTACAAAGATCCTGGATGAGAGCTGAATCCACTCGACTGATCAAAGAGCTAGATCTAAACAAAAATTAATAATGAAAACATAACAGAACAATCCTAACAAACCCAACACCTCAAGCAGAGCGCAAGAGCCCTGAATGACCAAACCAAACACAACAAGTTGCTCCCTCCAGGGACCTGTCCAATGCTCCCAGCGGAGCCTGGACACTGGAGCTCCCCGTGTTTGCCCGTGGGCACTGCTCATTAAATGGCTTAAAAAAACCCAACAAACCCACATGTATTCTTCTCGCTTGCTCCTCCTTCTTTCCTCCCACCAGGACTCTGCTCCGGCTTGTCAAAAACACTCCTACACAAGGGAAAAGTTGTGGGAACACCTTCCCGTATTTGGCTGCCTACAGAGAACCCACGCGGCAAGGAGGCCAGGCTGCCAGGCTGCCAGGAATAAGTTGCAGCTGGAGCTCTGCTGGTGAGGCACAGCCGGGCCCCGAGCAGCAGGTCCTGCTCTGACCTGAACCGGGACCACTGCACGGGGAGACATTTTGGTGGGGATGGTAGGATGGGGAGGGAGGAGAAGAACAAAGACAGCAAACACATGACACAGAGGGTGGATTGAGGCACCCTCAGCAAGATTGCAGATGACACCAAGGCGAGAGGTGTGGTTACACTCCTGAGAGCCCTGGGGCTGTTCAGCTGGAGAAGAGCAGCCCNGTTGGAGCCTGGCCCAGGCTGCCCAGAGAGCTTGGGGTCTCCTTCTCAGGAGAGATTCCAAAGGCGCCTGGACCCTGCTCTGGGTGACCCTGCTGGAGGAGGGGGGTGGCACCAGATGATCCCCAGAGGTCCCTTCCAGCCCCCACCATGCTGGGATTCTGTATCAGGCACACAACTCCCACAGAGCACCTGCACCCCTCCCCAGTACAAGCACCTATCCCTCACTCCTCTATCTCCGCCTGCTCCTGCTAAAACCCTCGCTGCCTGCTCCGGCTCAGCCCAGAGGTTTCCCAGCAGGAATCCCATCTCTTCCAGGCAGACACCACCAGCTGACAAAGCCCTGCGGAGCACCCGCTGCAGAGGTTAACGGGCAGAGGCCAGGGTTAACGGGGCACAGCAGCCCATGGGATGCTTGGCTGGACACCCACCTCACCTCCCCCATAAGCAAGTTTTATGGCACAGTTCCAGCTGAAAAGGCAGAGGGTCACTGGGATCTGCCTCATGGGCCAAACCCACCCAGGAGCTGCCATATCAGCCACCGGCACCAAAACCTGGAATAAAGTCCCGAGGAGTCAATCTTTAACCCCCTCCTGAAGGGAGCTGAGGAGCTTTCTGGGGAGGAACACAACCTACAGTCAAGCAGGTTCCCTCAGACCACTCCTGGCTTCTCCCTGGATCCAAACAAGTCATCCCCCACGCCAGGGCTCGGTGGCTCCACTCCTAACACAGACACCAGGGTTACAACCAAGGGGCTCCTCCCGCTACGGTCTGTGGCGGTATCTTCACACACTTGGATAAAAGGCATTCTCCAAGTCTGCTTAATTTTTTCGCCACGTTAATACTTTGAAAGCGGTCCCTGAGGACGCCTTTCGAAAGCAATTAAAAAAAGCAGTGGGACAGTAACGAGCACGAAGAGAGAACAGAGAGACTACCAGCACCACCAGCTCGAAGAGACTCTCGTGATGATTTTCACTCTTCCAGCCAGGCATTTCCCACCAAGATGAAAAAGCTGAAAGAGAAGGTGATTCCTTCCCTCACCAGCTCCTCACTACCCAGCACCTCCGCTGCGGGGAACGGTTTCCTGCCTCTCTGCTTGTGAGAAGGTTACAGAGGGAGACACGGAGCGCGATGCTCCGGTCTTCGCCGGTCCTTGGGCGCCGTTTGAAGCTGAACGAGGAGCCCACAGCTGAAAAATGCCTTGCTTCTCTCACCTCTTGGCAGCGAGGAAGAGCTATTTTAGATGTCACTCAGAGAAACCTATGGAAAAACCAGTTGGAAATCTGACAGTGCAGCATCCTTCTAATTAAATGATCCCTGAGGCACTGCAGAACCTGTCCGGCCAAGGGCTGGACGTTGCACGTCCGCTTCCGCGGGGGCAGACACAGCCCCGAGTCCTCCAGCAGAGGAGGTGGTTTCCCAGTCCCCTCTGGAGGCCCAACTGCCCTTAGGAGATGGTCCCAGTCGCCCGCTTGAGCTGTGACCTTCCTGCTGCCATCTCACCTTCTGTGAGCGGAGCTTTGATCCCACAAGTGCCTCCCGGCTCAGAGACCATCTCTCCCTTTGCTGCCTAGACGTGAAGGACGCCAAGGTGGAGTTCCTGAGCATCTCTGCTTCCGACGGGCAGCCTTTGATGCCACAGAGCATCTGTCTCTGCGACTCCTCCGGTCTCTTCAAAGAGCGGCAGAGGAGTGATCTGCGCAAAGCAGCGTTTCCTCGGGGAAGAAAAGTCACGCCGGCGCTCGTCTCCACCTCGTCGTGGCAGAACAGCCCATATCGGTGCTTCAAAGAGCTCCTCGACCCTAAACCCTTACAACTCAGTGACAAATGAAGGAACCTGCCTCCGTACATCTCACAAATCCCAGTAGAGGTTGTGAAACAGCACTGGTGGAGATGCCTTGGCCACCACAGGAGCCTGTGTGTGTTGTCAGTCACACCGGTCACAGCGCTCGAGGGCTGCAGCGTCCACGTGGCTCCTCGACACAGGGAAGGGTCAAGCAACAGCTTCTCTACAGATGTTAGACCTGCAAGTCAGGGCCTTACAAGTGTGCACAGTGAAGGGTCGTGGAGACAGCCTTGAAGAAGTCATAAAGCTTCCAAGCATAAAGCACCCAGTCCATAGGTCCCTCCTGAGCAACATGACTGTGCTGAGTGCTCTTCAGAACTGTGGGGGTCAGTCATGAGCAGACACTGAATCCCAGCAGGGTGAGGGCTGGAAGGGATCTCTGGAGCTCATCTGGTGCCACCCCCCTGCTCCAGCAGGGTCACCCAGAGCAGGGGGCCCAGCAGCGCAGGGTCCAAGCAGCTTTGGAATCTCTCCCGAGAAGGAGACTCCACCTCAGGGCTGCCAGGCCACATTTGGGTGGAGGGGGCTTCTCTCGTGAAGACCCCAGGTTTCAGCCGTCCCCTCCTACAAGTAGATTTTATCATGTGATGGACAAACCGTCCTGTGGAGCTTCCCCACCCCAGGCCGCTTCACTGCCAGTCTCCACAGTGACTTCCCACAACCGCAGACGTCACACATGGAGACGGGTTTTGGCAACAACCTTGACGGAAGGAGTGAGCAACCTCAGCGCACCCAGAACCGGGCAGAGGCAAGTACTCACATGGAGAAGGGTTTGCAGCGGCAGGGTCACGCCGCAGATTCGTTCCGAGGTAAGGACCCTGCCATTTATGCATTAAATGGCACATTTATTCTGCTACTCAGGAAGAAATAATAATTACAGCGGCCTCCAGTCTCCAGCTCTTTCAGTTTGTACTTAAAGAAAGAGCTAAAAAAAAAAAAAAAAAGAACCAAAAAAAAAAGCGCTTCCACCAAAAAAAAAAAAAATAAAAAAAAAAAAAAAAAAAAATCTCTGAACTGGCTTTTAGTCGCTGGACAAAAGAGGCCCAGCCGACGAGCGGCTCTCTTATTGTCCCGGCCGATTCCTGTTTCGTAACGGCAGCCAAGCTCCGCGGGCAAAGCACTTCAGGAGGGCTCGGGTGGCTGAGCAGAGCTGACCTTCGGCCTCCTGCCTCACCACGGTGCTCCAGGTGCGCGTCGCAACCGGCCGGGAACGCGCTGCCTGTGGCGCTTGCCGCTGGAATCGCAATCGGAGCGCTGGGCCGGCCTGGGTGTCCTTTGAAAAGCGCACGCCGGTGGGTCTGGCCATGAGATGTCCGCTCCCAGACGCATTTCTGGAGCACATAACTCTCCTTCTAATCAAGGAGTCGGTCCTGTCTCAGTGCAGATTTATAGAGAGGGTTTTTCTTCTCAGGGGCAGTAATAGATGGACAGTAGGAAAGAGAAGAAATTAATAAACATAGTAATTATTCCCCGAGCTGCAAACAGGAGCGATTCCTCACCCTGAGACAACTCTGGAAAACAAGATTAAAATGCTTAGGGGACATATTCTCAAAACCGCAGGTAATAGAACAGATAAAAATGTATTTACAGTCTCTCACGGGGGACGTGTACTTTGTATTCTGCTGAGGAAGGTAATACTCCACTCCCCATTACCGAGCTAAAAGGGTGCCCTAAAAAAAGCAACTTAACAAAGCATTTTTAATGGCAACTGGGTCCAGTTCCAGAAACACAGGCTCTCTTCTCCTGCC
This sequence comes from Baryphthengus martii, assembly GCA_013396935.1. NCBI lineage: Eukaryota > Metazoa > Chordata > Aves > Coraciiformes > Momotidae > Baryphthengus > Baryphthengus martii. Next base: position 31,426 of record VWZK01007930.1, on the reverse strand, counting down.
CTACGCACCGAAGCACAACGAGAAACACAACCAGCATCTGTCAGAACGCCCGGCACACAAACGACGTTAATCACCTACGGAAGCAACACCATTTAACACCCAGCAAAAATCCCAGGCTGGAATGGGAGGTGGGATGAAGCAACGCTCCTGCTGCACACGCTCTTGAGGAGGAAGAGCAGGAGGCGAAGAAGGGCAGGCTTCCCTTTCCCGATTTCCCCGGTGCCTGCAAAGCCCCGGCTGCCAGCTAACAGACTGCGCCTGAAGTACCTGCCAGCACAACCCATTTGTCATGTGTCAGATCAAATAAACTCTTAGGAGACCACTGTGCTCCCTGAAGCAGACGGGCTGCCAAACTCCAAAGGAGAAATCCAAGAAACCCGGGCTGGCCGGTGTCAGAGCCGAGCGCTGACGGAGCCCAGCAGGCTTCGTCTTTTTCAAAGGTGCCAGTACGACACAATCTGCTCCCGGGCCGTACAAATTCGGTGCTTCAATTATCCCTCTGAGCTGAAGCTCCTTCTAGTCCGGAATCTCGGCATTCCTCATCCAGCGGCGCAGCATCCCGCTCGTCCTCGGAGGGCGTTCAGAAGGCTAATGTCTGTCAAAGGGCCTTGGCTCGTGCCGTGCCCCGGTGGATCGCTGGCATCCGAGCAGGCGCTCCTCTCCTCCCCGCCAGCCTCCAAAATTCAGTTACAAGTTACTGCTTTTTTCTTTTAATTAGTCCTAAAGCCTTTTTTTTTGTGTTCATTCCTGAGCACTGTCACAGCTTCCCACACCCTGGGCTTGTGTTCTTCCAGACCTTGAGCGGAGGCTCCTCGTGGGTTCTCCCGTTTGCTGCATAGTCCGGCAAGAACCATTAAAGCACAGGCACTGGACTCTGCAGTGCTGGCTCTGCTCTGGAGCACATCGTTCTCTCCCTAAGCTTCCAAATCTGCTCTGGGCACATCTGGGCAGATCCCCAGGAAGGATGTGAGAAGTAGGAGACGCTGCCTCAAGTCATCCAAAATCAACTACCTGCCCCAAAACCCAGCAACAGAACCTCAAACGTCTCTTCTTGGAGAAGAGCAGCCCCAGAGGGGATCTGAGCAAGAGCTCAAGGGCCCCCAGAGGGCCAGACTCTGCTCAGTGGTGCCCAGCGACAGGACAAGGGGCACCGGGCACCAACTGGAACCCAGGAGGTTACCTCTGAGCAGGAGGAGAAACTTCTTTGGTGGGAGGGGGTTGGAGCCTGGCCCAGGCTGCCCAGAGAGCTTGGGGAGTCTCCTTCTCGGGAGAGATTCCAAAGGCGCCTGGACCCTGCGCTGCTGGGCCCCCTGCTCTGGGTGACCCTGCTGGAGCAGGTGGATGAGATCTCCAGAGGTCTCTTGCAACTCCCACCATTCTGTGACTATATATCAACAAAAAGAAGGGAGAAAAGGAAAAAAATGGCAGTGTGAAGCAAAAAAAGGGAAGAACAAGGCAGCAGGCACAAGGTCTTTCCCCTGGTATTGGCAGCACCAGCACAAACCTCAGCTGCACGTAGTTTTCTCCATAATTTAAAGATACCTCATGCCAAGCTATATTCAGAGACTCCTTGGTCTGTACCAGGCCTTTTCTCCAGGACACCGCTGTGCCAGCCGTGCTTGGGCAGGACTGCGCACCAGTAGAGCTGCAAAGCTCCCGCGGTGCCGCTGCCCAGCACGGAGCGAACCGGGGGCTGCTCCCATCACGTGGGAAGTGTGAAACTGGGACCTGGTGGAGGAGAAGTCGGTTACCAGACCCAAGCCTGGTGATTACAGCGACGCTTTTCCGGCACTTACAGCTGCCGAGACGCCCAGTCACGAGAGCCAGGTTCCCACAGTCTCTCCCAGGCTTCACAGGCTCCAGTTTCCACCCCGGGGCTCTCTGGGCGACGACCCAGTGACCAGGCACGGCCAGTCCTTGCCCTCTGCCACCCCAGTTCAGCACCCACATGCAGGCAGAGCTTTAGACATCAATTCAGAACGTGGCTTGAACTCTCCAAACGGAGAACAGGGGGGTTCTCCTCTGAAAAACTTGCTTTTCTTCTCAGCTCTCTGACTTGGAAAAAGGTTCAGGGAGAAATCAAAGGGCCGTGGTGCTGCGTGAGTCAAGGGCACCCACGCTGATTTCCTCAGCAAATTCGGCTTGTTTCTAAACAATGAGAAAATTCCCAAATGCTAAGAGAGAACAAAACCCCTGCCAGCCACCAGAAACCAGTCAGAACTTGAGGATGCTCCAGCTGCCAACTCACCCTGCTCCTCAAGCGACGCTCTGCACGAACTCAGTGAGCCCCGTTTACATCCTCACCCATGCATTTCTCTACCCCTAGAAAAGTTGTACCAGTGCCATTCTGGTTTTTAACAGCCTCCTGCTGACACTGAACAGATTCCCAAGCTTCCTTGCATACATTTAGTGCTGGATTACCCCGCGCCTGCAGGAAGGAAAGGAATGAAACGCGCTCAAGAGACACTCGCTTATTCCTGATACTTTCCACAGCGTACCAGTTTATTCTGTGGGCAGGAACAAATCAAGAAAATCAATTAAATCAGAGTAAGAAGGAAAAAAAACCCTCCCCCTCAAGTGAGTAACTGCACTAAAGCGGCAATCCTGAGGAGGCCAAGTACATTTTAAGGGCTATACATTTTCACTTCCACAGGCTTGGGAAAGAAAATGGAGTGACTTTGTTCTGCATGCATATTGTCCACCATTTGTTATCGCCTGGCTATTGATGCTCGCTTGAAAAACAAAATTTAATTAAAGCCCACAGTACTGCACAGCCCGGCTTTGAAATATGCCCACATTAGCAGCTCATTACAGTAAATGAAATACGGCTTCAGAGAGGATTTTTCAAGTAACATCCTAAAACATTTACAAATTAAATAATACTCTTGCCGGGAAAAATTAAGAGCCACGATGTTTAGCAAGGGCAAAGAGAAGTTTACGGACGAAATCTGCCATGAGACGGGGAGGCAAAAAGGCAGAGAGGTGCCAGAGGGCTCCTCTAGACCTTGTCGGGACAGTTCTCCCCGTACCAAAAGCCAGACAAGCCGAGCGTGCCAGTGCCAGGTGGGCAGAAAGGGCAGCGCCCCGAGCCCAAGGAGGTGTCAGGGTCTGGGGTGTGCTGGGGAGGTGCCTGCGTCCTCAGCGTGCAGGAGAGCTGAAGGCACCCCCACATCTGTTGTGTCCTTCGGAAACTCAGCCAGAGCCGCACCACTCATAAGGAAGCCACTTGCGACCGAAAATCTGGGCTCTGAAGGGGCTAAGGGGAACGTGGGAAGGTGCTCCTGCGGCAGGATGAGAAACAGGCTGTGTCAATATCGACAGGGAGGAGACAAACCATGGGTGTTTTGGTTTCTGCGGGTAAGTAACAGCCCAAGCCGGTTAGCGAGGCAGTGCCGGGCACGGCAGCAGTGCCCGATGCTGAGCAACGCAAAGCGGCACCTGAACAACCACCTTAAAAGCCCCACAGCTCGGCCTTGAAGAGATCCAAGATTTCTGTTTTCCCTAATAACATCCGGGGCAATGCCAAGCCCTCTTTTGACTAATTAGCGACTCCGAGAAATCCTTTCCCCTGAACAAGCGTCGCCCGTTGCCGCGTCTTTCGTGACGGGAGCCTGGCGAGGGCTGTGCCCCCATCTCCGTGGTGAGGCACCGACCCCAGCGAGAAGGCAAAGCTGCCCAGAGGAAAGGCTGAGGACGGCAGAGCTTGCGCTGGTGGGAGCCCCGGGGAAAGGCGGGCGGCGTGTCGAGCACGCACGGCGCCGGCAGGCAGGGATTTGGCGAGAAGAGGAGCCTGGCGGCCTACGAGTGGGCTGGAAATAAGAAGAAAAAAACCTCACAAGGGCACCTCTGGATCCATTTCACAGGAAGATGGTAAAAGATTCACAACTGCTGCTCGTGTCCGGCAACCAAGAGCTGAATTCCAGTAGGTCCTGTTGAGTTTATTTCCCTGTTATTTGAAGGAAAAATGTGTGGCCTGGTATATAATGATTGCAAGCTGTCAAGTTCCAGCTTGTGCAGAGCTTCCTCTGCAAAGGGATCGTTCCCTGAGAACTGGGGCCTCCTCACCACCCTCCTGTCAGACGATTAAACTGACCAGCTGTGGCAAGGGCCAGTCACGCATCGCCTTGTTGGTCCCACAACAACGAGCACCGGGACCCCAAGACACCACCAGCACAGGGGGAGATTGGGCAAAACCCACCAGAATATAGAAAATGCTTCTTAAAGGAAAAATACGGTGATAGAGAGGCTTGGGAGTGTGCTAACAGGGCTGGCACACACAGCATCCTTCCTGCACCGGGGAGGAGGCTCTGACAAGGCCGTGCGGGTCCGAGCGGTTGAAGGCAAAGCACCAGCACTCGTGCAGCAGCCAGGCAGGCTGGCTCCTCCCACTGACACGGCCTCCTCACCTCTCACGCCACAGAATCCACAACTCCCTCCACCAGGATCCACAACCCGCATCCGCTCGCCCATCAGCGGGCAGAGCGAGAGCCGCCCGGCAGCTCTCGGGCGGATTCGGGCTGACTTTGTGCCTTCCGGACTGGAGCAAAACTTCCCTAACACTCAAATCAGTGCAACTGGGTTGTATAAAAGCTGGAAATTGCTGAGCCTCCAGCAGCACAATCCATGTGTGCTGTAATCAGCGGGCAGTGGGAGCGCATCGAAATCAAGAGCGGCCACGTCGCAGCGTGAGGTGAAAAATCACCGACCGGGCTTCACGTTCACCGAGGTTTCAAGAAAAGGTGCCCATCTATAGCTCACCAGCGCTCCCCTCTGCCTCTGAACCCACCCAGAATGAGGTTTGAACAGCTAAACCAGACCAAACCACTCCTCCCAGTTTGCTGGAGGGAATAAAGACGATGGGATGTTCAACCTGGAGGAGGGAGCGCAGCTCAGACACCTCCAAAGGTGCCCTGCTTGGGCAGCTCGCGGTGAAACGTCTCGGCGCTCATTCCCGAGCCCACCTCTCTCCAAAGCTGTGTCAGGTAATTAGAATCATTAGAACTATTATTAGACCATAATATTATCAAAGCATTTTTGCTACACTTGCCATCTGTTGGCCGATAGATTTAACGGGAACATAAGAAATAACGAGCACCACCGTGGAAGGCAGTAAAGCGTTCTGCGCCCAAAAAGTTAATCTTGTGGAAACAAAAGTTCTAAAATTAACAGTTAAACCCTTAAAAACTCTCATTACGGAAACTACTTGGGTTTAAAATAGGAAGCTGTTAAAAAAAAACCCCTGACTTTTCTTTAGATACTTAAAGGCAGATACCTGGCTCGGAATCTCCTTCAGACCCACGTACGCATCTTCTCCCCACCTACCGAGTGACCCAGAAGTTTCTAAATCATCCTCCTGTCTTTTTTTTCCTCTCTTTCTGCAGCAGGAATTTGAATTATTTGGGCAAAGAGTCTGACTGGGCAGAGCACCAGCATAATCAAGACTCTTACAACCTGCTCACTGAAAATCCTAGAGAATTATCAGCAAAAACATGTCTAGAATAAAATCCAGCTTCTTGCATCCCAAGAGGCCCAAAGGGCTTTGCAAATTGGACTTGGGATGCAATTTATGCACCGCCGAGATCCAGAGTAATCCAGAGTGGAACACAAACTTTCTACCAGTATTTCACCTCCAACACACAACCCCTCCAGAGGAAATCAGGAAAAATCCACCAGAAACCACCGGAATGCTGTAGGGAGGTTGAATTTTCTGCCCTAGGACTGAAATTGGGTCAGGGCGCCCAGCTGTGGAGGACAACAGAGAGGGCACAGCTTCTCCATCCCACTGGTGACGTCCCTGGAGCAACCAGCTGTGGCCGGGTACCTCCAGTCACCAGCCCTGAGAGGTGGAGGAGATGAAAACCGCAAGAGAACTCCGTGTTGTCCTCAAATCCAGCGGGGCCCAGATGTCACCTCGCAGTTACAGCGAAACAAAAGGTGGGACAGCGGCTGGAAGAGCACGTCAAGAAAGGACCAACTTCTTAAAATTCCCAAAGCTGGACACAGCAGCTCAGTACTTACAGAACTGGGAGGCTGTTTGAGCTGGTCCTGTATGAACAGTGGTGTCCTCTCCAGTTAAAGGTGTTTCACTTGAAGTGACTCCTCTTTCTTGAGCTTAGTTGGCGCTGAGAAGGTGCTGGGTGGGCAGAGCCCTGCTGGAACGAGGTATCCTGCAACCGCTCCCACTGTGACACACTATTCAAGGATAAAAAAAGAGTGTAATTAATTTTTCCAGAACAAGCCTTCCCCCTCCCCACCAGAGCAGAGCAACTACACAAGGAACTTGGAATTGCTTGAGGAGAAAAATGTATTTTTACTACTTTAATCACCTACAGACAAGATCTACGGAGGAGCAAAGAGGACGCTACAGACACAAATCCCGCCCTGTGCTACCAAAGCGGAGATGCTCGGGGAGCTCTTGGTGGAGAGCAGGGCTGAGCAAGCAGAGATGCTCAGTACTAATGAGAGAGCTCATTACTACAAAAAAAACCCAACCCAACGACCAAAGCAACTCCCACAAGGAGACGCTTTAGGGGTAGCTATCGACGATTCCCCCTCACGACGGGAGAAAAACCTCGCGTAGGGGCCCTGGGAGCTCAGCCCAGGTCTGCTTCTATTCATCCTCTTCATTAATGGCCTGAACAATGAAAGAGAAAGTACTTTTATAAAACTTGAAAGGGTGCCCAGCAGTTAAGAGCTAGAAGCACTCCGGAGGTCACGGTCAGAATTGATAAAGTGAAAAAAAAGTTCCCCAAACACCCACGAATCAATAAAAAAAAGGCAAAGCAAGGTAAACAACACAAAGAACTGTCCTTGGAAACAACAAAAACGAGGGCGGGTTAGATGAGAATGGGATTTCATCAGGTCCCAGGGGGAACTTGTCCCCATCCAGACCTGTGGCAACATCCACCCCTGTCCAGTCTGGAGCCAAGCGTCTCCCACCCAGCCTCAGGACAGGGGCAGGGATAAAAAGGCTCTTCCAAGCCAGCATTTCATTTTAGCATCTCCCATCTGGCCACTCCACCACCCACACCTCCTCAAGCTAAATGAACGGCCTTCTCCTTCCCAAAAGAGAACAGGGCTCCTCACCCCCACAGCGATGCGGAAGGAGCACAGCTGTAAGCGCTTCCCTTCTCCTCTTTGTTACCTGCCATCGAGGAAGCTCCTCAAGCTCTGCCACCATGAGACGTCGGCAGCAGAGATGGCCCTGCCATGCTCCGTGGGGAAGGACAGGGCTTCTCTCTTACCCTCAGACAGCCGCACTGACCAGCTGCAGCCCACCCCGGACACAACCAGGTGAGGTGACGATTGATGAAGGCAACTCAAATCATTGAAACAAGCTTGTTCAAAGTGGCTGAGGGCAACGGATGCCAAACCCCGACCGCAGGTTCTGCCAAAAATCAGGCAGGGGGGCAAATCTACAGATTTTATGCAAAACCATCAGACAGGAGGATGGAGCCAGGCGAGGCTGGTCTCTTCTCCCAAAGGACAAGACGAGAGGAACCGGTCTCCAGTTGCTCCAGGGGAGGTTTAGGTTGGAGCTGAGGAACAATTTCCTCCCCTGCAGGGCTGTCCAGGCCTGGCCCAGGCTGCCCAGGGCAGGGCTGGAGTCCCCATGATCCCTGGAGGGGTTTCCAAGCCCTGGAGCTGTGGTGCTGAGGGACAGGGGTCAGTGGTGCCCTGGAAGAGATGGGGCAACGGTTGGACTCCATGATCCTAAAGATCTCTCCCAAACCAAACAATTCTATGATTCTATGAAAAGTGGGGCTTAACTTCCAGGAACATCTAAGATTTTCCAGTGACTCCAGAGGATGTGGGGTTTTGTTTGGAGTCAGAGCCTCGGGAGCAAGCCCCCTCGTGAACGGCAGCCAGCAGAGGTTTGAGAAAGCCTCCGTTAGCACGCGCCGGCTCCTCTGGCAGGGCTGCTTCCCAGAAGATTCCCAGTGTTGTGTCATTTTTCACTTCAGGTGCTAAGAATATCGGTGTGTTACTACAAAACAGTGACTGGCTTTATAGAGAACTTATCAACAGAGCGCTCGAGAAATCTTAATTACGGCTGATTCACCCGCCTCCCGAGTGCAAGCGAAACGTTATTTCTCAGAGGGGAAAGCCAAGAGAGCTGAGGTAGCTTAGAAAAGCCACGGAGGGAGTCGGTAGCAGAGAGGATTAGCACGCAGAAAGGCTGACTATTATCCCTACATTTATCCCAATAATCCACTGCCTCGCCAGTTCTCAGGGAATAGCTGACGGGGCTTTCGACCGCACGGGCCCACGGCTGCGTTTCGGCAGCGCTCCCTTTCCTTGCCGAGTAAGAGCAGACAGAGAGAGGGCCTGGGGGTGCTGGAGGGATTCCAGGTGTTTCCCTGGGGCTGCTGGAGGGACCTCGGGTGTTTCATTGTCCACGCTGAAGAAATTCTCAACTGTGAAAAGGGAGAAGGTGGTGGCAGCAGCAGCACCAGTCTTGGGTTGCTTTAGAGCATGGGGCTGGTGATGTGGGTGCAAGGGCTGCTCTGACAGCTCCTTAGCAAGGGCCGTTTCCAGATTATTTCTTGAAAAGGAACATTATTTGTATTCCTTCATAACTAGTAAATAGAATCACAGACTGGTAGGGGTTGGAAGGGACCTCTGGAGATCGAGTCCAACCCCCCTGCCAGAGCAGGATCACCCAGGGCAGGCCACACAAGAACAGATCCAGCGGGGGTTTGAAAGTCTCCAGAGAAGGAGACTCTACCACCTCTCTGGGCAGCCTGTTCCAGGTTCCATCACTCTCACAGGAAAGCAGCTTTTCCCCATGCTGAGGTACAACCTCCTATGCCCAGCTGGCAGACCCCAGGAACTTGCTCTCCCATCAGCTGCACTTCTGCCTTACAGTGCCTGGGCAAGATTTTGGATGTTTCTAGCATACAACCATCGAAAAACCCCAATGTGGGCCAGCTGGGAGAAAGAAAAGAAAGAAAGAAGGCAGTGCATCTCTTATTAATGCTACTGCCAGAGCAGAGATGAGCTCAAAAGGATCTCCCAGAGCAGACACACAAAGGGACAGGTTGTGCCATCGGCTTCTCAGCTGTAGAGACTTAGCTGCACTTTAAGGGTTTCTGACCAGAGCTGAACACGGGAGCAGCCTCCTCACGCAGGCAGCTCTACCAACAGCACTGCCTGTGCTGTTTACAATCCTTCGGCAAGCAAACGAAACCGTATCAGTGAAGTCAGCCTTTCTGCCTCTAAGCCGTATTTGTACTGGGTTAGTTCTATCAGCAAGACATCACGAAATAAACAACTTGCCCCTAAGAAACTGCATCTACACAAGTTGTTAGCGTAAACCCAGGCCATCCTGAGAGGCAGGTGGTCTTCATTATTTGTCAAAGATTACTTCTCCTGCGAGCGTTAGTCAGCCACTGACGTTAAACACGTTAAGGCAATATTCCAAACAGCGTTTACATACAAGATCTCATTTGCTCAGTTTTCCCTCCCTGGCTTTGTGCATCATGTAATTTCCTAGTTTTCTGGCACAAGATCCATATCCAAGCTCGTACCCTAATAATTAAACAGCTTTAAAACTCAGGCCTCGCATTACTGAGCGCATACCCTAAAAAAAAAATCCATTTTAACGGCCCAGAGCTACCAGCGGTACCAAGACACTTCGATCCCACAACGGGCCGTGTCTCCCAGCTCATCCTCCTGCTCTGTGGAACCTGGATTTACACCCCTCAGTGTACGGGATCCCGGCTGTCCGGGCGCCCTGTCCCGCACTCTGCGGGCCGGGGCCGGCCACAGGGCCCCGGTTTTCGGGCTCTCTCTGAACGCGGAAGGCAGGCAGCCGCCTCCACCTCCCAGCCCGGCCCCAGCCAGGCCGCACCCCCCGGGCTCAGCCCAAGCGCCGTTTCTCCGCCTCAGAAGCAGCTCAGCGGGCCCTGCGCCCTCGGAGCCCGAACNGAGGACCCAGCAGCGCAGGGTCCAGGCACGTCTGGAATCTCTCCAGAGGAGGAGACTCCCCAAGCTCTCTGGGCAGCCTGGGCCAGGCTCCAACCCCCTCCCACCAAAGAAGTTTCTCCTCCTGCTCCCGGGGAACCTCCTGGGTTCCAGTTGGTGCCCAGTGCCCCTTGTCCTGGCGCTGGGCACCCCTGAGCAGAGTCTGGCCCCAGCCTCTTGCCCCCCAGGGGCCCTTGAGCTCTTGCTCAGCCTTGATCAGGCCCCTCTCTGGCTGCTCTCTGAAATCCTCAGAAGAGGAGCAATTTTAATGCTAGAAAGAACCAGTCGAGCTGGGGCTGCTGGTCCCTCGAGCTCCCCTCCAGCACCTGCTCCCCAGCTGGGTTTTCCAACCAGCCTTCATCAGGTGGAAGCACGTTGTGATCTGTTGCCGACTGGATGCTCGAAGTCTGTAGCATAAAATAAACCAACATTTATTTTAAAGCGAAATACATGTAAATTTGTCCGTGCCTCTTAATATACGGGCAGGTTTTTAACGCTCATTGACAGATCACATTTCGGGGGAGTAATGTGTGTGTTTTGGAGAGGCTCTGAACAGCCCGGGGAACGCAGCTTATAAGACAATTATATTAATAGCACAGGAGAGAAAAAAAGAATCATATAAAAGCCGTTAATAATCACATCTATAAACCAAGATCTATCTTGGTTCCATTAACTCTTGAATGCTGGTGGAAGCAGCAGGTTAGAGCTCACCCAGCCTGTCCAGACGTCAAAGGCGTATGAAAACTAGAATCTAATTCAGCTGTTTATTATCGGTACTTAGGAGGCTGAAACGCTTGAAAACATAATAAATTTGGCAAAAATATCCCAAGAACTATTGAGCTTAATTCCAACCAGCATTTTGGTAACGTGACGGCAATAACCCTGACGCAGTAAATCACGAGCCGATGGAGATAAATAAAAGTACAGCAAACCGCTGCCAAGGCTCGGCTCTCCAATTTGGGAGGCGGTTTCCAGCGTTAACCGGCCGCTTTCCATTCCAACGGGCGCTGTACAGGAACGGCCGACGCGGGGCTGACCCGCGCAGGCGCCGCTTCTCCCATACTGGGTGTCACTGGTAAGCGTAAACCGCACCGAAATTCATAAAATTTCAATAAGACAGGGAAATTATACCTTGTAGCTCAAGTTGTCACAAATCCCGTACAGTCTAAATTGCAGCCCGAGCAAACCCCATTCGCCGGAGCCTTGGAAGCCCGAGGCGGGATGCGGAGCAATTATGAGGAATGAGTACAAAGCCCATTTGCATCTGAAAGGCGGGGAGGGGGAGCGGGAGCCCGGCTCCATTCACCGCACCACAATACGCCAGCTGGTAAAAGCAACTTTATTAGTGTCCCGCAGCAAAATACATTAGTAATTTGTAACCAGCCATTAAAATTCCCATCCGGTGTGGTACAGAAGGAATCGGCCGCCTCCACGCTGGCGGGTTTTAGTGGATTTGCTCTGGGTGCTCCCCTAGCAGAGAGGCCTGCGAAGCCCCCTCGGAAAAGCCGGACACGTGTGGGACCCACCCAGGCACACGCGGGACCCACCCGCGGGGCCAGCAGCTGGAAGGCAGCCCAGGAAAAGCAGCGTCACGGAACCAACGCACGGCCCCAAACCCGGGCTAGGGGAGGGAGGTCTCGTTTTCCCAGGTGTTTTCCAGTCGTGGTCACCGTGCCTGCGGTGTTTTTGTACTCCTCTGAGCACACAGAGCCTGTTCCCTCTCCACCCCAGCAGCAGGAATATTCTAATACATACCATACTTACAATTCATTAATTTTTTTTTTTTTCCGAGTGAAAAGATCTGATTTTCCTCTCTGGATCACAATGAAAACCGGCAGCCTGCGAGTCGCATGATTCGACTGTTAGTGTTAACCGTTAGTGTTACTGTCAAATCCTCTTTGGTTATAGAACAGTTTATTTAAAGCAAGATTATACAAAACAATTCTCAGCTGGAAATACACCCCTGAAATCTAAAAGCAATCTAAAGTAGCACACTTCCGCAGGCTGAAGCTCTATCGGTAGGACTTAGAAATTCTGAGTATTTCCCCACGTAATCTAAACAAAGTTATCAAAATTATATTAAGTAAATACATTTTGAGGAATAGTAAACTTCTGAAAAATCCACAGAATATTAAAAGTAGAGTTCTGGGAGTAGCAGTAGTGGGCTAGAGAAAAAAAATAACTGAGACAGAGATCTCTCTTTAAATACTCTCCATCGCCTTGAACTCACTGAGAGCCTGCACCGGGTTGACGTGTTTCTTCTGGGACGCTCTCTTGATTTTCGTTTGGGTTTCGTCTTGTTTCTCCCTCTTGACCAAGGGTTTCTTCTCCGGCGCCTTCATCTTCCAAGAGACGGCGGGAAGATTGAGGGAGGCCATGCCCTGGGACTTCTGGTACTTGGTAGACGCCACGTAGGAAGCCTTCACGGTTTGCACCACGGCGTTCATCAGGTTCTTGGCCGCTTGGATGAGAGACATGGCGCTGTCCACCTGCCAAAAGGGAACGCCCAAGTGTTACACGCCGTCAAACCCCCACAAACCCAACTCTGCAGAAAACAGGGGCTGTAAAAGCACTCGAATCCTGGTTTTTATGGGTTTGCTTTTGAAATCTGAGGTTCCAAATTCGAGGTGGTGGTTTTCTTCGGACACCAAGTGGTACAACCCTGGCTTGTGCCACCAAAGATAAAAGCGTGACCTGCGCCCTCCCCACGTTAGCGGCAATCGAGCAGGTTTGTGTTCTGCCCTTGGCTTTTGTGACTGCACCAGGTTTGCGCTGCGCGGGTTTGTTTGCTGGTGGGAGGGCCACGGGGGTGGCTTCTGTGAGAAACTGCTGGAAGCTTCCCTCGTGTCCGATGGAGCCAATGCCATGAGCTCCAAGACGGGCCCACTGCCGACCAAGGCCGAGCCCACCAGTGATGGTGGTTTTGCCTCTAGGGAGATGTATTTATGGGGAAAAAAGTTACTGCACAAGAGCAGATGAGAGAGAGGAGTGAGAATATGTGAGAGGAACAGCTCTGCAAACACCAAGGTCAGTGGAGAAGGAGGAGCTGGAGGTGCTCCAAGGGTTGGAGCAGAGATTCTCCTGCAGCCCGTGGTGAAGACCATGGTGAGGCAGGTTGTCCCCCTACAACTCGTGGAAGTCCATGGTGGAGCAGATCCACCTGCAGCCCGTGGAGGACCCCACGCTGGAGCAGGTGGATGCCCAAAGCGGGCTGTGACCCCATGGGAAGCCCACACTGGAGCAGGCTCCTGGCAGGACCTGTGGCCTTCCATTGTGTTTTCTCACCCCTGCCCAACCGAGGCGGGGAGCAACACAGCAGTTTTGGTGGGCACCTAGTGTCCAGCCAGAGCCAGCCCACTACGGTGGCTGAGCATTAACAATAGCTTATTCTCTAACGAAATCAATCAAGCTGTAGTAATTATCTTAATAACTGGGAATAAATGTTTGAATCACCCTGGAATATTCACTTGGATTGCAAAGGAAAGAACCCAAGTGCACCTTCAGCCAGGCCTGGAGCCCTTTCCAGCTCTAAAATGAGGAAAAAAATGAAGTATTTCTTGAAGCTTTGGTGCACAGCAGAGAGGAAGAGCCAAAAACGGGGCAGGGTGGAAGGAAAAGGGAAGGACCACTGAGGTGACCTCAGCTGGGACCCCACTTCTCCAGGTGCCAGTGCCTTGCTCTAGGTGGGACCTCCCTGGGGCAGGGATTTGGTCTTGGGCAGTGTTTCAGCACCTCTGCTCGGCTTACATGAGAGCTCAGCTGCCTCCACACACTTCCAATTCCTGCGTTGGAAACATCTAAGGCAGGTTTTTGGAAAAACCTCAAGGCCGTTGCTTGCCTAGCAGCAAACCCAGTTGCTTTTCTTACGGCGCTGGTACCTCCCTCTCCATCACACTGTGTTTTGAGAACCATATCGGCAGATCCGATCTGCACCCTCCAGCAAACCTGCATCGCCCGCTTCCCTCACCCCAGTCGGCACCCTGCAAAACGCTTTCGTTGCATTTGACTATTTCCAGGAATCTTCACAGCAGGAGGAAACAAATTAAATGCAAGGAAAGCGAGGAGGCACTTTTCTAAATGAATTGTCGGGTGGCTTCGGGTGCGAGCTCTTAGTGCCTTGGTTGGAGCTCTGCTCTCACAAAATTCCTGCGGTATATGGATGGGGTGGGACGTTAACCCTGAGGAGAATTTTCCTTTTAGGCAGGTGAGGCCCCTGGACTAGCAGGGGTCTTCATCTGATAAGCTGACGGAGGTTTAACGCTACTACTGGCAAGATTCAGTCCCAGTGGGCAGACTGGCGGAGAACAGCCAGACCCAGGAGGTGAGGCCGCAGGCGCCATCCTGCCGATGTAACTAACGCACAGCAGAAAGGTATGGAGTAACTGCAGCGAAACCCTGGAGTACGTCTCCTTGTGTAAGGACGCATCCTCTCCTCCGACAGTGCCGGCCTGCCAGCGAACGGGACGGCAGGCGCACAGCGGAGACGCGCAGCGACGCCTTTCGTTACAGCGCGTCGCTCGGCTCCACCGCGCTGGAATCCCAGCGGGAGGGCCCGGCAGCGGTCGGAGGCGCAGCGTAGAAGCCCTTCTCCCCAGCGAAGGTGCCGAATGTGGGCCGTCATCAGCTGTTTCCGTCCCTTCTTCAAACATCCTCCCTCAATTGTGATGGGGACGGGCAAGAGCGCCGGTCACCAAACGCAGCAGGGCAGGGCAAGGAAGAAGATGCCAGAAGAAATCAAGAATTTCGCTCCACTTCCCTCCCAAGTACCCATCATACAGATTCCTCTTTGGAGGAAGCGTTCCATGAACTACAACGACAAAATGATTTGCTAAGCACAGTCTGGAATAAGGCGGCAGGATGGCCTAGGGCAGCTTTTGACTGTTTGAAACCGGAGCAGCCACGGGAAATCCCTGCGCTCCTCAGGGCACAGCCATTTTGAAATACGAACATCTCTGGAGCACCGCAGGACCCCAGTGCGTTTCGAGGCCGTGCAGAGACACAGGGTAGGGTTAGCTGTGCTGATTAAAGGCATTTAACCTCACAAAGAGTGGAAAAGAGTCCAGCAAACCAGTAGGTTACGCAAAGGTGAAGTGAATGTGACTACAAACACTGCGGCGTAAGGAAAAGAGAAGGATGCGTTTCCCGCCCTTTTCGAACAGTAAGCGTTTGAACAACGGGGCAGCGCAGGCACTGCGCTATAAACTCTGCACGCGTTAAAACTCTGACTGAGCGCTCCAAAATCTCTTCTCTGTATTCCATAATGTTTAGCATAAAAGCTTAGCTTGGAAAAACTGTTACCCCGGGGCGAAAATCCAGAGGAAGCAGGTATGGTGCAGTTCATACGTACCCCAGACACGACCAGCTCCCCGCCGAGGTTCTGGACTTCAGCCTTCACCTTGCTGCAGATGTTGAGCTGGTGGCAGTACAGGGCGATGCGCTGCAGGTAGGCCAGGAGGTCCTGCTTGCACGCGGAATCGGGGCACTGTGAAAACAAAGGTCCGCTTTTACCCCGCGATCATGAAAACCGGCACGGAAATCGTTCGGGGAGAAACCAGACAACCCCGTCCTGTGACGGTGAACGTGCTCCAGACATCGTTCCCTTTTCTGCTGAGCTTTGGTTTTCAGCAGCCAACCGAGCAATATGAGGACTAAATATGTATAAAAAGCCAGAAGCAATAAACATGGGGTGAGAATACGGGGACAAAACCACTGGGGCAGTGTGGCTGCCCTTGAGCTCCCTGTGAAGAGGAGGAGGAGGACGAGGGCTCCCTAACCCTGCCAGGGCACGTTTGTTAATTATAAAAGGTCCTTCCTGCACCCTGCACAGGACCCAGAAGCAATGATTTGACATCCAAGATCTCCAATTGCAACTATCAGATGTTACCCACTCCAGCCTCAATTCTCAGTCCTCGGTAGGTTAAGGTAGGAAATGATAAAGCCGACAGTTACTCAATTATATCCAGCAAAGTAGATATTTTCCTGGCTTCTGCTCCCAGTTTTTAGCAGTGTGGAAACTCCATTCCTCATCAGGCATGAAATAAAATTTGTGCAGTGCTTACTGAAGCACCCACCCATGAGATCAAAGGAACTTTTTCAGCTCGGCAATTCACAGGCCGGGCAGGTAGCGGGGACGGCAGCGCAGTTCAGAGAGCTGCTTTCTCAGACAGGGCCATCCCTCGCTTGGCAGAGCCGAGCGGCGAGATGATTAATGAGACAGGTTCACGCTGGATTTCAAAACAAGAGGAGTCCTGCTGAGGGGCAGCCACTGTCCAAAATGAGATCAGCAAGCTGAAGACTTAATATATTTATCAGTGCTCTGGACGAGGGGATCCATCAACTTTGCAGATGACACCAAGTTGACCGGGAGTGTTGATCTGCTGGAAGGTTGGGAGGGTCTGGTCTACAGAGGGATCTGGTCAGGCTGGATTGATGGGCAGAGGCCAACAGAATGAGGTTGAACAAGGCCAAGGGCTGGGTCCCGCCCTTGGGTTACATCAACCCCCCGCAAAGCTCCAGGCTGGGGCAGAGCAGCTGGAAATTGCCCGGCAGGAAGGGACTTGAGCCGGGGGGGGAGGGGGGTGGTCAACAGGTGGCTAGAGATGAGCCAGAGAGTGTCCAGGGGGACAAGAAGCCACCAGCATCCTGGCTGGGGCAGCACTGGGGGGGCAGTAGAGCCAGGGCAGGGATTGTCCCCCTGGACTGGGCACTGGGGAGGTTGCCCCTCGAATCCTGGGGTCAGGTTTGAGACCCTCATTCCCAGAAGGACCTGGAGGGGCTGGAGTGTGGCCAGAGAAGGGCAACGGAGCTGGGGAAGGGTCTGGAGCAGGAGTGTGGTGAGGAGCGTCTGAGGGAGCTGGGCTTGTTCAGCCCGGAGCAAAGGAGGCTCAGGGGAGACCTTTGGGCTCTTCACAGCTCCCTGACAGGAGGTTGGAGCTACGGGGGTTTGGGCTCTGCTCCCAAGGAACAAGTGACAGGGCAAGAGGAACTGGCCTCCAGCTGCCCCAGGGGAGATTGAGGTTGGATATTAGGAATAATGTTTTCCCAGAAAGGGTTGTGAAGGCACTTTTTTTTTTTCCCAGGGCCAGAAAAAGTGGGTTTTCTCATCCAGGGTGGTACTTCAGCCCAGCAGAGAGAAACGCGCTGTGCTGAGGCAGCACGCACACTACACATGATGAACTGCAATAGATGGGGTTTCTGCCAAGCTGGGACAAGCACATCCAGGTGTGTAACACAGGCTGTGGAGATCTGGGTGGCTTTACAGGCATCCAACCTGTGTGACCATAAACTAACAGAAATCACCTTCTCAAGGAAGGTAACGAAACACCCGAAGTATCGGGAGCTCTTACGCGGGTGAAGTGAAAACCGTGAAGAACGAAGCAGCGGGTTATTTTTTTTAAGGTAATCAACGTTAGTCAGCAGTACAAGATGTTTTAGAGAAAGTCCCCAAACAGCATGGGCCAAAGAGCTAATGAAAAGTTGAAATTACCATTTTGGAAAACGCTCTCCATCTCCCAAACATCTCATCTAACAAAGCCACCGGGCAGCCCGGCGGCAGATTGGATTGAACGTTGACAAATGCACAATACGGCCCGTCAGAGGGACGGCTGAACGATCGAAGGTGCTTTATGGGTTCTGAGTTTACAGAAACCATTTAAGGAAAGACACTCAGAAGGAAAGAGGCTGCCGCATCTTCACCGACGGCTGAAGAAGGCAGGAAAACGGCAGCGGGGAAAGCAGCGGAACAGGAAACGGGATTCGGTTGTACGTATCCACGTGACGCGAGCCGGAAAGCCGCGTCCTATGGTGTGTGTGATATTTCTATGAGCGGAACAGAGAACTCAGTTCAAAGATGGATGATGTTTAAATAGAGATGTAACATAAGATACAAAAGAACATCATCAAAAGGCGTTGCAGGAGCCCTGTCCTTTCCTACACAGGAACACTCAGATGGCAACAAAAAAACCCAAAAGGCAACAATTTCAACGCTGATTGAGAAAAACTACATTATCGTATTAACCTCCAACAACCACAGCCATAAAACGCTCCATCTGCAGAGCTAGCTGGGGAGGATGCCCAGCCCCTGGTCACAGCAGACAGCCGCCCTCTGGACAGAAACGAACGTGCGTTGGGCACCCCCTCCCTCCCCAAAACCCCCAGGTGAGATGCTGACACAGACTCAGAGGTGGTGGTCGGTAAAAGCTGAGTCAGCTGTTTCAAGTCAAGCCCAGGATCTGTCCTGGACAGAGCAAACACACGTGCACATTCCCTTCCTACCATCTCAGCTGAGCCTGTGGAGAAGCAGAAGCACCTTTTCCTCCTTTTTGCAAAGAAAAGGGGGCAGGGAAAGACAGAAGAGCTCTCCTGCAGTGCATGCTGGTTAAGACAAGCACACGACTCCCATCCCCAGGTGTCTGGGAGGTGTGCAGAGCCTGCCACCAAAGAGACTTTTCTTCCTCCCACAGTATCTCCAGTTTTGGGTCCAAACGCTGCTGTAGTGATAACTGACATTCTCCCGCTCTGTTCTGCTCTGGTGAAGCAGACCCCACCTGGAGCCCTGGGTACAGTTCTGGAGCCCTGGGTACACAAGGAAGACATTGAACTATTGGAACGGGTCCAGAGAAGGCCACGAGGATGATGGGAGGGCTGGAGCACCTCTGCTATGAGGACAGGCTGAGGGAGTTGACGCTGTTCAGCCTGGAGAAGAGGCTCCAGGGAGACCTTATAGTGGCCTTCCAGCATCTGAAAGGGGCCTACAAGAAAGCTGGGGAGGGGCTGTTTTCAAGGGCTTGTAGTGATAGGACAAGGGGTAATGGCTTCAAGCTGGAAGAGGGTAGGTTTAGACTGGATGTCAGGAAGAAATTCTTCACAGTAAGGGTGGTGAGACACTGGCACAGGTTGCCCAGGGAGGTTGTGGATGCCCCCTCCCTGGAAGTGTTCAAGGCCAGGTTGGATGGGGCCTTGAGCAACCTGGTCTAGTGGGGGGTGGCCCTGCCTATGGCAGAGGGTTGGAACGAGAGGATCTTGAAGGTCCCTTCCAACCTTAACCATTCTATGAATCTATGAATCTATGAAATACCCCTCTCGAGCTGCGTGACACAGCTGGCTCAGCACCGCTTGGGAGGAGCTGAAAGCAGTCGGTCTGGGGACACAGCCACCGTGGCAGGACGGGCACGTGGCAGTGCATCCCAGTGGCTGTCACCCAGGACAGCCACCAGCCCGCACTCAGAGCACATGCCCGGGTCAGCCTCCACGGCACGGGGACCAGGAAAAGCTGAGAGCCCTGGGTCAGAGCAGCCTGAGAGGGGATCTGATTCATGTTTACAAATCTCTGAAGGGTGAGGGTCAAGTAGAAGGGACCAGGCTCTTTTCAGTAGTGCCCTGGGATAGGACGAGGGGAAATGGGCACAAAATGGAACACAGGAATTTACACCTCAACATGAGGAGAGACTTCTTTGCTGTGAGGGTGACAGAGCCTGGACCAGGCTGCCCAGAGAGGTGGTGGAGTCTCCTTCTCTGGAGAGATTCCAAACCTCCCTGGATCTGTTCCTGAGTGGCCTGCCCTGGGTGATCCTGCTCTGGCAGGTGGGTTGGTCTTGATCTCCAGAGGTCCCTTCCAACCCCTACCAACCTATGACTCTATGGTTCGATGACCAGCCTCGATAGCAAGAGGCTGCCGGAGCATTTTACTGGGAACTGGGGCAATCCCTGCGCTTGAAATCCCTCTCAGTTTAATGATCAGATACTGACGTGACCTCAACCTCCCACCACTACCAAAGCCAGCAGGCAACAGAATTTTCCCTTTCCCGGGTGTTCCAACAGCGAAGAACAATGATACGGAGAATTATTCTCTCTGCAAATCGTTTCCAGTTGTGCTGTGCTCCTGACTGCCCTACACCCCCACCCTGCACCCCAAGCAGAGCGCTGCTCGGGCCGAATGACGGAAGACGTTTGGCAAAACCTGCCGGCTGACGCCGAGACGCTTCACACCCACGAGAAATACCTGGGATAACAGCTTTTAAGGTTTCAAAGGAGACGTGCTGTTAAACTGCCTGACGACAGGAGTCGGGAGCTCCCAACATGCTGATGTGAGGTGGGGGGGGTCACGATTCAGCCGGTGTCACACGGAGAACGGGATGTAAAACCCCATCCATTTGTTAGAAGCCCGTGGTGGGGCAGGAAGGCATCAGCGCTCCGCTGAAACGCTTGCGGTGTACGGGCTCTGTAACTGCCAGATAGTTCTACACTAACAAGTTTCTAAAGAGTCCGTGAGCACGGCAAATGAAATATGCAAGCTGAAAGGATTAGGAGAGTATGGAGTCGGGGAAAAAAAAAGCTATATTCTTGTCAAAATGACTAACTGTACAGTCCTGCTCAAATTTATCTTCAAACATGTGCTTAATCTTTTGCATTTTTAAGGACCTTACTTCTACTAAAAGGAGCCACTTAGTTTTCTTCTGTGTTTTGAAATGGCTTGGTGCAGAAAACAGGATACTGAGTTTGCATAAAACATGCAAATGAAAACAAAATAAATAGCATCGCCAACCTCCAGCCCAAGATCCCCCGAGATCTGCAAGGCAAACTGCTCCTTGCTTCATTTACCTACAGCAGCAGGTAAATTTGGATTTTTCCAGAAATCCGGTTGTCAAAACGCCATAGCAAGGAGACCCATGTGAAAACACATTTCTCGGCGCTATCTCCCCACTGAACATTTCCCACTGCACCATTAATAAGCGAGGGTGACGACAAGATCCTCGGGATGAAACATTTCAAGGGAGATCTGCATTACAAAGATCTACTGCCAAAAGCGACGGGGTTTTTATTTCAAACCTTGCAGGATGAAATGAGATCCAGAGAAGGACCGAAAAGCAAGCGACAACCGGACAAAACAAAGTTCAGTCCGTGACTTAACCTACCTGCGTTTCAGGGTCTCTCTTGAAGGCAGAATATTATTACTAATGCTGACGTTTCTCTGCAATTTGGGTGTGGACCGAGCCCAGAGGTGGTTTTGCTTGGCTCAGCCCAGTTTAGTGAAGTGGCTCGGGACAGGCAGCTGAATGGCATAAAAACCCCCCGGGCCGGCCACACTCCTTCAATCCTAGAGAAATTCTTTTTAAATCCTTTCATACATAGAGCACAACAGACACAACAGCCTGGGACAGCAAATACTCCGGTCACTGCTCGCCTTGCTCCAAGTCTTCATCAGCTCTGACTGGACAACAAATGAAAATACCAGAGAGTTTTGACACCTCACCATTCAGTCCATGAGGCATTCGCTAATTGTTAATATTAAAAAGCGGCCTCAAAAAGAATATTAAAGGTTGTGCAACAGGCCACGTGCAGTAATTAGGGTGTTGCCTACATCATGGCTTTGGAAAGTCCTGGGCACGTTCTGAGGATGGCAGAAGCGCCACGAATTCAGCTGCAGCCCTGTTCAGTCCCAGGAACTGGCCTAGATACTCTGTGACACGAAGCACTGCTGGCATATTGCTACCTTAGAGGGAGGTGCTCGATTTAAGGCAAGGAGCTGCTGCTCCTGTTACTGCTGGGCATATTTAGCTGCCTACACTGCTCAGGGTGGCAGGAGAGCAGCTCGGAAGAAAAGGCTAGAATTTTCCAGCAGCGAGGCAGGAAAAGCAGTTAAAAACCCCTCAGACCTCCAAACTAAACACGTTTTCTTCTGCCCCTCACGTCTGCAGTACTAAAAGTTCTGCTACAGCTCATCTGTGCTGGGGGCTTACGAAATGAGTTGTGACTTACGTGGTCAGCAATAGTCCGTCCCAGCTTGTCCATCCTTGACCCAGCCTCCGCAATCTTCTTGGCTGCGCTGATCACATCTGACGTATTTTTCAGTGGACCTTTACCTCTGTAAAACAGAACAGAGGCTCCCTTCCAGCACCAGAAGACCCGAAGAGTCAACTATATATCGGTTTTCTCATTCTGCTCCACGCAGCCCTGGAAGCGATTCCTCACCCGAACCGCACGAGGGTTGCACAGCAGTAGGCAGGTGTAACCATTACAGCACCTTCGTTTTCCAGACAGTTTCCCCCCTTCCAGCCCCTCCCCATATTCAGATTAAATCTAGGAATAAAAGCATCTCAAATTTTACGGGTTTAAGCAACCTAACGATGATGAGAGATAACATTTGAGAAGAGAGATTTGCAATTCTCATGGCACGTAACATCGAGTTTAAAAAATGGTGGTGTATAAAATCTGGCAAATGAATTTCAAAAGGCATCAGCAAACCTCTCTTTCTTTTACAAATAACTGCACTAGGAACGATTTCTGCAGCACGGCAATATCGAGAAGCCCATAGAATTTAATGTTGTAAAGAACTGAGCAAATATATATCTATATATTCCTTGGGACAAGAATCACCCTTAAGAATGAAAGCATGCAAGCGAGCCAGGCAATAACTGCTGGGGATCTATAGATCAATTCACACAGTTATTACCACCCAGTCACTGCCTAGGAACGCGTCTCCCGAGTTAATACCCAGCCTTTCCTAGGGTAACATTTAGAGGAAATTATAAGAAGTAAGACTCTTAAGAGCGCTTGCAAAATATTTCATTGAGAGACCAGCAGCCCAGGCAGCGCTGGGAGAAGGTGGTGTGGGCTCAAATTAAAAGGACTCACCTGGTGAAGTCTGTCATTTCCATCATAATCATACACATTTGCTTGGCCAGGACGATGATATCATTACCGCTGTCATCCCATTTTGATACCTCAGCATCCAATTTACTCTTTTCCTCCTGGAAGCTCGCGACTTGCTCAGCAATCTTGGCTTTTTGCTCTTGAGGGAGCTGAGCCATGATAGCCTGAAAAGCGAGAGAGAGCGTTTTCTCCCATCGCCTTCTGCTGCCACTTGTAGAAGGCTTTTTGGAACATTTCACTAATAACCAATTTAAGTCATCCAGATGGGGGGATAAAACTTTAATAGCAATCCTCTACCTCGGGGCTTTACAGAACCATTTCCTTCCAGTTTGAATCAAAGTTTATGCCCGGAAAGACAAGTTGACACCTGAAACGTGGGCATTTGCATGATAAAACCGTTAGACTCCAAACAAGTTTGCCATGTATTACCATCCCTCAAAGAAAAACTGCAGGAAGATGGGGGCCTTGCCTCTTCTATAAAATTTAGGAGTCTGAGAATGAAGTTCCACATGGGTATCTTTCAGTGCTGCGACGCACGGAAGAAATATTACGAGTCTCTTTCCCGCAAAAAGCTAGATGGACTATTTTGAAACATCCGTACTGTGGAAAGAATCGCTGAAAATAAAGACTGTGTGCTTACTCCTGAATAAAACCTATTAGATGAGGTTTACAGCCTGTCTGAGACTTGGAGCCTTTGCCTTCATAAATACTGGGAGCATTCACGCCTCCAGGAGCAGGTGAAAAGGAGCCTTCAGTACAAAAACGCTTCTGGCAGCAGCAGTGCAAAAAGGTAAATGAGCAATGTCTGCATTTAAATAAAGAAGGGGAGAGGGCTGCAGGAAGAGTGCTTGTACAAGGAAGAAGAGCAGAAAAAATACTCCCTGTTAGTGTAATTCCAAAGCCGACGTGGCAGAAGCTTGATAAATAAGGCCCAGCTACCTCTTGCCTGGCTTCAGGCTGGAAGAGCCTTCACAAAAAAATCTTCCGTGGCACCTTCCCAAGAGTGTAAATCGGTATCGACCCAGACGGGGAGATGTCAAATAAAAACAATAGCTAAGGCCTGTTCTTCCTCCAATGTGCTGATTTTAAGCGTTCACCTCTTAATGATGATATATTGCCTATCAAAGCTTTCCTTTTGAACAGCCAGAGGAAATGCAGTTTAGTTTCAATGATTTCAGTTTTGAGCTCCTCTCCAGGTTGTCTCGATAAACGCTCGGTGGCCAAACACCATCACGTGCGTCAGGAGACAGTTTGTAAAACTTCCCTGCCCCCAAACTTCGCCTGTGCCCGTTGGAAAACAGCTGCACGACGGAACGACCTGCCCCGTACCTCCCCGCAGCAGCTCCCCTGGCCCAATGGCAGCGCCTACAACGTCTGCTATGGCAACACGTAAAGTAGCTCATCGGTACTAAAAGGATTTTGATCTTTCAGAACATCAAAAATAAACCACAGGCGTTTCTAGCACCCACCAGACCAACACATGCTGTATTTCACCCAACCTCCTCTGCAGGAGAAAACTGGAAACCAAGAATGCCCGTTTTCTGATCCAACGTCTTCACCACCACCCCCACAGGATTTAACCTGGATTATCAGAGCAAGCTGAACTGTTTCTAGAAGGCAAGTCACAGTTTGACATCGCTTAGATTTCTCCCTCACCCTCGCGCTTTGTCCAGCGATGAGCTGATCATCTTCAGTCTGAATACTCGTTCTGCTTCGGACGTCAAAATCCTCGGTCTCAAAGTCAGAATCATCCAGCTCTTCGGGAGTCTGAGGAAAAAGTAATTCAGTCAGAGTCAAACTACAGATTTCGGGGCTCTAAAAAAGACCAACAAGAATATTGTTTTGCAAGCAGAGAGAACGGAAATCAGCGAAGGTAAAAATTATTCAATGTTTTCAACAAAAAGGTAAATACAGGCACTGCATCCAGCTTGTGAACACGTGTGATTATAAACGCTTGGCTGCTCATGTTAAACACCATAGGGATCCTCAAAATTACACACCAGTAACCAAACAGCTGAGATTTGTCAGGACACTAATGCACTCAGGATTTGAAACACAGAAAATAGGGGTTTTTTGCAAAAACTAGCAGCGTTTTTTGCAACTTGGTTATATGCAAAAGCTTCACTTGAGATTCTGAAGCTAAAATTACACACGGCTTTAGGGTCTGGTTCAAAACCGCCGGACGCCGTCTTTAGCACAATTACGAATCAAAGCATCGACTAAATTAACAAGCAAATAAAAGATATCAGAATTTATTCTTACCCCTCAGGAAAAAGCAGCAAATTTTTAGCTAGTAAGGGCCAGCTTTTCTGCTGTAGGCTAAACACATCTGACCTAGTTCCTGCTTGCCTCGGATTTATTTTTGCTATTGCCGGTCCCGAGCTGGCAAACTTTTTATAAGGCTTATCAAGTTTAAACAGCGTGTTTGTCAAAATACTACATCTTTGCCTAGAGTGGCACTTCATGACAATTTTGCAGAGCTGGATCAACAAAGAACGTCACTGATAAATGCAATAAATTGGGATCAACAGATAAGAGGCAAATAAAGTCCCTGTTCTTCAGATTTCTTTCCTCTGAGTTGAATTTTACAAACTTGTTTTCCAAGGCGCCTGGATCTTGTGATACAGTTAAAATAAAGATGGGGAGGCAAAATAGCTGCCAAAAAGCAAAGGTGAATACGCTGACAACGAAGACCTAGGGTGTTTCAGTTGCCATCTCCTCTCCGTGCCTTGAAGAACAAATTATACCCACAAAATGTTGGACTCTATGATCTCCAGAGGTCCCTTCCAACCGCCACCATTCTGTTTCTACGAAAATCAGCATGAGGATCTATAGTAAGAAGTAGCTCAGTGTATCAATATTTTAATTTTTTTTTTTTTTTGAAAAAAAGAGAAGAAAACAGCTGCACCTTTAGAAACTGTTTATGATTCTCCAGCCTCCTTCTCTGCCCATCCAACCCCAAACCCAAGCAACCTGGGGTACACACAGTGGAATTCTGCCTTTCAACCTGTCACCAAGGGGAAAAATTCACGGAACCACAGGCTGCCAGGTTGGAAGGGACCTCAAGGACCATCTGGTACAACCTTTTGAGTGAAAAAAAAACCAAACTGGTTTAAGTGAGGTGGCGCAGCAGTCTGCCAAGTTGAGTCTTAAAACTGCCCAGTGCAGAGAAGTCCATCACTTCCCTTGGGAGACGATTCCAACGTTTCACTGTTCTCATTGTAAAGAGAACAACTGGGGAGCAACTTGCAACCATTCCCCCCTGTTTTCTCCACGTGACTCCTTGTAAAAAGGGAGTCTCCTTCCTCTTGGCAGCCACCCTTCAAGTCCTGGGACACGGTAATGAGGTCTCCCCTCAGCCCTGTGGATCAGGGACAAAAGGGCTTTAAAAACCTCAAGAACCTACAGATATAGCAAGGTATTAATTTTGAAAATACACCACATAAAGACAAATATAAGGTGTCTGAGGGACTTTTCCTTCTGGTTCCTATAAAGAACAAGTGCCACCGGACACCGGTTCACAGGAATCAGACCATTTGCCCCATCCAGACCTAGCAGCATCACCCTGTGAGCGTGGTTCCTCCTGGGGTCCAGTTTGAGATGAAGTCCTTGGTGGCCCGGTATCTCCATTCGGATGCCTCTCTTATCCAAATACATTCTACACCTTACAGCCCTTTGGACAAGAAATACTAACTACATTTTTTTATAGGTCACGGATGTGTCAGCAGCAAGCTGCCGTTAGCTACCGGCAGCTGCAAGAAAGCGGCGGCCTCCTGACATCAGAGACGCGGCGCGAGGGGAAACGTCAGGATTCCTGGCATCGCCAGCTCGGCTAATTACTGCTGACGTGGAATTGGCAGCCGTGCCTCCGTGTCCGGAATAACAAGGGTTGGAGCAGGGGGTGAATCAATTTAGTTTGTCTGCGTCGCAGGAAAGCACTGATATCTTCATCTGCCACGGGCTGTCTATAAATCCCGAGTTTGAGTTGGAAAAAAAAATGATATGGAGAGGACATATGTGGTTGTCAGCTTTTCTTCTGATTTCCCATCTGATGCTTTGCTTTGAGCAGCAAACATGGAGGATTCTATTGCAACGGTTACTATAATCACATATATTCTGGGCCCGTACGTCCCTAATTTACTCGTCACCAAAATGCACCTGCCACGGCTACCATGCTGAAAGACGAAGAGAGCTTCTCCACAAGGCATCTATGTTCGAGTCAGAGCACAAGGGAAAAAAGCAAAAAAAGGAATAAACCCCCTACGTTTGTTCTTGCTGAGTCTGTCTCCTGCCCATTTTTTACCACGCTAAGATTCAAGAAATATGTCCATAGGTCAGACTCAACCAGAACTTTCTTTTCTGCAGGTCCCTCCAATTGACAGCAGGAGCTCTTCTGCATTTTCTCCGCACGCCTCCAACCAGCCTAACGCTGCCTGGCCTCACCTAGCAGGTGTTAGAACTTCCAAGTGACACTGACTGCACCCAAAACACACAAGCACAGAAGAGACAAAGCCTCCATGAACTGGTGCCTGTTTACCAAGGTTAGTCAATTAACAAATTCCATGCTCTAGGAAGCACAGACTGAACTCCTGGAAACCTGGCTTTGCCTAACTAGCCTTAATTCTCAACATTAATTCCCAACATTTACTTCCTAAAGAGCCATCGCCTTTCATTTCTCAGCTCTCAAACCATCAAAAAGCATCTTCAGTTATGAATCCACTTGCTGCTGTTGAATCAAAGGTCAGTGGTTTTGGCACATTAAGAAGCAAGGCATTAACACGACACTACAAACGAGGCGTGAAGGGTCGTTAGCATCGCAACTCCCGCTATTGTCACCGCTCAGATCTCTAATGAATTTGAAGCAAACTGTACTTCTGAAGAGCCATGAGCGGCTTTTAAGACTCAGACTGTTAATATGAGCCCAATGAAAATCTGAGGCTGCCTGCTCTTCAATCAAACCGACGCCTGTCAGTTCAATAAAGGTGGGGGAAAGCTGCTTTGAGGGCGAGGTGCTCACCCGGATCATCAGGACGGCTTTCCGGATATCTCGAATGCCGTCGTACACCAGGCGCGAGGCGTCGATAAATTCGTTTTCATCCATCGGCTGAGCGGGGTCCGAACTCAGCGCTTCCACGGCGGCTTCCACCTGCTCCGTAAACCGCGGCATAACTGGGTGAAGAACACAAAGGAACGGTCAGTTGGTGCCCCGACGCGCGCTCCCGCGTGAGCCTCGTCGTCAGCTACCCCTGGGCCCCGGGCAGGGCTTCCAGTTAAATTCAAAACACCTTTCACAGAAGGACACCAAGAGCGTAGCTCAAGCCTCAGCCCCATTTCTGTTTATTATGCCGATATTTGGCTTTTATCCTTCAGTGAAAAGTTTACCACATCCTTCTAGAGGACAAGGAGAAGACACCTGGAGAAGCAATTAGAAACTATGAGATAAAATATTAAGCATTTGTTTAATGTTCCCTGCAGATGCACGTCATTTTTTGAGGGGGAAAAAACCCAAACATTACCACCACGAAGCTGAAGTTTCAGAAGGCACTGGAAGAGGGCAGGTTGTACTGCTGCACTTCAGTGACTCACTGCACCCCAGGAAGAACATCACAGAACCATTTACAGTCTGTTCGTTTCTTTGGTGTCACCCTTGATTCTTCATTAAAGTAATTAAAGTAAACCCACCAACTAACAGTTGGCACGGCGCTCACTGAAGCAACCAGAAGGACTCCTTACCCTAGATGGATGTTACCAGCTAGTTTGCAGGAAACACCCTCATTTATTGCTTAGGTGTGGGAGACTACAACCTACCTACAACATTTCTTTAACTGTTATATAAAAGACATTTTATAAAATTTACCCTAAATTATGATCCAAAATTTATTCCACTGGGCCAATGTGGCAGAAATCTTCTTTCTGGACCTTGAATACTTACGATCAGCGTGCCATTCAAGCACTGACTCACCACCTGGGACTCTCCCCGGTGTTTTAGGTTCCTCCGGCTCAGCCGACGACAGCGAGCACGCTCCGGGAGACCTTGTGCGCTGCGGAGTTTTCAGCCGCTCAACCCAGCCAAATGACATTTCTCATTTTGCAACAGCTCTGCAAATAACTCCCGCTAACTTCATTAGGGTATGTAAACGGACTCTTTAACGGACTTCACAGGTACAGGAGTATCCAGCTGCCCATTGCTTTGTAAACAATATGAATTTAGGGGTCTTGAGAGGAACCGGCTCTTACCTGTGTTGGACAGTAACTTCGTCGCTTCCAACACCTTCTCCGTGTAGACTCCAGGTTCGTAGTTATCCATTTCGGAAGTGACAACATGAATGACTCGAGCAGCACGTCCCCGAATCGCCCCAGCTGTGCGGTCTAACCCGTCAACGTCTTTTTCTTGGAGAGCAATGACGCATTTGTTTACGTCTTCCAAAATATGATTCTCTGGTGGTAGAAGAAGGAGGATTTAGACGGTAACGTCTTCTTTTCTGTTGTCGGCATCAGGGTTAACGATTTCTCACCTTGTGACCTGCTCTATAACCCTCCAGCAAGACGCTGTAAAGCATTAATTTTTAAGCCTGCTACAACCAGCACAGAGCTGCCCCGCCAAACTCGGCGTCAAAAAAAACATCAGTCCATTTACCTTCTGGCATCCACACTTCTTGCCCCTGTCCCGCCTCAACTTTACCAACAGGAAAGTTGAGTTCAGCTGAATTCTCCTCTAAGGTGCTTCTTTCCATATCCCTCCCCAGGACTGCTAAAGCTCTTACTCCAAACATTTGGAAGCCACTCCCGCACCATTCCACGTGCGCGGGGCGATGAGGCACCCTCCCCAGCACCACACCCCATCCACGCAACGCTCTAATAGACCGGGCCACTTGTTGCACGTTTCTAGCTTCCTACAGAATGTTTTCCTACAACCACACACATACCATCAGAGGACACTAAACTGTCAGCCCTCCATTCAAATTGAAGACACGTGACAAACGTGGTGATTTATGTAGAAAGCGTCCCAGCGCCAGAGGACTTCTTGCCTCTTCAGAGAACAGAAAATAAAGCCAAGACCTCTGTTTGTCATTTATTTTTAGGACATACATTTTGCTTTTTATGCAGAGATGTTTACCCCCATTGAGTCCAAGAACCTCAAAATGAGTAAAACCTCATAAGAGATTTCTGAAGAGGTTGAGATCCCTTCCTCCAAACTCAGGTAGCGACTTCTCTAACGTAGCCGTACCGACGCTTCGATCTTGCCAACCAACATCAGCACCTGGGCTGCTCGGTAAGAAACCAACTTGGTAACGTTTTCTGCTCTGTCACTTAAAATAGTTCCGTTCCCAGCGTGACTTACCATCGACTCAATCCTGCTACGCTGCCAACCCGTGCCACTGAAGTGGCTTTTATTCCCTGCACAGGTAGTAAAAGAACCATTTTGCAGGAGTTTGCGGAGCCGAGAAGCGCATCGAGTTGACTGATAGAGGAGCTTATGAAATGGCTGAAAGGATCGCTGCTGGAAGCGTTACGCTCCATTTCCATAAAACTAAGAGAGCCAGGTGCAATATTGCGAGACTTCTGTAAGCAACCTGGACAAAAAAAACACCCACTTGTGAAATACCTCGGAAGGAACTCAGCCTGAACGAGTTCAGCTGGGGGCAGGATGTGGCCCTCAGAGAGAGAAGTGCAGGTTCATTAGTGATTTGACAAGTCAGGGAGCAGGCAGCCAAGGTTCAAGAGCTGCAGCAGCAGAGTTTCGGTATTTAAAGCAAGAGACAGACATCCCCGCGAGCCGCAAGAGTGAAAAAAAAAAAGGGGGGGAAAAAAAAAAGCAAAAGCATCGGCGCCAGGCCAAAACACAGACTGTTTAGTGCTTGAATTCCTTAATGGATAAATTAAGCCACAGACCATTTAAAAGCCTCTTTGGATTAGAGGAACTTTAATAAAGGCATAGACAAACTGAAGATGAATATTTAAATGCCTGCTTGATCGTGTAACGTCTTCTGCAGGGGGAAGTGGCCAGACAGACACCTGTAGGGACGAGAGGCCGGCCACGGGCCAGTCCGCGAGGGGCTGCCGGGCACATCCACTCCGGACGATAACAAATCAGACGTGACGCCGTTCCGTGCGCCTGGCTATACACACGCTGCTACCTGTCCTACAGGCATACGGACCGCAAGCGCCGGGCACCAAATGCCATCTGCCGAGGCCAGGGTGGCAGAGCCAGCACCGCCGGGGCCGGGGCACTGCCAGTCTGCATCCAAACCAGTGGCCCTCTGGCTGCTGGGTGGGAGGAGAACCTCCCAGCAACAGGCTGTGGCAGCCAACCACAAGGGGATCTGGTCCCATCCAAGTAACTATAGGGAAGAAATGGGGTGGTTTGGTAATGAGGTAAGAAGAAAGGTGTTTTTCCAATAAAAATGATTTTGAGAGCCAAGAAGGAGATATATAAATCTGTGAAAAGCTAACAGAGTTAACAATCCCTCACGATTGTCAATCTTCAACCCACCCCCACCCAACACCTTCCACTTCCCCATTCAAGTTCTCCATGGGACAGTAACAGGCCCTTGTGGCCAAGAGGGCCAACGGTCTCCTCAGGGGCATTAAGAAAACTGTGTCCAGCAGGTCTGGAGAGGTTCTCCTCTCTACTCTGCCCTGGGGAGACCACCCCTGGAATACTGGATCCAGTTTGGGGCTTCCCAATTCAAGAGAGACAGGGAAATACTGGAGAGAGTCCAGGGGAGGCTGTGAGGATGATGAAGGGCCTGGAACTTCTCTCCTGAAAGGCTGAGAGGACTGGGGCTGTTGAGTCTGGAGAAGAGAA
>VWZK01007928.1:27230-39446 GCA_013396935.1 Baryphthengus martii | reverse complement strand
CATAAGGGAGATGCTCCACTCCCTTCATCCAAAATGCAGTGGAAAAAAAACCTACAAAAAGACAAACCCAAGACTGTCTCTGAGCCCATTTCCAGAGCAGGAAGCCTTCATATCATCACGCTTTGGTAACAAGCAATCTGGCCATCTCATCCCATACATCAGGCCCACACCTCTGGACTTGTGAGTGTCTATGTTGGGTTTTGCTCATCCAGTAGAGAAAAATCTCTCCAGGCCTACTGCTTTCCTGCATACCATGAGACACATAAAGCCATGGGACACGATGCTTTGTTAGCTCAACTGCAACCAGAACAGTTTTGTTTACTACAAATTTGCTGTAGACATTATCACTTGCCTAATGTATTGTGATGTTTTACTACACAATAGCCACAGAATGGCTTGGTAAAGTAAATCTTGAACCAAGTTAAATGAAACTCCATTTATAGCTACAGGCCATATTCCAAACGCAGCGTTAATGTATGATAAATACAACACAGGTATTCTTGTCAAAAATGTACACTAAAAACTTGATATTTTTCATATGCTCCCTAGATTTATATTCTTTTGCTTTCTGACCTCTTGCCCCACTCCCACCAAATCTGGAACATCTCAAGGACAAAGAGGATCAGCTTCAGGCTCTCACACATCATCTACAAATAAAGGGGGGACACAGGGGAGGGTGTCTTCATTTCTTCCCTTGGATGGAAGAAACATGTAGTGCATTTCATTCTTTCTGTAAGTCTCCCAAGGAACATGGAACCAGGAAGGATAGGAATAGAAAATTTTATTTTGTCAGACACAAAGCTGAAAGCCAAAGTTGACCCTGCCCCAAATCTTAACGTTAAACTGAAATGAGGCATGAGAGGTCACCTAAGTCCTCTCTCACTTGAAAAGTCATAGCATGTTATATCAACCCCTATTTCTGTAACTATTTGAAAGCGTAACAGTAAACAATACAGATAAGTGCATCAGATTTGACCTTTATATTTTAAAAAGTTGACAGTGGTACATGGCACTTAAAAACATGCACAAAGAAGAAAGTCTAACAGCTTCACAACACAAAATACGTAAAGGCGGAAGTCCCCAGTGCTGGAGTCCACCTTACAAAGCCCAAATGAAGGAAGGAGATTCTTAACACATCTTTTGACAGAGCACTCATCACTCAGAGATGAAATAGAAGTTAAAGCTCCACAAACACATCTCAGCTGGTGCGGAGAATTTGCATCTGTTCATTCCTTTTTCTATGCACTTTTCTGTACAGTATTTGTCTAGCTATATGTTGTTTCAGCATCACAGCACACAGGTGATTTTATCCTTCCTCTTTTTCCCACGTGATACTCAAGTTACCTTCTTTCAAGTATCAGAACCATGCCCAGTATCTTTGCTTTTGCAAACCAGCAGAAAACGCATTGAACACGTAACTAGAAAATGGTCTCCTTTAAGGAAGCAACACAACTTCTGTAGAATATTTTCAAGGAACTAAAGCTATTATTACAGAACACTGACAATAATAGGACTATTGACTGTACTGTTTCGAAGTACAGTCCTACTAGTCCTAACAGTTTAGCAACTGTAAACTAAAACTGCTAAATACAAAGTATTTTGCAAGACTAAATCATTTTGTTTGAATGGACCATAAAGCCTCATACAAGAACTCACAGTCAGTAGAACAGATCAAGTTATCTCCTGGCAAAACCATGGCGAGGTCAATCATTAAACCCGTTACTGCTGTAAACACGGTACTTGGCAAATATCATCTTGGATAAAGAGAAGAGGGAGCCGTTACTTTCCTTCACCCACTCATCGCCCTGCTTTAGCTGCACGCTCCCCCTCGTGCCCCACGCACAGCCCCACGTGCCGCAGCTGCTGCTCCTTCCTGCAGAGCAGAAGACATTCCCAGCTGTCCCAGGCTCTGCTGCAACCCCACATCCTCGCCCGGAGACACAACACCTGAGGCAGAGAAACTGCGCGACTGTAACGCTGCCGGGAGAGATAGAGGGAGTTTGGTTCAGTCAGGAGGTGATGCCAGCTGGAATTTGTGTTCAGCCAGCCAGGAGACATTTCCTGCATGTGTTAAGGATGGCAGCAGCTGGGAAGCGTACGGGATGCGATTTGCTGAGAAGGTGGTTGTGCAGCCAGAATCAGTACCTGGGGCAGCCAGCAGATTAATAAACAACCCCAATCCCTGCAAAGTGGAGCATGCAAAGTGAAACAACACAGGAATCAAGCTGAGTTACAGGAATGAAATATTTGAATGGTTCCAATATCAAGTGAAAGCCGGGAGTTTGTGTACAGAATTTAACATAGCTGCACGTTGCCTTTCAAACCATTTCTGAAAACAAAATGCCCTCTTTTACGGAAGTACTCATCAGAGGGGATGACAATACTCTATTTCCCGCTCCGTTTTGTGCTTCACCTTCAGGAAGAAATCAAACAGTTCTTTGATTTCAACTGGCCACTGAGTCGATTGCAAGGCCCACAGCTGGTCTGCCCTGCCCCAGAGCTACAGCTCTGTTCCTTCCCAAGCTATTTCCATCGTCTGGCAATCGGATGTGCATTTCAAGCGGTATAACATTTGGAATAAAAGCCTTTCTGAAAATTTTGATTTACTTAAAATATAGCTTAAATGAAATGCCTGCTTTGCTCCAATGCTTAATATTTCTTTAACCTGGAAAGTCCTACCCCTTCAGATGACCTGTTTAATTTCTGTCCAATTCTCCCTCCCACACTTCCCCTCTCAAGCTAAGTTAAAGCACCACAATCACACAACAATTTCATATTTTCTACATACTTTAATCAGGCATTGCAATGTATATAACATCATATGATACATCAACTTCACCACTGTCACAGTGTTTGTCATATGCTCCTGCAGAATCACACGTAGAGATTGAACTCAGCTGTCTCCTGTTCCCAGCCTGGAGAAAGTCTGTTGGTAGCTCTATTTTCTTTGCTCCATGGTGAAGCCTAACACAGGTTGCTCCTGAGCATAGGATGGCAGCTTCTATTCTCACGCGCATTTCTCCCACATGACAGAAACACTGAGGACTATTTCCAGAGGTGAATTTGACACACTCCACCAAAAGTGATATGTAATAGAAATGGCACAGCAAGAAACCAATCCTCAACAGAAGTGAACTCTACGCAGGATGGTTATTTGTGGCACCACAGTCCTACTCATAAGCACGCTCATCAGGAAACACTTCTAGACCAATGGCTGGGAATAGTTAGTACCTGTTGATTGTTGCACGCAAGTACACAGGGAATCTCGCATGTGTTTTTGGAACACTTTTCCTTCTTCCAGTTAACACTGGGAAACCGAAAAAAGAATATTAACTTATCAGTGACAGTCCAAGGCATGGCACAATCATGGAAGTGTCTTATGTTAACCCCTGGCAAAGAATAATTATTCAAAGCTACATTTATGACCTCTAAGTTAGAAAGTAACTGTATTCTCAGAGTACATATTTATACATTACAGATTTATAATTACATAAACTATACCTTTTTTTAGTTTTGATTTACTTGAACACTGTCTTGGTCCTATCTCCATACACATTTGAACTGAGCTGCACTTTCAGTCTACACTAAGCCAGCAAAGTGCTTACACTCTGCTTAGCATACAGCCCACTCTTCAGTAAGGATACACAAAACCACTTGTGTTCAAGATCTTCTGCCACCCTTCAACATTTTTCCTCTAAAAACATAGATCAACTTATCTCACAATTAGCTAAAATTAAAAATAATTTTTAAAAATTATTAAAAATCTTTAAAAAGTCATGTCAATGCATTCCAAGAATCTTATGATCTGTCCCTAATAACATATTGTACAAAGTCAACTAGCAGAAACTTTTGAGTAGATTTAATCACAATACATGCTAGTGGAAGAGGATACATTTCTGTATAGATGCAGTTTTCATGACAATGTTATGAAGGATAAGGATGGTAGACTGGTCATCAACTACCCTTTGCGATAGGAATCAAAATCATGAATTATTCACCTAGATGTACACTCATATTAGTGCCATTTGCCTATCACCCCTCATCAAGGTGTTTCATTACCTTCCCAAATTATTCTCTTATATTTCCTAAAACTCACTACAGATCTCAGTTTTCAATTAACTGAATTTACAGAACTGAGAAAAGTCACTTAAAATTCTCTCAAGGAAATAAATAATAATCAATCTTACTTCACCAATTTCTTTCTGCCAGCATTCAAACACTTTTGATACTCACCGAGTATCTGGAAATTTCCTCCTAGTACTCGTTTATTCTGTTTTGTACAAGTACGGCTATGACCGAACAATGAGCCATTCTTTATGCGAGCTCAGACCGGTTTACTTTCTTGTCACAAACAGGGTGTCCAAGCAAATGAACTTCTCACTCCCAAATCTTTGTAGCACTGACTTATCAATGAACAAAATCTTCTGCTGCTAGCAGGATTGCCTGGAGGCTGCAAGTTACACATAAGGAAGGTATCTGCAATCCTTTTGCCAGCTCAAAGCTTCCTTTGTGAAAGTTTTCTTTCCTTAAATTCCTTTATCTACAAGTAAGGCAAAAGTCACAAAAGAATTCTAAAGAGATATTTCTGAATGTTAAACTTGAACTGCAAACAAGACTGAGATGAGAGTTTGTCTTGATTTCTGTTTCTATGACTACTATTTGTTTGAATTAATAAATACACTAAAATTTATTTTTAATCATAATTCTAGACATTATGCAGTAAAAAACTCTGTATTTAGACTATTGAAATCCAAATATTATCACTTAGAAGATTGCTAAACTTAGAGCAACAGTCAAAAAATAATTTACATTAAATTGTTCATACCTGTTTTTTGATAGCAAGAAATATATGTTACATACATATAGGAGCAGATTACTATTATTACGGTGGCCAAGGTCCCACTACACATTAGATGGTTCACCATAACACTGCTCAACAGCCAGCACAGACAAGCAGAATGACCAAGGAAGAGAACTGGACTCCACCAGCCTGGGAGACCCATGACAGGCTCATCATGCGATTACAAAGTGATGACTTAAACCAAGATCCACAAATGCAAG
Source organism: Baryphthengus martii (assembly GCA_013396935.1). NCBI lineage: Eukaryota > Metazoa > Chordata > Aves > Coraciiformes > Momotidae > Baryphthengus > Baryphthengus martii. The sequence continues at coordinate 34,385 of VWZK01007928.1, read as the reverse complement.
TGTTCCTATTTATCTAGGTGTTCTTCCAGTTCCCACTGTATAAATCCACAGTACCTTGATATTTAGGAGCTGATTTTAGGCAGCTATTCTGATCCCTCTGACTGCCCCATATATAAAACATGAATAGAAACACCTAGTTCATAAGAGCATTCTACGAATAAGTGTATTGATTACAATTCTCTGAACTGCTTTATAGCTACTACTGTAGGAACACTTAAACACTAAACTTGTCTACTTTCTAAAACAAGTATTGTTAGAAAGCGTTCAACATATGTACAAATTGTGTTCAAGTTAATTAAAATCACTTTCAGCTAGAACAGAACTTTTAATTTAATTCTAAGTATGTTTAACTCCACACTGCAACCCTTCAAGCCTAAAAATAGCATGATTGCCAGTCTGCCAGAAATGCAGCATGAATCCAGAAGCTCCTACGCTGCACTTGCCAGGAATGTCAAGACTTTGAAAAATCACATATATTATATGAGTGAACACTAATCTGTAACACAAGCACAGAGTGCTCACTGATTACTTGTCCATGTGATGCCTGCCAGTGTCACTGCAGTTAATCTTCCTTCTGTGTTTTCATCATAAAATAAAACTGAAGAAAAGTTTCGGCTAGATGTGCATATCCTGTTCTCAAAAAACTCGTTTAAACATGTTTGTGGCTTACAACACAAATCAGTGACTCAAGAATGTGAGGGGAAAGTGAACTGTGTCTTTCAAGCAAACAGAAACCCACAGGTATCTATCTATACAGTCACACACGAGAGTGTTGTGCTTTAATTAAGAAGACTTGTGAGTTTAGATAAAGCAAGTTTAATAAAAGTAAAGCAAAAAAAGTAAGACAAAAAAGTAAAGCAAAAACAGCGCACAGAAGCAAAGCAAAACAAGGAATTCATTCACCACTTCCCATCAGCATGGAGGTGTTCAGTCAGCTCCAGGAAGGCTGGGTTCCATCACCCGTAGCAGTTACTTGGGAAGACGAATGCTATCCCTCCGAACCTCTCTCCCTTCCTTCCTTCCCCCTCCAGCTTTATATGCTGATCATGACATCATATAGTATGGGATATCCCTTTGGTCAGTTGAGGTCAGCTGTCCCAGCTGTGTCTCTTCCCAACTTCTTGTGCATCCTCAGTTGACTTCTTGATGGGGTGAGAAGCTAAAAAGGCCTGGACTCTGTGTGAGTGCTGCTCAGAAGTAACTAAATCACCCCCGAATTACCAACACTGTTTTCAGCAGAAAAATCAAATTATAGCACCATACTAGCTACTGTGAATAAAATTAACTCTATCCAAGTCAAAATCAGCATGTTCTCCAGCCCTTACTCCATACCATTTACACCATACTCAGGTCCCACACTATCCAGTACATCCTTATTAACCACCACCACCCTTGCCATCCTTTGATACAATATACAGACCATATATGCAACCATTTATAATGCTCTTGCTCTACTAGTAATCAGTCTCCTCCCACCTTTAGTTGATGGAATACTTAAGAAAGCATTCAGTATTACTCCGAAAACATATTCTGTTTAGGCCTTTTTCTTACTTAGAAAGAAAATTTAAGTGGTATTAGTTTGAAGGGAAAAAAAAAAAAAAAGTCATGATATAAAGCTTTCAAACTTCTCCTGGGCGTTGGGGACAAATACTGTTTGCTGTAACACTGCTTCACACAGTCTTACACTAGCACACATATTCGTACTAGAAAGAGGCAAGAGGAAGAAAAAAATTGGTGGCAGTCTTGTGAGAAGAGCACAGAATTAAAAACAAGCAAACAGATTGCAAGATTCATAGTTTGCTTTGGTGAGTTCAGATGAACACCAGAACCCTGTCATACTTCGTATCTAGAGAAACAAAGATAACAGGAAAAGTGTAGACTGAAAAAGGACGAGGGGGAAAGAGAATCAACAGAAGATGCCATGAGAAAAAGCACTCCGCTTTAAGTAGCACCAGTTGTAAATGACACCTACAAGAGGGAGCTTCAGGCTTGTCATAATTCATAGTGAATTAATTACTTAATAACTAAAGACAATAGGTTTAAACTTTCCAGCTGAAGTTTATTGCAGTATTTTCAGTCTATATGAATGCTCTATCATGTGGACCAGATATTTCTGTTATAACTGAAAGCAGCACGTACGTTAGTCTTCGACTACTAGTGAATTAAAGTCAGTGACGTAGACAAAAAATCATCAGTGTTCCCTTAAGGTATTTGTACCTTTGCTAGAGAAGGCACTTTTAGGAAATCATGAACACACTAGCAGACCTCTAGCCTAAATTCATTATTGTCACTAGATACAGATGTGCTACACCTTTGCAACAAATTATTTCTCAAATTTCTCAAATTATTTCAACCATGAAGCAATACAGCCTATGACCTAGAAAAAAACGTAGGAATATAGGTATGTCTTATGAAATCTGTGACTGCAAGAATAAAAGGGACAAAGATTTTAATCCAAAGGAGTAGCTATTCTTCACTGCCCAAACCACACTGGACACTGCAAAAACCTGAGACCAAATTTATAAGGAAGAGGGAAACCTCAGACTATCAGAATTGCTGTTAAGAAGCCCACAGTCTTGCACTTTTTTTGTTAGACTAAGGATAAAGCACTGAGTAACCTCATCCGATCTCATTGCTGACTCTGTTTTGAACAGGAGGCTGAATCAGAGACTTCTTGTTGCCCCTTCCCCCTGAAACCCCTCATACTATGAATTTATTCAGTTTAACTGTTAAGTTTACCGCTTTTTACCTTAGAAAACTAACTAAAGAAAATGAGCACATTTTTTCTACTAAATTTTGCCATCAAATAACACCACAGCTGCATTCCAAGCATAAAATAGTAGTGTCCAACAGCTTTTTCTCCCCAAAACAAGCTACCTTTCCTCAAATAATCAAAATCCTTCCTAGCACTTGTGAGAAAGGAGAGTTGCGTAAGAGTACTACAGGATGCAAGGTGAAGCAGACCTTACTGAAAGAAGTTACACTGCTGTGACCAATACCGGAGCACAAATGAGATGGTCTCACATGTGATAAATGCAACACTGATACTTTTGCATATAGTTTTCTCTGTACAATATCTATATGCCACCATATAGTAAGTTCTAAAATATTACTGTATTTACAGGACTGTACTAAAAGCGCTGAGCTTTAAAATCCCTGTATTTTAACGTAATAGTAGAAATATGTACCTCCTACACAAACTTGCAGATTCCTTAAATGTGAATTTAAATACATTTTATTGCACTGCAAGCAGTGACATCCCAGATTTCTCTTACTGCTCTAGCTACAAAACTATTTACTCCCAAATACAGATTTTTAAGTTGCATAAGTCTGTAGCTGTGAGAACAAATGTGCCATCTCAACTTTTAATATAGGTGGCAGAGATTGTAGAAAAATGCACATTTTTATTAAAGATGCCAAATATTTGGAAAGGTACTTTGAAAGAAAAAACAGAGAAACATCTGAGAGGAAAGGAGTCAAAAAGATGTTTTACTCTAACACCCGTACGTTTCACCAGTCACTAGGGTTTGCTATGGGAAAATACCATTAATAAAACCTCCCCACGTGCATGACCCAAACCACTTAGTTAAAGAAGGACAGGAGTTATGCAAAGCACTCAGTTAGGCACAGTTTTAAAATCACATGCCTGGATCCGCACACACACAATCCCCCTTAGAGAAAGCTTTCCAGAGGTGTCATAATGGCTTTTTAATTGGGGGGGGGGGCTANTGTCATAATGGCTTTTTAATTGGGGGGGGGGGCTATAAGACACAAGAAAACCAAACCACCACACTCGCATTACTAGAACGAGAACTAGAAGCTTCAATTTTAAGCAAAAAAATCTGAGAGCAAGTAGGGCAAAGAGAACACAAAGCACATCCCTCCCTCTGTTCCTTGTGTCCTTGGCAGACAGGCCCATACTTTCAGCCAATTCTACTGTTTTCTGAAGTGGTGGATTCTGTTTCAGCACCCCAGTCCCTCGGAAGCTCTCCCTGTCCACTCCAAGGCCTGGCTGCCCAGTCCCAGCCCCTCACCAAAGCCTCACAGCCTCTTGATGAGCCACAGGCATCAGCAGCTCCCTCTGCAACTCTTGCTTTGCTGCATTTCACCACCCTGTCCATCCCCTAATCCCTCAGCGAGCTCTCACAGGAAGAAACATTTTTCCCCTCCGTACAAGAGATCCACTGATCCTTGTCTTAAAAGGAAGAAACAAGTCACAATGTATTTGTTCACTGCAATTTATTTTGGTACCTCTTCGGCAATTGTTGTTTTACATAAACCATCAAAACAATGGCTCACATAGCTCAGTATTGTCATCAGGAGCAGATAAACCAGAAACAGCTGAGGTACTGTGCCATGTGGTTCTCTCAGACTAGACAATACCTGGTTAGAAGACAAATGTTACTTTCATAGTGAAAGAATTGAAGAGGGGGACGGAGAGGGGTGTGTCATTGGGAGACCTATTAAAATAGCAAAAACCAGGCAGGCATAACAAGCAATAATGCCAGGAATATAGCTCAAAAACATTCAGACTAAAGTCAAAAAAAGTGAGACTATGGGAATAAACTTTTAATGAAAAGCATTTTCAGATTCTTAGAAACTTCTGCAAAAGCATTCAATCTTGATTTTCAAACACATTTAATTAAACAAGTTATTAGTTTAACTGTGGGAAATACTGTCTGTGCTGTATCAGAAGCTAGGTAATATGAATTTTTAAATCTCCCTTTAAAAGTTTACCTCATGAAGGTTTTACCTTAATTTCTTATACCTGGAAACCATTTTAGACTTAAATGTTCATCATTTATAAACCTTTCAGAATCCTTTCTCTCTAGAAAGGATATTGAAGCCCTTCTTGGGATTTTCCTACAGTCTTGATCACAGGAAAGTCCTAGAAAATAAAAATCTAGATTTCCATTATCAACTGACATAGAAGCAAACAAACCCTTGCAACTTTTGCAAGTGGAATTTTAAAACCAATTTGGTTTTACATTCTTCATGAGAGAAAAGCAGCAGACCTTTCTATCCTTTTCACATACATCTCTACTCATAACCAAAACTAGATATATCATTAAAAGTAGGTACTTGCTTAAGGCGACAGATTGCCAAGAACAAAAGTACTTGTTTTTAGAAACGGGTATCCCTATCTGGACAGGATGATTGTAAATCCTAGTTCTAATATTTTCTCATCAGCAATAGGAACATCAAATCCAGGTTTACATCCCAGATCTCCTCCCAGTCCCCTCCTCACTCTCCTACAACAGAAATGCAATTTCTCCTATGCAGACAAACAGCTTTAGGCAGGTTCTGATCTTACATCCCTTCTAATTAACTTCTTTTCAAGATAACCAACTCAAATGTCCTCAATTTCTCATCCGAGTTTTCCACACCTCTTGGGTTTTTTTTTTGTAATCTTCTCCAAATCCTCAGCAATTGTGCAGTACTTCATGTGAAATAAGGTCCCTGACACTGGGTTCTGTGTAACACCACATCCCCCATCCACGCAAGAACACTATGTTTTCCCTATTAGTCTTCACTTCACATAGCTTACTTTATGAAGCTTCTCTTGGAGGTCCTCCACGATATACAGATCCCGTTCCTAATTTCAAGACAACTATGGTGTATGCACACTTAAACAGCCTCAACCTAAGTAAGCATCATTTGTTTTTTCAGTGTTGCACTTCGCCTGCCTTCTTTGCTCATTTATTGTCTTTATTAGTTCTGAACTTCTTTGAAGTTTTCCTTTGTCTGAAGAAAACTCTATTACCTGCAATTGTTTACTGAATTAGGAAAAGTGTTATCATCAGGTCAAGGGAGCTGATCCTTCTCCTCTGCTCTAGTGAAGCCACACCTGGAGTGCTGTGTCTAGTTTGGGGCTCCTCATCACAAGGGATGCATGGACATTCTGGAGTAAGTCCAACAAAAGGCCACAAGGATAATGAAGGAACAGGAGCATCTCTCCTATGAGACCAGGCTGACAGAGCTGAGACATGAGCATGGATAAAAGGCGGCTCAGGAAGATCTCATCAGTGCACATAAATAACTGAAGAGAAGGTACAAAAGACAGAACCAGGCTCTCTTCAGGAGTCCCCAGTGACAGGACCAGAGGCAATATGCAAATGAACACAGAACAACTGGAAACACTTTGTTATTGTGAGGGTGACCCTGCACTGGCACAGGCTGCCCAGAGAGGTTGTGAAGTCTCCCTCCTCAGATCCACTTAAAAGCCATCTCTACATAGACCTGGGCAACACGCTCCAGCTGGCCCTCCTTGAGCAAGGGGGTTGGACCAGATGACCTCCAGAAGTCCTTTGCAACTCAACCATTCTGTGAGTCTCCAGATCATTAATATCTCTAAGTTGTGGGGTTGCTAAGCATCTACTCAGAAAAAGTCTGTTTCTCCTAGCTTCCTATTAGTAGATGATACTTAAATAGCAGCCCTTTGTCCGTGACAAACACTCAACAGGAACTCATAAGATGTACCTTTCCTTCAAACAGTTACAACACATTCAAAACCAGGAAAATCAAGTAGTCTGTAAATCTTAAAGGCATTATTGTCAATTTCAGAAAATAAATTCAAAGATAACGTTTAGAGACAATGTGGAGAAATAAGACTTGACAAATCAAAATACAAGTGAAATCTAAGGATAAACCACATTTCTTTTAAATGTTAAATGCAGCTTAATTAGCCATATTTAATAATTATCCACTGAGAAAAATGTAGCACAGGTAAAATTTCCCCTAAATTTGAAAAAAGGTCTGGGGTTCTTTAGAAGCTTATTTCTAAAAGTAGAAAGGAAAACTCAGAAAATCAATGACCTGTAAACTTGATATGAAAGACTATAAAGGGTTTTTTGGTTTTTTTTTTTTTTTTTTTTTTTAAAAAGCCAGTATATATTTCTAAACACCGAGAAGATAAACAGTGCAACAGAACTGAGTGAAAGGCTTGTTCCAGAACATGTACTATCAAAATACCTTATTTCTAATGACTTGCTGAGCCGACTACAACTAACAGACGTGGTCTGCCATGTGAGCCGCACGGTGTGTGCCCAATTTAGCCAGTGTAAGGAACAGGTATGGATGCAGCCCATTACTCTGTCTTAATACTAACGTTCAAGTTGCTGGAGACTACCTACAAATATGCAAATTGTCCAAAAA
>VWZK01007928.1:0-27206 GCA_013396935.1 Baryphthengus martii | reverse complement strand
TGCAAATTGTCCAAAAAAAAAAAAAAAAAGGTAATTGATGAAACACCATCAAATCGTAACGATATACCAGATATAGGTCTACTAACTTAGACATTTCAAAACAACAGAAAACATTAAGTATTTTAGTAACAGTCCACTATTTAAATCTGCAGGTAGACATTAAAAAACTGCACACTTTGTGAATCAGAAAACCAAATTACCTTTAAAAAGAAAGAAACTAAGAAAGGCTTAAAAGCATCAGATGGAGTTGAACTAAATTGTGTACAAAGCACAATTTTGGCTGTAAATAATCAACCATACTAATCTGTAATGGAAACCAGCTATTAGGTAGCATTAGAGCAGAAAAGAATCTGTGGAAAGTCCCAGCACCGCAAAACAGACAGAATAAGCTCTTTTATTCTGCTTAGTATTACAAATATCTCAACCTATTTTGAAAAGCACATCTCCAGATGACATAGAATAACTGAAAGAAGTCTAAAAGCATCTATACAAAAATGGAAAGAGGCCTTGAAAAAACAACCTGAGGAGATATTTAAATAGATTTGTTTGGGCTTCAAGGGACTGAAAGGAGACAACATAAATAGAAAACTTCTGCAAACAGCAAGTGAATACACTTCCCTAAACAAAGGGGCTCAAATTACAGAAGATTTAGGCTAAACTTAGGCTAATTTCTAGGAGAATCTAACCACAAGCATAGTTAAACACCTATAAAGATTGCCTAACAAGACTGGAAACTATTTGTGGATTTTTTCATAAATTATTATTTTTAAGAGATCTCAAACTGCCTTTGATTATAGAGGTCCAGATAAACTCTCAAATCCCTTCCAGCCTCCTTTTCCAGAACTCTATTACTGGGGTTTTGTTTTCCAAATAAACATTTTTAGAAATGAGAGAAGAGGAATCTGCCTTAAAAATTGTCCAATATGTAGATAAAAAGCCACCTCTATTTAAAGTATTTATAACTTAGAACCTGTTAAGAGCTCAGATGCAATAGAGAGAAAAAACAGCTGTGGTAGCCAGTCAAGATGCTGATGATCTGGCAAGACAAACTCAAGAATAGGAATGAAGACACACCCATGGGAGTTGTATTTGTGTCATAACATTTTAGTACTACTCAGCTTTCTTTGAAAGGTTTCCAAATCCGTCAAACTAAGGTTACATTTGCTGCAGAGACTCACATTTTGCATTATATAGTCACGCACCTATTTTTGAACACATATTCCATATGCCAAACATTGCTTGATGAAGGCGTTCAGCTGTGCTGTGAGGGCGGGCAGTCTACACCTCTCTTATCTCCTGACCAATGTAAACAAATATTTTCAAGTGGGAATGAGGCTCTGGCACCAGTAATTTCAGAAACATTTGTTTGGTAATAAGGAGGTAACCCACAATCTTTTTTTCTATCATCTTCTAATGTGCACATTGCTCAAATGCTTTGTGAAACAAGTTTCTTTGCAATAAGCCACAGAACACATCATAAAATGCAAAATGCAGGCACTGCAGAAAATTGAACTGAGGTAAAGTTCTCACATATACTTTTTTTTTTTTTCTTCTACATGTATCTTTCACGTAGTCTACATGCTTTTCTCCTGGAAAACCCAGATGGAACATTTCTTATTAACACCTTTGGGAAAGCAGGGACTGCAAAAAGAGGACAGAATCTCCTAAGAAATTTAGAAACCCAAATTCTATGCTTAGAATACTCCTTTTTGAGCAGTGATCTTGGACTCTGCAGAACCACACCCACACATCAATTCTCACAAGACATGAGACCCGATCAGCACAATAGGAAACGAGCAGGCAGAGAAGCATGAAGAAATATGAAGGCTTCTTCCTTCAAAATGAGCACTTCCAGGAGTGTTAATCTGTTGATGTAAGTCTTAATATTTTCTCCTTTTCAGCAACTGGGAGAAGACAGCGTAAGAAAAACGGAGTATCGTTTCTGGTCTACTCCTGCTTAGTCCTGCTGGTCTCTATCATAGTCTACCTCATTTGCCAAAACCAAAGCAATGCACTTAAATATAGAAGATTTCTTTGCTTTCAAGGGAAAAAAAAATAAAACCACAACAACAAAAAAAAAACAAAAAAAAACCCCAACAAAAAAAACCAAAACACCACCAAAAAACCTAAACAAATCCAAAACAATACAAAGCTCACTACATTGAAAGTACTTGTAATATTCTTCAGCTTAGACAAAGCCTTCAATTTCCAATTAGCATTTTAGTCGTGGCACATCATCAAGAATCAATGAACTCAGGCTTTTAGAAAGACATCTACAAGAAATATTTATACTTGTTTCATTTCAATGGTGACCTCCAGACTAGTAGCTAGTCAGTAGACTTTTCTGCACTCTGTATTTTAAACAGTTTTGTGTCCCAGTGGAATACCTGGGACTAGGACAGCCAGTTCTCTCAAATCATTTCTAGATCATCAAAGAACTCCAAAAATGCTCTTTCACTATCCAGAAATGTTTCATATGGATTTGGAGCTCTATTTATGCAAGAGCTGGAAATCATATTTCATTGTATTTATATAGTTCAAGTAGCAGGGAGATCCAACGTTTCATGAATGATATAATCTCTTTCATTACTGCAGCCAAATAGTCTCCAAAATAGCCCATGACATTTAAACAGTAAAGCTGTTAGTCTCCTTTTAGAAGTCAAGTCACCTCCTCCCCAAGATTTAGCTGGAAAGTATGATGCAAAGATTATCATTAAAAAAAACAAAACAAAACAAAAAACACACAACACCACACACACAAAACACAAAAAAAATTGCAAACTATAGTCGTAGAAAAAAAGTAACAGCTACCAAAGTCCATACACAAACTAATGAAGCCAAAGGACCTCCTCCCAATTTGCCTTTCGCATTGTGCTTCCCTCTTCTTAGCTTTTGTTATGCTGAACTATATCAGACTCTGACTACAAAAACGACTGCAAACACCCACAGATTTGTAGGGGGTTATTTTATTTATTTGTTTGCTTGGAGAATTTTTTTTGGGGGGGGGGAGGAAATGGAGTGGGGGGTGTGTGTGTGTGCAAAGAGTTGCACAGGTTCACAGGAATGACGCCATTATAGCAGGGTCTAAGAGTGCAAACAGAAGGTCCAGCTAGAGAAGGTACACGTGTACCAGAGCATGGCTAAATTCAACCTGCAGGACAGAGCAAGTCTGCAAGAGATGGGTGAAGGTTTTGGACGTGTTACAGACTTTGGACAGTCAGTACTCTCTTCTCCACTGAACATCGAATTTTCAAAACATGTAAACGGCATTGTCTTGAAGAAAGCCAAATTTATGCCCACATTGATTGAATCAACTCACCAATTTCAAACACACAGCATAGCATTACCTTCCTTTCACTTACAAACTGAAGGAAAAATAAAAACAAAAAAACACCACCACAAAGCTCTTTATGCTCCTTCATTTTTAAGAAAGAAAAGGCAACCAGAAAGGGATTGTGAAGGAACACTTAACCCCATTGATAAAAAAAAAAAAAGAGGACCTGATCTTTGGAAATCCAGGTGTCTTAAGGTATCACTTCTTAATTCTGAAGTTAAAAAGCAAAATCAAACATACAATATACTAAACTATTATGGTCTCAGAGATAACAAACAGGCAAACAAATATTGTGGCTATAAGGTTTGTACAAAAGCAAGTTGGGATTTTTTGAAGCTAGTAGACTTAAATATCTTAATAGGTTTTCTCAAGGGAAAAACACTCATCTTTGTTTTCCAAAAGAGAAGTTTCTTCTGCTTAGGTAACAGGTCACTTCTGACATAAGCCAGCAGCGTGCCCTTCACACACAGAAGGCAAATGACATCCCAGGCTGCACCAGGCCAAGTGTTGCCAGCAGGTTGAGGGAGGTGACTTGTCCCCTCTACTCAGCACTGGTGAGGCCACACTTGGAGTGCTGGGTGCAGTGCTGGGTTTTCTGGTACGAGGGAGAAACGGACACACTTGAGTGAGTCCAACAAAAGGCCACTAAGATAAGGGACAAGGGCATTCCTCTTAGGAGGAAAGGCTAAGAATGCTGGGACTGTTCAGCCTGGAGACAAGATGACCCAGGGAGCTCTCACCAATGCATGCAAATACCTGAAGCGAGAGCGCAAAGAGAACCGAGCAAGTCTCTTTTCACTGATTCTCAGTCACCAGAGACAACAGGCACAAACTGAAACACAGAAGGTGTGGTCTGAACAGCAGGAAACACTCCTACTGTGAGGGTGACTACTGAGCACTGGTGCAGTTTTCCCAGGGACATTGTGGAATCTCCTTCCTACAGAGATCCTCAAAAGCTATCTGAAAATAGTAGTGCACAAGTGGCCCTAGGGAGCCCTGACTTGAGCAGGAGTGTGACTTTCAGCGGTTCCTTCCAATCTTAACCATTCTCTGATTCTGCAAAGACTTTTCAGCCTATTACAATCAATAAAACAGATTATTTCAGGTAAGCATCAGAAAACTAGGACTTGCTCCTGTATAAGTCAATCTTGGAACCCCAAGTCCTAATTTTTGCCATTAGAAAATAAGATACTGGCAGAACAAAGCAACCCATTGCTGCAAGGGAAGGTTCACTGTTAAGCCTGTAACGAGAAACGCCTGGCTTATGTTGAGGCTAAAATCCATTTTCTTCCTCTGCTTCCTCAGATCTCTTGGCATCTAAAGCATCCAGCATCCTTCTAGCAGGAGTCCCATTCAGGCTCCCTCTAAGAGATGAGGTACTCTGAACTTCTTTGGCAAAATTAATCGATACTTCCATTTGCAAAAGATTCCCTTTGACAAGGGATCCTTAACTGACCATACTGATAGTTCAAGGATTGTCTGCTGAAGTTACTCAATGACAAAGCCTGATTACTCAAAGATAAGAGACCAACAGGTCAGGACAACAGTAAATACACAAAGTCTGTAATTCAAGTACTAATTATTCTGTTCAGGTTGTTCGGTCTCCTCTTTTCCATTCCATCTTCACTCAACTGTCAAATGAACTACAACTTTGCAAGAGCTACCTGTTAATCCCTACGTACTCCAGTTCTAAAGCATACCTGCCCACAGGGACAGGAATACTGCAAGAATCCTCACTGCCAAGGAGAGCAAAGGAAAGTGACCTATACAGGTTGGTCAGGTATCTGTTCACTGACTTGATCAAATGCCATTTCAAACATATGTCATCACTGTTAATGTCCCGTGACATGGAAACCGAGGCAGTGGATCCAGAACAAACCAGTCTGCCATAATCTTCCTGTGTGTTTGCAGATGGTGAAGGATAAAAGAAAACAAAGACACAGAAGCTATCTGCTAATTGCTCACATTTTCACTCTCACTATGAGGAAAATGAGGAATGGAAATCAAATATGTGATTATGCAACACTGAAGAAATACACTGTGGATAATCAGATAATGGTTTCATTTCACAACGAACACAAGTACACAGCAGGTCATTGCTGTTCTGATAAGATACTCTGAACAACTGGCTCCCAGAGCTGATCTGAAGACTGACTTTCCAGGAAATCTCGAATAATCCATGTTCCTACATCTAGTTAACACCTACAGTAGACAATTCAGAAGACTGATTTTACCTCCTCGTTGATTCTGCTCATAAACACGAGGTGGATGCTCGTGAGGAAAGGATGGATTAGCCAATGCTGGCGTTACTTCTACCACTGCCCATTTCACCAATTGTAGAAACTATCTCTTGCCTCATAACCCAGGGCATTATTATTAACTGCTAAAATAGATGGCATTTACTACTTCCAGCAGAAGGATCTCTTCTACCAGAAGAACTGGACAGATTGCATCTAGAATTCTCTTCTAGAACAGAATAGAGTATTTCATCAGTTGGAAGGGACCTACTACGATCATCTAGTCCAACTGCCTGACCACACCAGGGGTTATCAAAACTTAAAGTGCATTATTAAGGGCACTGTCCAAATGCTTGAAACATTGACAGGCTTGAGGTATCGACCGTCTCAGAAAGGACTGTTCCAGTGTTTGACCACCCTCTCTGTAAAGAAATGCTTCCTAACATCCAGTCTAAACCTCCCCTGGTGCAGCTGTGAACCATTCCCATGTGTCCTGTCACTGGATACCAGAGAGAAGAGCACCTCGCTCTCCACTGCCTCTCCTCAGGAAGCTGTAGAGAGCAATCAGGTCACTCCTCAGTCTCCTTCTCTCCAAACTAGACAAACCTAAGGTCCTTAGCTATGGTCCTTACAGAACATTCCTTCCAGCCCTTCAGAAGTTCTGATTTTTGTGTGTGTTTTAGAGGATTGATATTGTTCTTTGTATCTCAATCCTCATTCACAAGAGGATAGCACTGAGGAGCAGAAATCATTTGACCGTCTCAAGGTACTTGCCCTTCTACACTCAAAGGGAATACCTCTGCAGGACCTTTGACAAAATACACCGAGTAGTTACATGGAGTAGCAAAGCACAGGTGGCACAACAAACTAAACTCAGTCTGCTTCTAGGTGTCTTGGGTTCCTTTATTTAGACCCTTCCGCTGTTTATACAGATTGTGTCACATACGCTAATTGCTCATACATGAAGTATGGAAAAATGCCAGAGAAACTAAGCAGCTTCCAAAGCCAACAAATGTATCCAACCAACACACATCAAACCAACATCAGAATGAAGCTTTATTTCAACCCACTTTTCAGAAGCCACCTATGAACCACGTTCTGCTTCCACACCCTTTTTAAAGGTTTAGAAAACCTCAGCTATTTCACTTTGGAGATAACCTGCCTGGATATAGACGTTACTTTGGACATTTATAAAACATGGCAAAATCTGTTCTGCTCTCCAGCAATTCGGAACAATGAAGAGGCCACTGACTTCTGACTGCAGTTCTGACAGCAGCTCGCTAACAAGGCCTTCCTGTCCTTCTGGAAAACTCCCTCAGGCCCAGTGATATAACATACCACATCATGTTTGCACAGACCAACTCTAATTCTGTTACCATATGAAGCGGTAAGAAGTTACTGTGGGAATAACGCTTAAGAAGTTGCAGTCACCCTGATTACATGAATTTCTGAAGCAAGTCTTCCTGTGAAAGCTCTGCAGTCAAGACAACTGAAAAACAACCCCCTTGAGATCAGTTTTACATGCATGACCTTTGCCTGCAGAAGAACGTGCCTACAGCATTTACTGGTCAGCTTTCTAGAGCACCAGGGTCACAGAGAAAGCAAGCTAGAGGATCCTGGACTTGGATATAGAAAGTGAATACTGCCGATCAGTGAGACCTACCACCATCTTCAGGGAGGGGAAAGGGGAAGGAATAGCTCTATAGGTTTTTTCTTTTGATTTATTAAAATACATGTACCAAGTTTCAGCTGGCTTCTGCATACTTTATGTAGGGAAATGGCAGAATCTTATCCATTCTTACTCTGCAAATAACCACCTCATTCATACCTCCACAAGATGACCTTGAAGCATTCGATAGACTGTGAGCTGCTTTGAACGCAAAAAGATTTCTACAGAAGCAATAATACCAATCACAAAAAATTACCACTTGATAGCAAAGCCAGAAAATAGTGATTAGATATATGGATGGTGCCACAGCACACAATAAAAGCAGTATCACAAATGGATACCATGATGGAGGAAAGGAGAAGAGGAACACCTGATGAACCACAAAGCCTGAGACTTACTTAGGAATTTGCAGAATCTGGGATTTAAAACATGACATACACTCCTAGGTATGGCAGAACACCAAGAAAAACAAAGCCAGTTACATGACTGTTGTTTAAAATTATGCATTACTTGTATGCATTGCACATTTCCATGTGACATGATCTATTAATAAAACAGATTATTCACTCTAAGTAATCACCCACTGAAATACCCAGAGCCTCTTTTTGCAAGCCTACTGACTTCACAGTTCTTCTTATGCCTGTGACTAGTAATGACTGTGCAAACTGCTTAGCACCTGGATGTACCAAGTATTTTTTATTTTATCCCCAGTTTTGAAAATTAACACTATGCTACATTGTTTGGAGTACCTGCATCTTCTTACCAGATGTAGTCACACAGCAAACCTCTTTCACTACCGAATAGTCAAAATTTCCCAGAAAATAAATGACCAAAATCTCCTTCACCACTTAAGTCAGATTCCAATTTCCATCTGACGTCGTTTACAGTATAATTTTATTTACCACCTTCTCTTTCAACATAACCAAGTACAACTTTTAAGCAGCAAAGACTGACATTCACTGTCATAAACCAGTAAGCCTCTCAGCTAAAAAAATATGCCAACTGATACAAGGAAAAAGGACTTCTCTTAAAACTTCCAGGCAACACATCCATACTGAGAAGAGTATAGGTAAATTCTGTACATATCTTCTCATGGCATAGAAGGGAAGAATGGATTTCTTGTTTGAATACCAGAAACACAGTTGTCTTCAAATGCAATTGAAGAGTGAATTGAACGCAAAGCTTTAAGTATCAAATACTTCCTCTGGATTCCACCTGTTTCTACCGACTCAGACACAAGAGTTACGTACTTCTGCTTGGCATGGTCTTTGTTCTGCGTGTTTCGTCCCTACCCTCCCTTTTCATTATTGGTACTATCTCTTATAAAAAAAGGATAGGAAAACACACTGCTACTACTACTTGTTGTCTAATATGGTCTGTTTCTACCAAATTAATTGTTTCAGTTGCAATTGTTTTATTTCACTAAAATCTATTAGGCTTGTTTCAATCAAAATTTAACAATGCTAAATCTGGGCAATCTTCTTGAACCTTGACAGTACTTTGCAATTATTGGGTGGAGAGAAACTAAAGAATAGAAAAAAAAAAGGCTTTCGTACCAAGTCCAGATCAGATCAGTAAACTAAGCTGCACGTAGTCGTCTCAAATAAATGTTAAGCTGTAATAGACATTGAAGCAAGACACCAAAAGGAAATGGCTGGCATGTTTATGACAACTGGAGCTACCCAGGATCATGTTCATATTAAGGAAGACTTGAGTTTCACAGAGCAACCTGCTCTAGCTCATCCTGCTTTGAAAAGGGGATGTTGGATTCAGGAAACACTTCCCTCCTCAGTTATTCTGTGATTCTGTGATCTCATCTCTGACTTCCAGTAAAGGCATCTGACCTGCAAAACCATTTAGCTTTAAAAGCTATTTGAAACTTATTCACATGTTTAATTGAGACACTGGATTTTAAAATGAAGATGTTTGTATTTTTTAAATACCAATGCTTGTTATTTACATTCACCTCTCCTTGAAGGAAATAGAAAAAAAAAATACATCTGTGTTCTATGTTTTGTTGTGCATCTGTAACAAAAACAGTCTTTCATTTCTTCAAACATCTTTTAGCTCTGACCTAGACACTTTGTACACCACCATTTGCAGTTCTGCAGGCAAAACTGACTTTCATAATTTACAGCCAACAGTTCCATTAAGGACAATGAAATTATTGCCTGTTGAGCTTGTCATAATTACTCAAGTGAAACTTGTCTCCAATACAAAATATTTCACCAGAAAATAAAAAACTACGCAGAAGTATCCACTTGAGAGCAAAAAAGTTGACTATAATACACAGAATCCTTGCGTCTAATCTCTCTATCACAACCACCACTGGTTCAATTCAGTCAATGCCATGCAACCAGAATTCTTCATCAACTCTTATTAGCGGCAGTCTTTGCCAGGAGCTGAAGAAGAACACAGCTTTCACTGAACTCTTCTAGGTACAATTTATTCTGCCACTTCATTTTGTAGGGAGCCTGATTTATTTGACATCAATAGTTTGTTGAGGTAATAAACCATGCAGCAATGATACCATGACTCAGAGCTCATTTGCTAGCAGTCAAGTTGCTTGGCAGCATGACAGGCAGAGTAATGTGCCTTGAAGAAATATCTACATAGATGCTAGAGCTTTCAGAGATTACCAAACAAATATAGAGCCCAGAAAACATGACTTTAACTATGAATTTTCTTTTGCTTGATTGATTGTGCTCAGCTTCACTTGAGCACAAAGATTAAAAAAAAAAAGTCTATTCAAGCCAGAAAGTAATAGCTACTCAGTCCCAGCAGATTTCTAACACACCCAGACATTTTACAATAAAACTTCCTTCCAAAAAAAAAAAAAGAGTTGTCCTCTATATCCTGGTAAAAACCAAGTACAAAGTGTGATAAAACTACCTACGAATTTAAAATTTTAGGGAAGCAAGAGAATCCTCTTTCAAGTAAACATCAATACTCAGTAATGTACAGCTATTTTATAAAATATAAGTCCAATATTTTTTTCACCCAAGTTTTCTCAAGTGTGATGATAGAAGTTCTATATGCCAACAACATTGTTAAAATGCCTGTTCTTCTGAGAACTCTGTTCTTTGAGTAATATCAGCAGCCAAGTTAAAAAAATAAATAAAAAAAAACAACTTGAAAAAAGTGACAGAACTAAAAAAAATCCAAAACCAACTGAGATTAATTTAGAGTTCTCTTTTGGGAAATACAAAATATACAATCAGAATTTTTTTCTAGTTGCATTAAGACAGCATATGCCCCTTTGGGGCCAAACCACTTCAGAAATGCCTTATTTTGCATTGTTCTTCATCAGCCTCGCTACTTAAGTGTCGACCCTCACACAGCTGCAGACACTACATTATTCTTGTCCTTCTTTCTTTCTCCCAATATATACAAGGAGGGGAACACACTAAAGATTAAATAAATGTATTTAATTTTTATTTTTAAGTAAGTCAAAAGTGACAGGCACTAAAGAAAATTCTAGTTCTCTTTTCACTCCATTTCTGAAAATACAGAATATATGATCAATAAAGGCCCTTCCATTTGAACATTCTAATTTTAAGAAGGATAATTTATCAAGTTATTTTGAAGTTATACCTTTATTGTTTTAAGTGATTCATTGAGTTCTATTTAAGCACAGCCAGGAGGAATTACAGGATGCTATCAAAGTGGATGAACTTGTAATAGCTATTTAAAACAAACAATTTCAGGAGAAATTCATAATGATTACTAGGAAATTCCTTCACAGCTGTTTACTTCAACAAGTGCTCACTTCTCAAGTCACTGAAGACAGCCATCCCATTTACACAGCTGTTTTTGTAATGGTCCAAACTTGAGCACATAAAGTATCCCTGCCTGGTGCTAGGCAGTTGTTTCCATTCACACCCTTCAGAATACAAAAGTCTAGCCTCTAGGTAAACACCAGAAAAATCAATTGTAGAACAAATTATGAAGATAAGTAAGTCAATAAAGCACACTCAAAGGAAAAAAAAAAAAAAACCCAAACAAAAACCAAACAACATACACATAAAAAAAAAGTCTAGCACTATTCATTGATTTCCAAGCTCCACGAAAGTAAACGGGACTATAGTGGGTTTTGGTGGTAGAGGTTTGTTTTTTAAATTTGGTAGATCAGTTTTAAATTGTAAGTGGTTTTGATGAGCGATTTGATGTAGAAGTGATGCAAAGACCATGTGGGTTGAAGCTATTAAACTCCAAAGAACTACAAGATATGTCCCATCCAAGTCCTGTACCCACACATTATGAAGGTAGCAGCAGCAGGATACAAGAATTTGAGTTGTGCAGAGCTCTCACCTGCACAGTTAAGATTCAAGTCTCAAGTACATCATCTGCTTTAACCAGATAAGAAACTCTACAGTTAAAGACAAAATTATCAGCCATCAGAAATTTTAATGAAAACATGAAGCCTATTTCAGATTACAGGCTCCTCTTATCTGTAGTAGTTTTATTTTACCTCTAGTTTTACCTTTTTAAATGTGTACAGATAAGCTGCATTCCTGAAGGAAAAAAAAAAATAAAATAAAAAAAAAAAAATCAGCATTCATCTCTGCAAGGTAAGTCTTTGCCATTACACAAGCAAACTCTCAAAGAATTTATAAATGAATAGGAAGACCATCTAGCAGCCACATCAGGCTTTGCTATTCAAATAAAAAAAAAAAAATATTTTTAAATGTACTAAACTACTGAATTAGAAGTGAAGCATTCTTCTGCATTGACCCATAAAAGTATTTCTGATAGCAAAGATTTTCCACCTGAAGAAAAATAGCAATCTTCCTTTCAATACCATTAACTGAACTTGTTGTAACGCTTTGTCTGCTAAAACAGAAGTTCTCTGCATTTTTATCTCCAATGTAAGTACTCTACTGTCTTGTAGTTCCTTGATAAGAACCCAGTGAGATTCTTAAAAATACTTGGCTTCAGTTCCCAAAATCATTGCTATGGCTCTTCATGTGAGATTCGGTATCAGTCTTTAATATATTAAAAGAAAATATTTTGGAAAGACTTGCATTAGCTATTTTAGCAACAACACTGCTCATGCTGAGACGTACATACAATGCCCATCTATCCTTTCTCAGTGGGAAATTAACAAGTGCAATCCTTTTCTTTAGGAAAAGGACTTACTACTTCAAAATGGGAAATTGATTCTTTTTTAGTTGATAACTATTGAAATATGCTCCTAAATACAGCACTTGTGTTTTCAGCCTTTATGTTACTTCAGGCTACAGAACCAGTAAATCTCAACTTCCTCCACCTTGCATTTACTTTCGGTTGAATGAAAATAGCATTTTTCAGCTGTCGATTAGTTTCTTAACTTCAAATAAGTTTACCTTATTTGCACTAACTAGAAGCAAAAGTGCAGAAAAAAATGTGTTTTTATATGCAGAACAGTTCATAGTAACTAATACTTCAAATTCTGAATCCAGATGTTCTCACCACTATGCCCATTGTTCTTTGGCAGCTACCTATGCACCAGACATTTTTGTAATTTATTTACGCAACTTCAATAAAATTTGTGACTGCAAAGTTATACTAGATAGCTTACAGTTGTGTGGATGCCACCATGCCTTCAAAAAACTGTAATTATATTGGCAGGCTTCCAATCCTAGATTTGCTAAAAATTATTATTCAAAGTTGACAGCATTTCTCAAACCCTTAACAATTGTTAGATATTGTTATTTCAGTCTGTTGATTTGATGATGACTGATTTTAGATGTTGCTTCAGAGCCTCTTTTGCAGTAAAAACCACTAATCTTTACCAAAATCATAGATGTTCTTCATAGACTAAGACACCTGTGATTAAATCAAGAGCAGACAGCAATATAAAAAAAGGAAACTAACAAACTTATGTTTACTTTGAACAAGGGCCTCTGGAAAACACAGAAGTTCAAAAACCAGCCTGATGCTCATTTTCAAAAAATCATTTGAGTTTATGACTGTTCTCATTTCTGAAGATGCAAAGATGCTTATGAAGATCTTGCCAATAACTCACAGAATGAGTGACAGTAGCTTGTTTGATCCATTTTGTATTTCAGTAAAACCATAACTTTAAAAAATACATAATTTTCACAGCAATTTAAGATGTAGGCTAACTAGCAGTCAAACATTTCTATGAACAAGTCATGGCATTCAGTATTATTAAACACCTGACATATTAAGTGGCTCAATTAAGATGCTGAGTGAATTAGTTCACTCATATGAACAAGACTTACTTGTCTCTTAATCTCAGATTTCCAAGATTAAACCATCAAGTCTCCTCCACCCCTCCTTTGCCAAATCTCCCACTGTTTGTCAAAGCTACACCAAGAAGCAAAGGAAAAGGGGACCGAGGCGTTGCTGTCCTGGCTCTGGCTAGGAGGCGGAAGGGAACTTAATGAGAACTAACATTCCAAAATCCAATCACTTCCTGGGCTGCATCAAGAGAAGCACAGCCAGCAGGTCAAGGCAGGTGATTCTACCCCTCTACTCCACCTTCATAAGACTCTACCTGGAGTACTGTGTTCAGCTCACAGCCCCCAACCCATGTAAGAAAGACAAAGACCTGTTGGAGTCAGTCAAGAGGAGGGTCATGAAGATGACCAGGGGGCTGGAGTACTTCTCCTACAAGGACAGGCTGAGAGACCTGGAGTTGTTCAGAATGCTCCAAGCAGATGTTATTGCAGTCTTTCAGTACTTAAAGGGGGACTACAGGAAATATGTGGAGACCGTTACCAGAGTTTAGTGATAGGACAAGGAGTAACAGTCTCAAACAGAAAGAGAGTAGATTTAGATTAGGTATTAGGAAGAAGTTCTTTACTATGATGGTGGTGAGGCACTGGAACATGTTGGCCAGAGAAGCTGAAGATGCCTCATCCCTCAAAAGTGTTCCAGTCCAGGTTGAACGGGGCTTTGAGCAACCTGGTCTGCTGGAAGGTGTCCCTGTCCATGGCAGGGGTTTTGGAACTAGATATTTCCTTTCCAGCCTAAACCATTCTGATTCCCAAATCCCAGGAAAAGGGATGACTAGGAATTGCTTCCATAGGAGCCAGATCAGTTACAACGAAAGTTTTTTTACTCAAATTCAAGTATCTCTTTACTACACCTTGTTCAAACAGCTCACATACAGAAGCATCGGTACCATACAAAGAATTGTGTGTTTATCAAAATAAAATAGAACGACAGAACAGCTGAGGTTTGGAGGGACCTCTGGAGGTCATCTGGTCCAACCTCCTCCTGTTCAAGCTGTGCCACCCAGAGCCAGCTGCCCAGGACCATGTCCAGACAGCTTTTGAGTACCTCCGAGGAAGAAGACTCTATAACTTCTCTCAAGTAAAAAGGTGTTTCTTGCTGTTCAGACAGCATCTCCTGCATTTCAGTTTGTGTGCATGGCCTCTGGTTCTGTCACTGGGCACCACCGAGAGCCTGGCTCCTTCCCTCCAAGCATTTATATCCATTAATAAGATCCCCCTGGGTCTTCTCCAGGCTGAACAGCCCCAGCTTTCTCAGCCTTTCCTCATAGGGAGAGATGCTCCCATCCCTTCATCATCTTTGTGGCCCTTGTGGCAAACACACATCAGCTCATTATGTCTTTACTGTTATTGGTTATCTCAGGCCTCTGGGTCCTTCATTAATTTACTTGTCACAATTTAAATATGCCAGAAAACAATTAAATGATTTCTTTCCCCCCCTTTTTTTTTTTTCCCCTAAAGTCAAAAATAACCCCCTTAAGTCTTAGCAGTTCAGTTTGAGACTTCTGGAAAAAGAAAAGTATTATCCTGCAACTTTAAGCATAATATAGAAGACACTAGACATGAATAGCATGTCTAGTGCTCGGTTTTACATTAGCACATTTAAGAAATTTAAGTGAACAGTTTAGCAGGAATTATTTTAAACAAACAGATTTATTTTCTACAGTGACACAGCTGGGACTTCTATATTTTGTCACTGAAGTCACTAAGAAAACCACTGACTTCAGTGAAGCATCTGTGAGCACTATAATTAACTTTCCTTCCCCCGCAGGTCAAGGGACATTATTTACCGACCATCAAATGAACAATCAAGTAAAAAATGAAAGAGTTACCTAGAAACCTTAAAAACGTTGTCATCAAACACCCGTGCAAGTGCTTCTTACATGCTCTTAAGGGTAGCCAAATGCTTTAAGGAAAACTTCATGGCATTTGGGGTTTTGTCTTAAGACAAGTAGCAATTTCACAACCATAGAAGAAGTTTCTAAGTGCTTGGATTTTTTCTTATTAGCACCACATCAGTTACCAAATGCAAATTCACTGGAATTGGGAACTTCTTGAAACACATTTTTGAGTTTCATAATTAGCTGACCCACAAAAGCACCAAATAAATATTAAGATAGTTTAGGCACAAATTAAAAAACAGAAGTTTTTGCACCATTCAGGAGAGCTAGTATTATCACTCCATCTTTCATTTCAAGTATCACCATTTAAGTAAGACTTCAGTATAAAAATAATTGATACATTTTAGTAAAATTCAAATCTCAAGTAATTCATTTTCTGCTAATGAACTTTACTCTAAAAGTTGCTAAAATATAGAAAGTGAGGTTTCCTTCCTTTTTAATATGGTCAGTTTTTCCCCCTTCAGGGTTTTACCTTTTCCTTTTTTACCCCTCTCCCTTTTCTCTTGTTCAGGTAAGGTTTTCATCTTTAACGTACCAGGTATTGTCAAGGCCAACCTAGAAGGAACAGCTGCACAAGGAAAACCACAAAGGTAGGAACCTTGTAGAGCAGAGACCTTTAGAGTCCAATGCAAGTACATCAAGAAGACAACAGAGGTTTAGAAGAGTATCAGACTTGAAAGTCTGATTTGCAGAATGTAAAAGTTTAACGAAAACCTCTCCTTGCTTCAGATGGTAAGGAAAGCCGGTATACCCAGCAAATAGCAGCTGAACTGATAAGCAGTGTAAGAACTTCAGTTGTCTCTTACTTGTTTAAACAATTTTTAAAGAGGCTGGAGAGACTGAGGAGTTACATTTGGGAGTGAGGGAAGCAGGAGAAAGGAGATTGGGGAAACTGTTCTCCCTCCATGCATTCATGAAATCTCCACTACAGCAAGCAGGGTGAGGAAAAAGAGGGAAACTTACTTCAGTAAATGAATTTAGACAGTAGACAAAAATATTTTGTACCATATACAAGTGCTTTATAAATATAAAAGCCATTTGAATCGATATTTACATCATGTATAGGTATTTGATGTTCTATAGCCTCCAAGTTTAAGAAGCTTATGAACAATGCAGATACCCTCTACCTGGGACGGCCAGCCAATGGGTCCCTCAATGGAATACAACATAAAACCCAAAACTTGGACTATGCACATATCTAAGTACTCTGATGAGCTGGATATATGTATTATGATACCGTACAGTATATGTGTCTAACCCTAGTAAGATATTGATGGGGCCCTTCTCCAGTCCTGAGGCCAGATGGTACCACTTGCATGCTACTATACAGCACTTAACCTCCCTTGGGCTCCATAAGGCAGGTTTGTAGCCTGAAGACATTTAGGTGGGGAGGGGAGTAGCTGGCATTAGTGTCTGTTCAGACTGCTGAACAGGAATCGCCAAGGGACATTCTCATAGCAGAAAATTAAGAGTGTATGGTGCATTCCTTCAGTAAAAGGTACAGGCACATAGGGACACCAAGAGGCATCATCCCTTCTGGAATACCATGGCAGTGGAAGGAGCAAAATTTGTATAGTCTTGCCTGTATCACCTACTAGAAATGGCTCGCGGAGCTTCCATACAGCACCCAAGCATTGTCTACAAACTTGAAGTAACAAATTACTTCATTTTTAACATTTTTTTTTTCCTTCATTGAAAGAGGAGCTTTGTAGTTTTATCCAACGGTACGTTAACTCATACTGAGATAGAGCAACATCAACCCAGGTGTCAAATCTAGGTTTTGCCCTCCCAAACATGCAGTAACAAAGAGTAACAGAGAACGTACGTACACAGCTGTGTATGGCACAAATATTTCAGCAGATCAGGCCACGCACTTAAAATGCTGGTATGAACCAGGAGGATCAGGAACTAGGAGAGCATTTGCTCCGACATGGGAATGTTAAATACACACATGACTACCTGCCTCTCACTCTTAGGGAAGTAAACCCCGGCTAAATTTCCTGGTACAAGAAATCTGTGGAATTTGTTATGACACAGACCAAAGTATTCCTGCCCGCTACCTCCCCTTGCAGCATTTAACTGCATTAATAATTTTTTTTAAAAACATTAAGTTACATAAATTATAATTTACATTGTTACAAGTCTAAAGATAAATTGATATGAACAAGTCGCTTTAGAACAAATTCTAGTCAAATAAACCATTAGAATATAAATCAGCCATCCAACCAAATGAAGTTCTTTCACATCTGCAGTAGTTTTAATAAATCAGACTTTGTAGAAAATCCTGAAAATACTAATAAAAATAATGCCTAATATGGAATATTTCAAAAGACAATTAATTTATATTCAGTAACAGAGCATAAAGAAGCAGAGTGTTCTAATAAGCAGCATCATGAACTAAGGCCGCTCTGGCTTTGCGCTTTCTGCATAAAGGAAATTTTCCTTTTTGGTTCTTTTGCCAGCGTCTTTTCCAACAGCCTCACATACTTCAGCAACCTATTCAAGTAAGGATTTCTTATTTTACTAAGCATTTATGCAGGAATTAACACAGTGGGAATCTAATTTGGTTCTGATCTCTAGACTAGTGTATAGTAAAGCATGTGTGCAGTAATAAAATTAATGTCTTTCCTGCTTTCGAGAATGACTGAAAAAAGGAATAAGTGCCATTCTCTATGGACGTAATTGTATTATAGTATCCTTAACCTAAGATAGCATTCACACTGTGTTATTCTTACAAAACAAACATAAAAGAGGAAATGACAAACACTTAGTACACAGAAAAATTTCTCACACAAATTCCGCTCCTTTCAAAGATCCTCCTTCTACTAGCACTGGGTATTACAAAATTACATTGGTATAGTTAACTCATTTGTGAGACACCTAGAATTATTTACGATTAAGTAATAACAAAAAAAAAAAAAAATCAGAAATTTGAAAACACAAAAGAAGTCTCAGTGGGATATTCCCAATCATAACAACCTTTAGATAATCCAAAAAGCTGGCAAAAATACCCAAAGAAGCCATTTTTCTCACTTGGAAATAAAACCATTGTTAGCAGAATTCAAATACTGAAGTATTATGATACAGCCAGAAGTACGGTATAGGTGCACAGTTACACAAAACCCTAAACAGAAGCATTCTTGTAAAAGAAACAAAGTATTTTTGAATGAAAACTTACTTGTGCATATTTTCCACTCCTATTATGATCATGATATAGTAGGAAATTCCACTTTGTATAACAAAATGTAAGGCATACCTAGAAAGAAAAAAAAAAAGTAAATCCTTATAGCATTTTCATTAATAACAATAAATTGCATTTATTTAACTTGAAATTAGAGGTTCAAATTTTAACTCCATCACTACTTCCAAAATAGCTTTGCTCTTTTCAGCTTTTCTGCAGCCCTCCCTTCTGCTGAGCTCTTCCCCCTTCAGCAGACCACAGACAGCAGTAATGAACAAAAACTACAGACTTTTACTAGATTTTTATTTGAGCTGGAGAATTCTAACAACGTTGATAATCTTAAAAACACAAAGAATACATCTCCTAATACTTCCATTTGGCATTATTTCATGTGTAAATAACATGAATATTTTGTGGTCTTATTTCCATGCTCATCTTTTTACCTGTTTGCAACAATGGTTACCTCAGATAAGGCCAACATCATCTCCATTATCTCAGTATCCAGATTATCAGCATATGTGAAGATCTCCCAGCCAGTAACCCTGTCCAGCTAGTCTCTGCCTTAGGTCATCAATGACTGACAAAGGGATGGTGGAAACGATGGTTTCAAAAACCCAAACAAAAGTAAACCCTACACACCAACAACCCACAGATTTATTTCACAAGGGTACTCTAAACTCTCCTCCTGTATTCTACAGTTTACCACCACAGCTACCACACCACCACTCTTTTGTTTTGGGGGTTTGTAGGTTTGTTTTGTTTTATAAAGGAGTTATACTTCCACTGGTAGCAAATTGTTGCCAGTGATTGCAGAAAAGGATCTGATCTTCAGTAAATAGATGAAAGTACCAGAGTGAAAGAGAATCAAAGTGCTTCATTAGCACACTTAAATGTGCTCAGGCAACACATGGATCTAGTTTTGGAATTAGCACCCCAATAAGCAGCTACTATTGTGTTACATTGGTACTATTTTCTTTCAGCTTTATTTTGTTATACTGGCACTGTTTTCTTTCAGTTTATCAACAATTTCTTAACTTCACTCCTCAGCTATTTGCAAGGAAATACCTTCAAAGACTTTCAACAAGAAACCCAGTTCTATCCAGCTAAAATTCTACAAAGTCTACACATGATGAACTGAGAGAAAACAATGCATTTGGATATTATCTCTCCTTGAAAACCTTCGCTTTATGAAGGATCTAATCTGTACACACCCCCATGCTTCGCTGCTAGCTAGTCTCATCTAAGATAGAACTACCTAAAATTTAAATGCATGTTTAATATAAGCAATTGCCAATCAGAAAAAAATAAAAATAAATTCACTTTTCATATTAGCCACTATATAGCAAAGACTTGCATTAGTGAAATGATAAAAATTTAAGTTGTGGTTTGCTTCTTAAAGAGAGAAAGGGACATAAAATATCAAAGCCTGAAAAAGTGTGGGTTGACAAGGATCACCACATCAAGGTTACAGTCTCTGAAAATATTTCTCTTTCAGAGTTAAAAGCAGCAATATGGTGGATCTCTAATTCAAAAATTAAAAGGGATACATTTAAATACAACATGAAATAGTAAATTTTAACTACATACAAAGGGTATGCCTGGCCTTCTATGTTATTTGCTATTATCTCAAGGCAATCGCCCCATCTCTTCCTGTCCCACATCACCATCACAAGCACTACAAAGATGACTGAAAACTAACACACCTAAAATTTAAGAGGACAACATAACAACTAGTAAATATTCTTAAAAGGGTAAAGATTCCAAACTACTTCCCACATTTAGGTTTGCATGAGATTATCTGCAAATCTACATTTACTATAAACATTATATATGAAAACAGTAACAAATTTCCCTCTTGTTAACATGTTATAAGTGAAGGTGTACCATGGGACTGCAACCTGTATCGTGTACCTGATTCCTTGGCAAGGGGAACCAAACCAAACAAAAGTCTCAACAAACATGCTTGTATAGTGTACTTAAGCAACAGGAGAAAGAGCTGGCACAAGTGCAACAGAAATATCAGCGCTTTAAAGAATGTGTACTTCTAACATCTCAAATTGTGTTCATTCTTTCTGGCATTTTTGAAAAGCTTTTAGTCCCATGATTACAAGGAAAATCCTTTTAGTAAAATAGAAATCCATTGCTAAAATAATTGATTTAAGAAAGATACAAAGCAAACTAGAGCCACCTGGATTTCTACTATGGCACAAAATTGTTCTCTGATTTCTTTTCCAGGGCATATTGCCAATGAGAAGCTTCCAGAAATCTTTATTTATGTCTGTTGAGAGTGGAAGTAATTTCTTCCTAAAGTCTCCCATTCCCAAATTTTGGATATGACTGATTGGTAACAATTTCTAATTGCAAACTACAATTAATGGTTTTTGCTTCCAAAGCAACGGATACAGAACGTGCTTCTAAAGCTTACACAGCTCTCAAAACCCGCACACAGTAGGAGCAGTGATACGACAGGATATGATATCCCATATCATCCTCCTTATTGGGTGCTAAGACCTGAAGTCTTTGCCATCTGATCCTTCTCTCAAAGCAGAATACCATGGCCAAAGCTTAAGAAACGCATGGGAGTTATGGAACTATACATACAAGTAAATTGCAGGTGTCAATCCAAAGAATAAAGCTTACTGATTTCTCTTTTCCTAGATTTAAAAGTAATACACATCAACGAATGTTGAGAGACCTCTGCAATGTGCCAATGTAAAGGCCAAATCTGTGGTTTGGAATTTCAGGATTTATTTATACACTCTGTGCGTGCACAGACACACTGTGCATTTTCCCACCTGTGCAACAGCTTGATTAATTCCCCCTAGCTCAGTACTATACTATAGTCAGTATAAATAAGTCTTCTATACGCTTAAAACTGAGCTAGGATTTTGTTTGCCATGCAAAAAAAGAGAACTGGCACTTAATTCATCTTAAACCATCTTGGGAAGATGAAGGGGAAAAAAAAAAAGGGGGGAGAAAAAAAAATCATCAAACTAAATGCATATCCTTTATTAGCCCTAACAATCTGGTGTGCTACACGTTGAAAAGACCAAGATGTAAAAACAGCAACCACAGAAAATTTGTGGTTTTTAAAAAAAAAAAAAAAAAAAAACACCAAAAAAAACACAAAACAAAACACCCACACCGCACTCTTCATCAAAAATATAAAAGAAAAAACCCTCACACAAAACACACTCAAATTAAAGCCAGCTTCTTTCCAGGTGTTTTATACTACTAGGAGCATCATTAGTATGTAGCTTCTGCCACTCTTCCTACAAAAAGTCAGATTATATTCAATATTCAGAAAAAGACACAGCAAGTTATCTCATGCAGTGAATATTTAAGAAAAATTATCTTAGTCATCACACCTGTGCTGTATGTACCTCAAGAGAATACTTCTCAAGCGAGTTTATACAAAAACTGGTACAAGTGAAACAAATTGCACCTGCTCCATCCTCCCAAAACCACAGGCAGACAGTATGTTAAGTTCCCAGTCTGCAAATGCAAGAGCTTGCAAAATTTGAGCACCGCATCAAAAACTTTAAGCTGCTTTCTGTACATCTGCAGCAGCTAAAACCCACAGAATTAGCTAATAAGGTTCTTCATAACAAAACTTTGCTTTCCTGCAAACAAGAAACTAAAATCTACATATCCCTGAAAAGTGAATTTAAGTGCAACTTACCATCCAAAACAAAAAAGTGCAAGATAAAGGCCCAAGAGTGTTGCAACAACATGTCTTATAAATGGGCTAGTTTTGCTTGAATGAAGGTATGTTCGAAACCAAACAGCCGCAAGCAAGGCAAACAGTTGGCACACTACAAAGTTGACCTGCATAAAAAAAGAAAAGAAAAAATATTCTCACACGCTTGTGTATTAAAAAAAGAACAGAAATATCCACACACTGTTAGCAATTTGCTGAGCCTTTGGCTCTGCCATGACTCTCACCACAGCATGACAGCCTTAAAGAGCGTCTCCCCAGAGCCCCTCCCCTCCTAAAGCACAAAATAGTGCTCACTTGAGAGACTAAGAAAAGATATGTCAGGCCCATAAAGCCCCTCTCTGCATGAACCAAGAAAAAAATAATTTACATATTTTCCTGTAATTTATCTATATACCAAACCACTCTATCAACCGTGAAATCATTTCTATTCTCCCAGTCATGTGAAGATCTGGGTTGGGTTTTTATTTGTTGGTTTTTTTCAAGGGAGCATGACTTGGAAACACGTATCAGCTACACAAATCACTGGCAGATCACTTCAGTGGCCTGTGCAGAAGCAGGGCTCAACAAAGTGCTCTTTAGCCGTATTTAATCAGATAAACAGCTTGGCTTCATGCTGGATTTTCTTCTTGTACATTCAAGTAGAATAGTTTCCGAAATTCCTCTTCCCCTTCAGGCCGTTTATTCTAGAAGATAGAAAATCTCTTATATATTAAATATTTAAGATATTAGGGCACTGAAAGCAAAAGTGGAATTAAAAAATTCAAACCAGTGAGTAAAAACAATTGCTCTGTGGCCTGAAAATAATTTAACAGTAAGGGCAAGATAAAGAAATGAGTTCCTCAAATACAACAACTGCTACCAAAACTGGCTTAAGCTACAAAAAGCTGGATGAATTTCTTTATTTAGAAAAGAACATATCTCACTCCATGGATTTATTTTTTTTTCCTCCAAAGAAGAGTGCCTAACCGCCTGCTGTGTCTAATAGCAGCAGCATCCCACGTCATCACAAGCAACAGCTTGGGTACCACTGCTTCAGGTCACAATCACTTCAACACAAGACCCTTGCACATCCCGCATGCTCGACCGGGCCTGAGCACAACAGTGGGTTAGCCTGTTGGATGTAACTCAGCTGAAATATATACTTCAGCTTTATACCACAGGGTACAACACCAATCCTATTTTTACGTCCCTGAGAGCAGGCCTTTATATTGATGTTTGCAGCAACACAGAGCACACCTCTAGCATTACATTTCAGTTAGTTCATTCCTTCATCATTTTTCAGTCAGCTTTCAGGCAAGAGCATGCAAGCCTGGTTATATTTGAAGTTGAAGCTAAATAACACCAACTACCTATAGAATTCTTATCTTTGTAACAATTGCAGAGATTCCCCATTTGCAAATCCAAGGATAATTCCCTTTTTCTGAACCATTCTAAAGCCTTCTGAAATACCAAGTTACACAAGCATGAAGTGCTAGCAGGGGAAGAGACTCAGAAGGCAGGGCTGCTCTTTTCAACAGGAGCAGTTCCCTAAACCAAACCATCACGGGCATTTTGCCATCCATTCTCTTGCTCCCACATTTACATTATGCTTCTAACAGTATGTGAAAAATCCTAAATAAATGAGGAGATATTCTTTCAGGGCATAACTTGACCTGTTTTCTCTCCTTTATAAGCAATGATGCAAATGAAATGGAGCGAGGTTTATCACTCAGGATGAGTCTGTGGATTTAGTGGAAAAGTTTCGTACACAACAGTTAAGTTTAATGAACCACTGAGAGGGAAACAAACTGATAATGTTTTAAAAAAAGAGTAAGAAAAAAAAAATAAAGCCAAGGTAGTTAATTATGAATTGAGTATAGACATTTGGTGTGGATGTTTACTACAGAAATAATGCTACAAATACACTACAGAGCATGTTTCTGACCCCAGGAACAGGCACCCTACACAGATTAGAAGGGGGAGGGAGACAGAGGAGAAAACTGGGACACATACACAGTGGTGCTGAAGTGAAGAGACAGAAGGACAAAACTGGCATGAATACCTGTCCATAAGTGGACAAGTTACCCTTTCTGGCTTTACTGTCCGTCCAGACATCACTAGTTTGGCTGCATTACAGATAATTTACCATTTGGTGACTCAAGATGCCCTCCTTTTTCAGATTACCCCTCAAAACAATATAGCAAGACCCAGGGAAGAAGAAAAGTCACCACCTGGCTCCTACTATTAGCATGGCAAAGGGTTGGAGTGCTTGGGATCTCTAACTTGTATCATCATCTCTACAGGAGCAGACACAAGCGAAACAATAAACATTGAATTTTACCATTTGGGATGAGCCTGCAGGTTTAGGAACATGGGAAATCATCATACAAAAACTGAAAAGAGAATTCTGGACAGGTGCCCTCTTTTCACTCCCTACCTGCTGACTT
The DNA here is from genome assembly GCA_013396935.1 of Baryphthengus martii. Taxonomy (NCBI): domain Eukaryota; kingdom Metazoa; phylum Chordata; class Aves; order Coraciiformes; family Momotidae; genus Baryphthengus; species Baryphthengus martii. The sequence goes on along the minus strand of VWZK01007928.1, from coordinate 2,495 downwards.
CTTTCCCAAGAACTTGCTTTTGCTGTAGCTATTTACTCAAATGAACAAACCCATATCTGAAAAACGGTAGTCCATTATATTAAAACCAAAAAAAAAACAAAAACAAAGAAAAAAAACCACAAAAACTCAAACAAAACCAATAACCACAAATAAAACGAAACAAATAACAACAAAAAAGTAACACAAAACACCTTCCCCGATAAGAACATTTGGAGGACAGTGATAAAATGCAAGATATCATGCCTTTAGACCAGCCCCACAAGCAAAACTTCCAAGGATGTCAATTCATGATATCGGTGCTTTGAACACACAACTAAATGACTCAACACAATCTTGTTCCAAAAGCCTTCCTCACAAGCATCTCCAAAACAACCAGTGGGTATTTTTAAACTGTTCTTCCGTAGAAGCGCTCAAACACATGCATACTTGGATACGTAAAAGCCACCACCACAATGTTCACACACCACCCTGCATTCCTCTCGACTAATCCAATCCTTACACTTGCCTCACCGTGCACCAAAATACAATTACAAAGCACCAGTGGTTTTGCAGATTTCTAGCACATCAAATCCTCCCAAAGCTTTAAATACATGTTTGTAAAAACCAACTTATGCAGCACTGTAGGTTTGAAAGTCATGCAACTTCAGTTTAGCCTTTATACGTATCTACTTCTGATACTCTTTCTGCTGCTTTATTCCATTGTCCCCAGCAGGATTTCTGATTCATTCAGCAAATGGACAATTGCCCAATTTTTGCCCTCATCCTATGACCCATTAAATGCTTACCATCTGCATCCTACAATGAATAAAAAATTCTTACAATTCTCCATAGACATGTTTATTCAGATCTGTCCATAACGCGGGAAAACTACACACAATAAATGGAAACTTTGCAATAAATATTTGTGAAATCTGTCTTTCTATTCCTTTTCTAAGGGTGGGTGACCAATATGCAATGATGAAAGCCCAGAGGGAAAAATACATGCCCACTAACTTTGGTTGCCCAAACACTCAAGGCCAAGTTTTTCAGTCAGTACTTTTAATAGAATTTTAGCTGGAGCTGTGCTTTCGAAGTATAACGTCCAGTTGCTATTCTGAACATCCAGCATGCCTATAAATCAGGCCCAAAATGCAAGCAAAACTGAAAATCATCACTACGACATATTTGCGTTATATTGTTTCTCCAGGTCACCACAACTTGGGTTTACCGGTGATTTGTATGCCAAATGAGGGAAGGAGCTCATACAGAAGTTTGTGACCACTACTGAGCTGTGTTACAGTCACATGGGTCATCTTCATTGGACACTTTGGCCGACTTCTGAGCTTCTGCTATCACAGGCTATATATTCATTCAGCAAATATTTTGACTATCTGATTTCTTAAATTTTAAAAAGAAATTACAAACGCAGCCTTTCTACTGCGAATCTGTTTGTGACTACTTGCGGCTTTCCATCCAAAGTGCAGATTTCTACCACTTGAGCTATCAGAAACACGTACTCATCGCCACACGGAAGCAAGAATAGTCCCTTACCAATACGATAGGGGGTAGAAACACTCTATGGGCTCCCAGACTCCATCCTACGCACTTCCATCTCCAGCAGCAAGACAATGCGTCCATCTACTTGATGTTTTAGTCCAGATCAGGAGAGGACTTTTGAAGCAAGCCTCCCAGCTGTCCTCCCTTCAGTGAGGATGTACATTTTACAGTGGTATCTTAATACACAAACCCGATTTCTTTTAAGCTAAACTGAACTAGCAGATTTGCTCCAAAGAAAAGGGGGCATTTAGCCCATGGACTGACCCAGGCAAATGCAGTATTTCTCAAAATTATTACACTATCCATGTTGCATCCTCAATACCAATGTCTTCATTCTACAGAAATGTTCCTCCTGTACTGCACTACTCATTGAAGTGTAAAAAGAAAAAAAAATAACATTCAGCCTTTTCCTAACTACATCTCCCATCTTTACCCACACTGACAAGTGTGGAGTTGACACCCTGAGATACATGAAGAACTGAAGGTACACAACTTGCCTTGAAATAGAGCACAAAACTTATTCAGCTTTCTAGAAAACAAACAGAATCATCACTCAGATAGCAAGTGAGCAGGAACAAGGACAGAGCTGGAACACCACCATCTTGAAAGCTTCCACAAAAACCAGATGCTTAACGAAGCAAATTTTGTTGGCAAATGTTATATACAGCATCTTCAACATCTGGGAGTGATATACTTGTGCACCTTTTGAAAACTTATGTCGAGCTCTTACAACATTGTAAATATGGGCAAAATACAACTTTTAAACACCTCATGACTTGGTCAGATGGGAGCAAAACACTCACAGAGAACAAAAATGACACATTCCCAAAAACTGCTTAATTCTCTCTCAAACCAATTTGTAATGTGCCTCCCCAAAGTCATAAAACCCTTTCCGATATGCAGCTACAGTTGTATAGAAGAAATAAATAAATAACAATAAATAATAAACTCTATATATA
>VWZK01007921.1:0-13598 GCA_013396935.1 Baryphthengus martii | reverse complement strand
CAAATATTTGATTATTTTCTTGCATTGTCTCAATTGTTTAACCCAGCTAGGTTTTGCTTTTATCCCTGTCCACTTAACACTATTTTAGAAATAGATTGATACTGCTCATTCACTCTTTGCAGTACAGAAAAAAAAAAATAGACAAGTTTATAGCAATAAATGTTAATACAACTGCTTTGTTGAGATTTTAATTTACAGTGTGTTAGCCTGAATGTGTAATATGAGAATATCAGTGTCATCTCTTATGAGGAGAGTTTAACACTCTAGTTGATTGCAATAGCTGATTATAATAGCATAGTCCCAGATTGCTCTTCTTGGAGTGGAAATATTGAAGTATTTACCCAACAAATATTTAACCAATACGATTATATAGCAGAGCACTTCTGAAAAAGTTTTTACTTTTTAAAAGTAGTAGATTTTCTCATGGACATTAAGGCTACTAACAGGTACTAAAAATGCAACAGACACTAGAAACAAGTATAAGAACAAACAATTTTTTTCAAGAGCTCTTTCTGTGACACCGTTTTGCATTCAGTGGTTTTCAAGGTATACTTCTGCTAGCTAAATAGAAAACAGGGCTATATAATCCATATCAAGGCGTAAGATTTGACAGCGATGTACTTGTATGCATCTGGTTGTCCAGATGTGTTTTTCCAGAAACGGTTGAGAGAATGCTTTTGCAAGTATATTATAAATGATAATTCAGTTGATCAAATGTCATTTTTTGGTACCAATTTGAAAAGCAAATTATTTAAGATTTTTTGCTGTATATGTGCACACATATTTTCTATGTGTCTGTATGTATGCATGTGTGCACATGTATGCACAGTTCACAGTGTAAGAGAAATCCAATCCCTAACCAAAGTTTTGAAGTTTTATTGCAATACAAACAGAAAATAATTAAAGTTTATAAACTTCAGTGGCTGGATGGTAAGAACTTAACTTTGTCAAAGAACAATAACTAGAGTTCAGTTTATATACAATTTAGTTTAGAGAGAAATAAAAGCCAATCCCCTACTACTTTAAGCTGTGCAGTAAGACGGATACCAATTTACAGCATCTTAGAATTTGATTCGTTATAAGTTTTGTAGACTTATTACTTCTGTAATAATCTGATGTCATGCTTGTAGGTTTATGAAGCCCCGTACTCTTCTCAGACATGGGACAAGGCGGCTGTGAGGTGCTTGTGAAGCCATTTCAGGAGGCAGAGGCTTCCTGTGTCAGGAATTATGGAGCCAATGCAGACCCCTCTCTGAGCTGGAAGTGCTGTCATGTAATTTCTGCAAGCAAATGAACAATGGAAGAGCTAGAGCTTTTGGCTTGTCAGCAACGTTAAAACATTGTCGTGCAGTAAAAAAAAGGGGACAAAGGTTGTGTCTCAACAGAATGTGTAATCAGCCAAGCATCTCTAGGGGCCTAAATATAAATTTGGGTACAAGAAGATTTAGGCAACATTAAAGTGATACCATAACATAGTTAGTGAACACTTACTTAAATTTAACAGCAGACTGATTTTACCAAACAGGATCAGAGACCTTATTATGTCTAAATAGAAGGAACATCAAAATGAAGAAATTGCCTCTCTGGTTCAGGTCAATGTCGTGTCTGGCACAGCAGTGTGAGCCTGACAGTGACAGATCCTCCGAAGGAAGGCAAATCACACTGCCGACCTGGCTGTTGGTGGATTTTCTTTCCAGTTTTCCCTGACAGAAGTGGTGATGACTGGCTTATGCTCTGAGGTGTCAGGATTTACATTTATTTCTGTTCTTAATTTACACATGAATGCCAAATTATTTTTCAATGCCCTTAGTCACAATCCCTATGATCTCTTATGACAGTAAGTCCTGCAGGCTGGTGATACATGTTCCAGAAGCCCTCCTCATCCTACTCAGGCTTCTGTGTTTTACAGCCAATATATTGCAGTTTAACACAAAGTAAACAAAGGTAAATTTATTTAGTTGAATAAAAACGTAAAGGCCAAGGTCATGGAGAGGCTAGGTTCAAAGTGATGCTAATGTTTTAGCAACCCTGTCACACAGTGGTGTTCATATGGCATGGAGCAATCTGGGGCTTTCTGGAGGGGCTGACAGGGCTGGAGCCAGGCTGACAGGCTGACTTTCATATGCCAGAAGGAGCTCTTCCAGCTCACTGCACAAACTGAAACTCTGGGCTGCCAAAAAAATTAGTGCTGGATAAAATTATGGACTTAAGTCTTTGTTTGACATCATTGGCCATAAACCTCACTTCTCCTAGGACTGCTGTTGCACTGGATGTGGGAATAAATAGGTTGTGAATGTAGGCAGTGCATCTCACTGATGTATTGACCTGAGGAAGGCACAGACATTCCTATGTTCTTAGCGTAGAAAATCTGTGCATCATGCCCATGAACAAATGCTCACACACTTAGAAGATTTGTTTATCTAAGACTTAGGGTCATTAAGATCTTACAGGGTTAAACAAGTTTTGCGATTTTAGGTACCTGGCATGCTCTTCAAAACTGACCCACGGATCTGTGTGCAAAAAGTGTTATGCAGAAGTACAGAGGACTGTAATAGCTTATCCAATATCCTAAGTTTTAACTAAGGTATGCTTTATTTCTAATAAAGAAGTGAAGAAGTGAGTCCTAGAAAATAAGTCAGGGTAACTGTGTGGTTTTCATTATGATGTCTTTCTTACAGAGGATGAGGCTTTGGGTCAGATGATAGACCCTTTAACTTTCAAATATAGTTTCTATCAATGGGTGAGCATGGTTGGAAGGAAATGTGTATTGAATTTCAATTTTCTCGTAAAGTTTAATCAAGATTTTCATTGAAGCAAAATGAGTATAACACAGGAATCAAGATCTGTGTCACTGAAGCACAATGAATATAATACAGGAATCAAGATCCTCTGTGCGGGTTTGAAAAAAGAAATTTTCTCTTCTGCATGAAACATAATGAAATAACTTGGAAAGAAAATTAGCATATAATTTTCTATTTCAATCCTATGAAAGAAAGTTATCATGAAATTTAACATGAGCTATTTCCTTAACAAATAATTTCACTACACTTGCTTTGTATAATGTAATGTATTTGCATATCAAGGCACTGAGCCCCTCTGTAATTGTAGAAGAAAAAAAAAAATACTTTTCCACACTTAAAAAAAAAATAAAAAAATCCAGTTCCAGTAAACATATTCAGTAAGTACGTACATGTATTTTTTTATGGTGGAGAAAAAAAAAAACTATTGGAAAGATGACAAAGTGTGGTTAGGGGAGCAAGAGTTAGATAGGGTGATAGAGAAACAGATGACGCTTTTCATCTAGTATCTCATTGTATTATACTAAACAATGCTTGGTGAAAAGTAAATGAAGAACACCTACTGTCTAAAGTTACTAATGTAAATTGTCTCTCTAATGATAGAGGTTTTGTGAAATAAAAGTTTGAATTAAAGAGAGATTATTTACTTTATTGGTAATAATGCAAATAGCGATCTTGTATGCTACCTGAGAACAATCAGTGACAGACACAGATTTCAAAGCAGGCATATCCTCTGTCAATATTCTGGATTCTTTGTACTAATTTATTAGTGTTTCTTACTGCAAGATCCCCTGACAAGTTATAATGCTTCTGATCCAGTGATTGTTCTGAATGCATGTGGTATCATTCCCTCCAGATTGTTAACAATAATGGAAACATACATTTCTTCAGTAAGCTTCTTCACTTTTAAAGTTTTAAGATGAGTCATCTCCAGAACTCTGAAATGCTGTGGTCTCCAGAATGCCAGGTGATGGGTAACTACATATTGTGTCTCCTGTAAAAAGATCAAAGCTGCTGTAGAGCTGCCTCAGCTCATCAGCGATACAGGATGCAAGGCCTACAGAGTAGGATTTCTATCAGCCCTCTGTCCCTCTACCCCTTCCATCCCAGTGGAGGATAAAAAGGAGCAATAAGGAAGAAAGTGCCTCACACAATATTGGAAGTTAAGACTTCTTAAGAAAAAATTAGTAAGTAACAGAGATAAACATGAAAAAGGGATATGAAGGGAAGACAGTTCTATACAAACTTGCTCTTGGATGATGATGGATTGTGCAGAGCACGTGGAGTCAGGCCTAGCCATACTGAGGTGCAGTCACAGCAGCTGCAGCAGAGCACAGGAATGAATGGGAAGACCCCAGCCTTCCTGTCCCTTTTTATAGAATGTGGCAGGGAAGGGGAGGGAATACCAGATACCCTCTGACCCCTCAGGGTCCTAGAGTTATCACCTGTCCTGTCCTGTCCTCCCTCCTCACACTCCCCCAATCAGTTAATTCTTAAACCACAAGAAGGAAATAATCATCATCTCCTGGCAGAGAACTTAATTATCGTTTGTTCATTTGTTTGTTTGTTTTAGAAGTTGTCCTCTTTTTTCACTTTGGCATTCTTTAATATTTATGGAAAATATGTGTTTATCATAAATATGTTTATTAAATTTACTAAAAAGAGCGTATTTTAAAACATCCAGAAAGAGGTTTCTGTTTTCCCGTGGTAGCTGAGTAATTTCTATGGCAAGCTTTGGGCACTTGCTGAAGAAACGTGCAAGTTCTTATCCTGGCAGAAACTTTCCTCCTAGAGCTCACTTGACATTATTTGTCTTAATATGAGTCCAGGCTGATTTACTCTTTCTCTGTTTTATACTTCCATTCTATTTTTCTAGTCTTCTTCAACCTCACGGTTGAACATACTTTTTTTGTTGTTGTTGTTTTTGTTTTTTCGTAAAGATTCTTTCCTTTTCTTAGTTATACGAATACTTACTAGATAGCAAGTTGACTACTTGACTTGACTTTAACCAACTCCTTAGATCTCAGAGTCATTGCTTTAGTATGAAATTATTCACATAGAATCTCATATTCCCAAAATGACAAATGCATTAAAAAAATATACCCGATACAAATATGTGAAGAGGTGTTAGTGGCTGTAGCTCATATCTAGGATCTCAGTTAAGACTACTCACTACTGTAATCAATCATTTTGGGACAAATTATTTGGGTTTTAGTTTAGTATACTGAGTTTGGAGGATTAATCTGTTTTTTTTTTATGATTTTATAGCAAACTGTAATTCTGAACCTATAATAAAATATTTATGTAAATGAGTGTTCTAGCTTTCAAATAAGACATATTTTCATTATTACTTCATTGACTTCTACCATTTTGAAAAGAAGTTTTGAAACTGAAAACTCTCTGATACAGCTGATGAAGAAAGGCCTGACATTATCATGTTGGTTTGGGAAATCAGATTTTGCCCACTGTAATCCATTATTCATATTTGCAAAGTTATTCTGAAATAAATTTCAGTGCTCTGGAAGATATTATGTAAAGAAATATGACAGAAGTTTTTCAGCTTGTCAGATAATTTGACTGACTATACTGTATAAATACTGAGGATTTTAATAATTGCTGTTGTGCATGCAATGCTTCTTGCAAATATAATTCATCTTTCTTGAACTGTCTGTCAGATGCCTGAAGTAACTATGTTTCTATTTGAAATTGTAAATTGGTGCTAAGTTGAAACCACCATTTCAGTTTTTCGTGTTGTTTAGTGTTATTAAGTGAGGTTTACTGGTATTAATGAAGAATAATGGACAACTAATCTACTAAACTGTTCCTTTTCTTTTATAAAATTATGGTGTATATATATATGTGTGTGTGTGTGTATGTGAATGTATGTTTTAAAAAAGAAAGAGAAAAAAATGTATTTCTGTCTCTTGTGTGGGCAAAAAGTCAGAGACCAGGAGTAGCTGGATGGTATTTCACCACAATTTGCAATTCTCTTTTTGTCAAAAGGAAAGATGAGTGTGGATTTTGCTTCAGCTATCTACAGATGACAGTTGGTTTCTTAGGGACCATAGTCAGCTGACACAGATTAAAGCAATGTCCAGGCCATTCTAATCTATACAGAACTTGGGTCAAAGATTCAGGGATTGTCATTTATTTCCTCAAGCAATATGGAGTCTCACATTAGCAGAGAAGTCCCTAAAGTGTGGTATGGCAAAAAAACCCTGACTATTCAAGGTAATATTTTCTAGTCCTTTAAATTAATTAGTTACTACTTTTGTGATGCTTTACAATACTAACATTTTTTTCATAAACATTTTTGCAACCTTGAATTCTGTTTCTGCCATTGCCTATGCTATCCTTAAAACAGAAGTTCTCCTAAGAAAGCAGAGACAGTGGGTATACAGGAAAAAGATGTGGTTATTTCTCCCTAAATTCTCACCCTAGTAACAAAGCAGTTCTTCAGAGAGCTGGATGAATAAGTAATGTAAGAAGTAAAACACAGTGACAACAAGTGCTCCAAGTGTGGGCTGCCTTTGCCACAGGCAGTCACATCCCTTTCACTGCCACAGCAACCTTAGGCTACAATTTCAGTTTAGAATAGAGTTGTCACCACAGACCTAGTTGGCTGCACCAAAGAGTTTCTAACCCTGGCTTTTGCAGACAGACAAATAATTCAGCTCTGATAAGCCAAAAAAAAAGAAAGCCTATATACAGATTTCTTTAGTCAGGCAGTGTGTCACATGAAAGGTGCCCATTCATAAAACATGCTTCCAGTATATACCAGCCTAAGCCCAAAAAATAAAAGTTCACTTTACATATTATTAGTTTTACCCTTGTTTTTAGCTTTTACCATGCACGTCTATCTACTAATAGCTTATCTATCTATCTACTAAGCATGCACCCAAAATCCAATGTTTACAGGAACATGAACCAGTTCATACTTGCATTTTTTTCAGTCTACATACTGTTATTGTATAATAATATAGTAGTATGTAAATCTTCTCAGTTTATTCGTGAGTACAGATGTCCTCCTTATTGGTGTATTCACCACTTCCCGATCGGTCTTGCTTTCAGAGACTCACCCAGTTTGATTGCACAACTGCAGTACTGAAGATACCCCATTTTCCAGGAAGCAGGCATTTGCTTTCTAATCAGCTTGACACATAATGATAATCCCATCTTGTATTTTTACTTTCAACCAACCTTTTACTCCAGACTGTTATCAAAATGGCTTTAGATTAATCCCAAGTAGATAGCACATCAAATCATAATTCTTAATTTTGTATGTATTTTTAATGTTATTACAAATTAATGATTTAATTGTAATTATTTCTACCATAGTTTGATGTCTCCGTTTAAGGTTCAAGGCAAAACCCGCAGAGCAGGATTCCTATTGGCCCTCTCTCCCCATTCCGTCCCATGGGAGGATACAAAGAGAAATGAGGAAGGAAGTGCCTCACACAAAATTGGAAGTCAAGACTATGAACAAAATTTAATAGGTAACAGATAAACAGGGAGAAGGAAATGTGAAGGGAAGAGGGATATACAAAAATATACAAAACCAGCTCTGGGATGGTGATGGATTGTGCAGAGCATGCGGAGCCAGGCCTAGCTGAGCTAGATTGCAGTCCCAGCAACAGCACAGTCTCACGGAGAGTGAAAACAAAGAGAAAACTCGACCTTCCTGTCCTTTTATAGAGTGTGGCAGGGGAGCGGAGGGAATACCAGTCGCCCTCTGACCCCTCAGTTGGTCCTACAGTTACCAGGTGTGCGTCCCCCCCGCCCAATTTGTTAACTGTTAAACCACAGCATTTGAATACACAGAAAAAATTCTCTTTGAGTTGATACCATTTTAATTTGAGAGTAAGTTGTTCAATTCTCCCTACCCATTTCCAGGTAAAAAAATGCATCTGTCTCTACAAACTCTTCAGAAAGCTCTTAGTGTATTTTTAGAACTGTTATCTTATTTTGCAAAACCCACTTATCTGAAGCAGCTGAAAAACAAAAGAGCAAAGATGGTGAGGCAAGGTACTTCTGTAATTGTTATGAATGGAAAAACTTTAGAGGTTATTTGAAGACAGCAAAGGCAAAGAAAACACACAAGATGGGAAAAAAAAATAAAAAAAAATAAGGGCACAGCTCAGTTGATAAGGATCAAAATAATCTCAGTTTACACTTGTGTCCCTGAGCCAACTCAAGTGAAATAAATGCAGTTTTGTTGTGTGGTGGTTTTGTGGGGTTTTTGTGTGGATTTCTTTAGCAGTGGTTATACCCTTGAATCACAAGTGGTTGCTATTTCCTCAAAGACTAATTTGTGACAAGAAAAACACTGGAGGTATCTTTTTTTTTTATTATTATTGTTTTGTTTTTGTTTTTTTTTAAAAAAAAAAAGCCAAATCAAACCAAAACAAAGCCATGTATTCTTTTTATCTGTCCTGAGTATGACAGCAATAGGTCAGGTTCCTGCAAAAAGTGCTTGTGTGGAAGTATACTACATAGTGCATGTATATAATTTGTATCTGGGGGTGTACCTAGGTGCATTGAAAATTTCAAAACCTGATTGAAGTTTGAAAACTTCATGCAGCTTTTTATGCATAATTAAAAATATTCACTATCGCAAGAGTCAGGAGCAACCTGATACAATCTTGCAAATAACATCCAGATGAAACAAGGCAAGAAGGTCTGCCTACCCTGCTCCTGATTTTCTTTTTAAATTTGTTTTAGTGCACTTGATTCACAAAAAAAAAAATATGAAAAAAAATCTTAGCTTTACTTATCACAAGTAGTAAAGTAGTACATCTAAAAGGGAGAAAGGTTTCAAATCTGCAGAACAGTAACATCTTAAGTCATTTTTTATAGTAGTATATCAACAGGACACTTCTGCTTTCATCTTCTGTTCAGATGTAGACCTAAAGAACCATGAAAAAAAAATTGCTAGTAGGCCACTGTATGAAGGGAAAAGTAACAGTTCTATGATATTACATACCTCAAGGGGGAAAATATATTTTGTTCTTGTAAGTTTTACATATGTGAGCCTCAGTATCTGCTTAAAATACAAAGTCAATTTATTTCAGCTTCTGGAAAGAAGATTAACAATAAATCCAGAGTAAACAAAGCCGTATAAATAGTTATACCTTACCTACTTTCAGGACCATATATTGATCCCATAGTGGTGTAACTACTATTGGTCAATGTAGATGTTAAATGAGAGTCTCCAAGATTTCTCACATGATCTCATAACTTGAACAACAAGATTACAAAAAGATCTTAATAGGTAAATAGGTTAGCCAAATTAAGAAAAAGTTTGTGTTATTTTCTCATTTCAGTTAAATATCTTCCTTGTACTTAGATCCTTGTAACAGAACCATTCTCTAAATACTTCTCTCTGTTTGCTTTCAGGACTTAACTAACATGACTGGATGATTTGCCTTCTTATATTAGGACTGGAGAACATCTGGATTTCCTTCCTGCAGAAATCATGGCTTGTAGCTGGTAGCCCAGCTGTTTACCATACCACTGATGTCTGAGACATGCTAGGACACTGGAAGATAGAAAGTGCTCTTGGTCCATCAGCATAAACACAAACCATATCCTGAAGAGTCTCTTGGCTTGTGGCTGACTGAGACTTTCCATGCCATCCAGATCAGGTTTTTAAACAGAGCAGATTCTAAACAGGATTTTTCCAAACTACTAAGCACTTTATTCAAAAACCAAACAGGTGCTTATCTTCATTTTTAGGTGCCATTTTACATTTGAAAATCTGGCTTATCTTTATAAAAGATGTAAGATCTGCACTTTAAACAGATTTGTCAAAAGATCTGTAATAATGAATCAGATCAAGGGTCCCTCTAGCTGGAGTCTCCAGCTTCAGCTAGTCTTTAATGGAGACTAGTATGTCTCCAGTGTTTTTATTACAGTCAGGTTATGTTAGAAACACCCTGTATTTATTCTGCGAGCAAAATACTTCCTAATTTTTTCTCCAATTGTTTTTAGGCAAATCAGTAGCAAAGCTATGTATTTACTTTCATTTTCAAAACCAAGCTTTGAATTGTCTTCTTTTCGTATCACTGTGTATCTGCTTTGAACAGTTAGTAACTTCATATATCCAGGTCAATGGAGGATAAACTCAGTAGTGCTTCATTCTTTATATTCTCAAGGTCAGCCACTCTTCCTCAAAGTATAAAATAAACAAACCACCACCACCAAAAATACTTTTCAAGGAACTGTATAAGAATACAGACAAGATATTTTTCCTATGGTGGTGATTGGATATTAGCACAGATTGCCCAGAGAGGCTGTGATGTCTCCATCACTGGAAATACTCAAAAGTGGACAGACTGTGATATGGAGAAACCTCATCTGGCCAACCTTGCTCTATGCAGAGAGCTGAACTAGGTGGTCTCCAAAAGTGCCTGTCAGAACTCAGCCACTTTGCCATCCTGTAGAATGGAAAACCCATAGGGTGGAAACACAAGCAAAAAGTTACCTCAAATGTGATGTGAGATCAGTACCTAAGAAGGTATATTGTGCAAGTATCGCTGGGCTACTTATTTGGGTCCATGTGTTTGAGTTTCTCTGTATGTTCTGTTTCTGAATATATGCAGCATTTCTAACTTACATGTACCAAGATATAGAGAAGAATTTCTAGATGAATTTGAAGTTTGTGAGGTAGCTTAGAGCAACCAAAAAAGACTGTGTAGCTCTGAAAGCTGCTTCTTACCCCCTGTCATTTAAATACTTTGTTAGAGGGACAAGGAAGAGGGAACAGCTCCTTCCCTGCTCCCCCACCTCTGTATCTTTTGCTCTGTCCTCCTTTGACTTACCATGGACACAAAGCCTTACCTGGACTTACCTCCTCTGTCAGCAGAGAATACAGGGATAACAATGACCAAAATCCTACTGAAGATATAATTTGCAGTCCTAAAATACTTGTAGGGCCTTGCAACTGCTTTGCCTCAGCCTTCAGTTTATTCATCTATGTCCATCTTCAGTTTATTCTTTCATCTCTCAGCCTGGGAGGATTAATCTTCCAGAGGTTATCCTTTCCAGACTTTACAGGATAATCAAAGGAAAGAGAAAACTTGTCTTCTGTTCAACCATTGTCTGGCACAGACCTTTATCTTAAGACTGACATTTACCCTGAATTTGTCAGCAAATCTTGCAACATTCCTTTCAAATTGTTACCCTTTCCTTCTAACATTATTGCTCTGCAGTTTGTTTTATTACTGTCACCTCACTCATTGTTTTCTCTTCTTAGGACCAAGTCCTGTAAATTATTCTTTCTGGAGAGTTTCTGTACCACTTGTAATGCCTTTATTCTTTTCCCATTTTTATCTTTTGCACTGGAAAAAATAATCCTGACAGTTTTTCATGAATCATGTTTCTATTTCAGTGTTTTCAGCTGAGAATAGATGCAATTATATACATATGCACATGAAAAGAAGTTGTTACTTAGTATGTTGTGAAGCTAAGATTTTGTTTTTGCACATCATAATTATTAAAAGAGCCCCTGGATATCAACAAAATAGTTCCACAGGACACAACAGATAGTACATAAATGCCATTTCAGGACTTCCTTTAAAACTCAGATATATTCTAAAACAAAGATAACATTGTTTTTTACATTGATGCAAGGGAGGGCAGGGTAGGGAGAAGTTGCTTAGCTTAAGGTCCAGAAACTCAAAATACTTTATTTTCTCCTTTCTTTCAAATCCTGCTGTTGAAATAAAGTTCTTGTGTTGTTTATTGAAATATTAAAAGCTGCAACAATATTATAAAGCATCTGGAAAGAATAAAAATCTTTTTGGAAGGATTACATGCAAATATAGACTTCAGAAGTAGGAGATAAATAGAATCAGTATAGAGTAGATAGAATTTATCATTCTAAGTGTTTGAAGATCCCTTTGTTGCTGGGGAAAGGCATTCTTTTTGTTAAAAGTCAGGAGTGTACTTGTCATAAAAGTCTCCTCCAAGAACTACCACAATCATTGTCACATACTGGTTTTCATTTGAACAATTACAGACTGATTCATCTGGTCAAATCATCTTTGCCATTAAACTTCATGCTGTTTTCCTAAGCTCCATTACATGCTCTACTGGAAGTATGTAAAGACCCGAAAATAAATGTCTGTCTTCAAATACATTAACTTTAAATCAGAGTTTAAAGAGTGGTTGTGTAGGAGAGCTGTCATGATGATTCTTAACCTCTTGAAAAGTGGCAGACTCTTCTCACTCCACTGTTTCAAATGACCATTTGTTATAGAAGGAATTACGAGATCAAATATTAAGAGCTCACTCTGTCTAGCAAGCAACCAACTTACATACATAGAAAAAAAACACAGGAGAGCTGCTAAGAGTTTTGAATCAAGAGATGACTCAAAGGCAGCCAAGTAACAGGAGAAAATCTGAAAATTATTGGAGATGGAGAACTCATGCTTGAAGGTGCATGAGAGCAATAATGATAACGTGCAGGGTGGGGAGGAAACGAGTAATGGGACCTGAAAGCTATGTGTGCAATAAGAGGCAGAGCAGAGATCTAGACATCGAATCATAGAATCATAAAATCAATCATAGAATCATAGAATGGCTTAGGTTGGAAGAAACCTTAGAGATTGTCTAATCCAACCTCTCTGCCATGGGCAGGGACACCTCTCAACTAGACCAGGTTGATCAAGGTCTCACCCAACCTGGCCTTGGACACCTCTAGGGAGGGGGGATTCACAACCCCTCTGGGCAATTTATTCCAGAGTCTTACCACCCTTGTATTGAAGAACTTCTTCCTAACATCTAGTCTAAACCTATTTTCCTTCAGCTTAAAACCATTTTCCCTTGTCTTATTGCTGGACACTCTTGTGAAAAGTCCCTCTCCATCCTTCCTTTAGGTTCCCTCCAGGTATTGAAAGACAGTTATAAGGTCCCTCCCTATAGTCTTCTCTAGGCTGAATAATCCCAGGTCCTTCAGTCTATCCTCGTAGCAGAGGTGCTCCAGCCCCTGGAACATATTTGTGGTCCTCCTCTGGACTTGTTCTAACAGATCTATGTCCCTTTTGTGGTGGGGGTGCCAGAACATGGACCCAGTATTCGAGGTAGGGTCTCACAAGAGCAGAGTAAAGGGGGAGAACCACCCCTCTTGATCTGTTGCCCACACCCCTCTTGATGCATCCTGGCATATGGTTGCCATTCTGGGCTGCATGAGCACACTGCTGGCTCATGTTGAGCTGCTTGTCAATCAACATCCCCAAGTCCTACTCTTCAGGGCTACTCTCAACCCACTCTGTACTCAGTTCGTAATTGTGCCTTGGATTGGCCCAACTCAGATGCAGGACCTTGCACTTTGACTTGAAGTTGAACCTGCATGCTGCAAGTTCAACTGCATGTTGAACCTCATGCAGTTTGCACTACCCCATTTTTCAAGCCTGTCCAGGTCTCTCTGGATGGCAACCTTTCCCTCAAGGAAGTGCACCGCACCACACAGCTTGGCATCATTGGCAAACTTGCTGAGGGTACACTCAATGCCATTGTCGATGTCGCTGACAAAGATGTTAAACAGCACTGGACCCAGAAGAGACCCCTGAGGAACTCCACTTGTCACAGGTCTNAGACCCCTGAGGAACTCCACTTGTCACAGGTCTCCACCTGGACATTGAGCTGTTGATCACAACTCTTTGAGTGTGACCAGCCAGACAGTTCTTTATCCATCAAGTGGTCCATCCATCAAGTCCATGTGTCTCCAACTTAAAGACAAGAATGTCATGTGGGACAGTGCCAAATGCCTTGCACAAGTCCACGTAGATGACGTCAGTT
>VWZK01007920.1:331958-351149 GCA_013396935.1 Baryphthengus martii | reverse complement strand
TGCCTCTGACTATCCCATGTTTGTCACCCCCCCACCTTCAATTCTAGTTTAAAGCCCTCTCAATGAGAGCGGCTAACTCCTGCGATAAGATCCTTTTCCCACGCTTAGATAAGTGTATCCCATCTCCTCCCAGCATGCTCAGCGTCATGTATACCGAACCATGGTCAAAGAACCCAAAGAGACTATCTGTCTGCAAGAGAAGCTGAGGAGAGCTTCTATCTTCTGTCATAAACCTGGCTTATCTGCAGCCAGGAGGCTTGGCTAGTGCTGGAGGCATCTCTTGGGGAGCATAAGAGGCATTGCTGTGGAGTGGAGTGTGTGAGACTGACAGCACCCAGCCTGGGGCCCTTCGGGGGAGTGTTCCCTCTCCTGTGGTGCTGGCAGCAGAGCCCCAGCTCAGTGAGCAGCTCATGCATGCCCTCCCAACTGCCCATCTGGGTGGCAAAATCAGCTCCTTTGAAGTGTTTTGGTTGTGATGCCAGCCAGGCAAATCAGGCAGGTTGGGGTGGGAAGGGAAAGCTGTGGGACCCTCACAACTCCCAGCCCCAACTCTGGGCTCATAGCCCACCCAGTGTTTGCTGGCAAGTCCCAACCCCACTCTCCAAGCCCTCCCTGTGTTCACAGCCCCTCACCACACTGTTCTTCCATCCTCTTGAGAGCTCCCAGCCCCACTCTCCAATCCCCTCAGGAGCCACAAGCCCCACTCACCAGCCCCTTGGGAGCATGGGAGCAGAGGTAGGGAGCAGGGCAGGGGGTCCCCAGTCTACCCACACACCAGCCATTATATGGATGTTATTAGGTGGATGTGGCATTTGTGAAAATGAATGTCCTTTTGGCAAGGGTGAACTCATGCTGCAAAAACTGGTCCTGTGTGTGGAGCCTCAAGAAAGTGATGCTGACTGAAGTTCTCTGATGACTTCTGCTTATTACTACCAGGAACTGCTGCTGACAGGGTAACAGAGATGAAAGAGTATGCACTTTATGGCCGGTCTTCTAAACTTCCTGCAATATGTATTTGTAGGTGTTAATTGAAAAACAGCCAACCTGAAATAGATCTTTTTCTTTCAGACTCCTCTGAAGTTCATCCCTGAAACACGTTAGTCACCAAGAGAGAAAGGTGGTGAGAAGGAGAGAGTCACTAAAACAAGCCTGAGGAAGAATATTTTCAAGATGGAAAAATTAACAGCTCTCAGTAAGAGATTTTTTTTTCTTTTAAAAGATTCTATTTGATTTCCAACTACAAAAAAAAATAAATAAAAAAAATAGTATAAGTCAGTGTGTGCATATGTGGGTATGTATAGTCATGATAATAAGATCAAGGTGCTGGAGCAGGTCCAGAGAAGGGCAACAAAGAAGGGTCTAGAGCACAAGTTTTAGGATAAGTGGCTGAGGGAGCTGGAGTTGTTTAGTCTGGAGAAAAGGAGGCTGAGGGGAGACCTTACCGCTCTCTACATCTACCCGAAAGGAGGTTGTAGAGAGGTTGGTGTTGATCTCTTCTCACAACTCACAAATGAAAGGACAAGAGGAAATGGCATCAAGTTATGTCAAGAGAGGTTTAGGTTGGACACTAGGAAAAACTTCTATACTGAAAGGTTTATCAGAGACTGGAACAGGCTACCCAGGGAAGTGATTGAATTGGCATCCCTGGATGTACTTAAAAGCCATCTAGATATGGTGCTCAAGGATACGGTGTAGTAGTGGCCTTGGTAGAGTTAGATAGTAGTTGGACTTGATGATTGTAAAGGTCTTTTCCAATCATAGCGATTCTGTGATAACATGCTCATAAAAAATCTTATTTATATGTTGTTTTCACCTTTTCCAGTCATGGATCTGGATCCCTGAAGGTCCTGGCCCCTGTCTTTAATCAGTGACTTACTTTCCAAACAGAAGACACAAGATTTATAGTATATAAACTTCACAAGATTTATAGTATATGAATTTCATACTAACTTACTAGGCAGGCCTGTCTTGCTTGGGTTTGCCTTGTAAATGACATACCTAACACACCTTGTAGGCATATCAGCAACAAGCTTCCACTGAGCTCAACTATCAATTGTTCCCAATACCAACTACAGAGATTAATATTATTTTTCATCATATTTCTCTTATAAAATAATTTCTAAGGGATGTTGTCATATACAGCGGTATTTTGGAAAGCATCTTTCCAAGACTCCCCCTAACATGAGTTAAGTAATGCTCCAGTTTACAGCAGACTTCCTATATCTGCAGTGATTGGGGAAGGAGAGTAAAGTGTTTTTTTCATGTGCCTGTCAGTCTCTTCTATCTGAAGATGTTTGTTTTTAAGCAAGATAAATGGAACTAGAACATAAGTCTGTATATGAATGGCCGGATGGTTCATCTACTCCACTCTCATGAGATCTCATCCCAGAGCACTGCATTCAGCAGCTCAGGGTTGCAGTGCTTGCCCCTCGCCAGCAGGACCTCCTGCCAGGCCTCCCCTGTGGTGCACCTATGCCCGACCTACCCTTTGCGACCCTATAGGGCTCCTTCAGAACCCACTCAACCCTTAGTGTGGGCTGCTGCCAGGCCTCCCCTATAGATGTGGTACAGATGTCCTATAGAGCACCCTCCAGAAACTCACAGACCTCAAGAGAGCCCTATAGGAACTCCACAGGGAGCTATGGATGCCATAGGGACTCCATGGGGAGGCCACAGATCGCACAGGGATCCTGTAGGGACCCCACAAAGACCGTATAGGGATTCTAAAGGAACCATGTAGTGATCCACAGACCCCAAGGAGATGCTGTAAGAACACAGGGACCCAATAAAGACCCTAAAGGGACGCTCCAAGATCCCATAGGGAGCCTGCAGAGACCTCAGAGCGACACTCTCCCTGAGATCCCACAGGGTGCCCATAGGCCCCCCTTTCTTCATCTGAAGAGCAGCAGCATGGACTGGGACAAGGTCTGGAAGTTGTTGCTGCAGTTATTTGGGTTTGGGAGGGGGATAGGGGGTTGGGAACTTGCAAAACACCCCCTCACACAGCAGAGAGAGGGGGCTGTGGCTCTCACATGAGGGCCCTCACCTATGTGACGAGGATGGCGTGTACAAAGCAGGAAAATATGCAAAATATTTTGTTGATATAGTTAACTCCGGGGGAAACTGAAGTCAGGAGTGCATGGATGCGTTGCTTTCCAGCAGATCTTTTGTAACTGCTCTCTCTGTTTCAGTGTGAAGTGGGTCTTTGGCCACTGGTGAGCTCTCTTGTTAGGACAGGGTGTCCTCTGTTCACATATGTGGGTTAATGATGTCCATATTTGCTGAAATGGAAAACCTGGCATGTGCACAAGTTTGAGGCCTGGCTGTTCCTCAGGTATTAGTTTCATGTATATAGGGCTTGCCACAACATCTTGTGCTTGTCGGACAGTTCTTGTTCAAGAAGACTTTTAACATGAAAAGAAATCACAAGTACTTCTCTTGGGTTTGTTAAGAAAACCAGGCACAAAAAGGCTGAATAATCTGCAGTAAATAGCATGGGCAGACAGGATGCAGACATTGTGCCATGTGTTTTCTAACGCCACCAGGGATTTGTTACAAGGCCCAAAGTTTGTTTTTTACATGAAAACAAAGTGAGCTTACACCCTCACCGGTCCTGTAAGGCCAACAGGACGGAAAGGGCAGAACTGGAGGAGCCTGCCTTTAACATGGATGTTTGCTTGCTTTTCCTTGGCTCTGCAGTAAAGAATCACACTTTGTGCTCCTGCAATCCTTCCTGTGACCAGGCAAGCAGGGAGGGAAGGATGTGTGGTGAGGTTGGCCTAAACTGTTGCATGTGCCAAGGATCTTTGCATTTCATTTCAATGTGAGTCTCTGTTTTTTTCCCTCCTGCAGAAGACAGGCCTGGTGATCAGCAGTTTTTCCTAAGCCAGTTTTCCTCATATCTCTAACATTCTATTTTATACCAAATTTTCAAGGCAACTGTTGTCTTCCTTTCCTATTCCAGTTTTCCTTTTGTATGGTACTTGGACTGCCCAGTTTCTTCATCTTTTCTTTATTTCTGCCTGGAAGATGAGAGCAAGAGAAAAATGGGAAGGTATTTTATGCTAGGAGACAGTAAAAGCTGTCACCACCCAAACGTTGATAGTCTCAGTGCTGCTGAAACATTTGCAATGGTGCAGCAGTGGCTGTGCTCAGTGGCTTGCCCTAGTCTCCCACTTCTCTGGCCCTTGCAAGCACAGATGTGCCTCTCCGTTCAGCATTTTCCTTGCACTTTGATAAGCAATGATCTTCACTTTCAGATGCTCGGGGTTTATCAGCTTTGCTGCCTACACATCCCAGGCTGTGTTTCTCCACCTGGTGGCAAGTATCTCAAGACCTCATTTAGTGGATGCAGGAGGAATCTGCTGCCATTTCCACTGGAGAAGTGCTCTCTGTGCTTCCCCTAAACTGTGGCTCATGCTGCTCAGAGTCCTTCTAGGTGTTTGTTTCCATCTCTTCCATGGCTTCACAGGAATACTGAGAAAGAAAATATTTCTTCCCTCTCTCGTGCTGAAAGGTAGTGATGGCCAGAGCATTCAGAAAGAAGATGGGAGACTTGCTTTGCAATTGCTACTACAAAAAGGGCATAGAAAAAGAAATTGATTCTTCATCTACTGTTTTAATGATAGCAATACTTTAGGAAAACAAAATTATGCTTTTATCTCTTTTCTTTCTAAATGCTGTGTAGGCTTAACCCTACATATGTAGCTCTGGGGGAGGAGACAGATGTGGATTCCCATCAGAGCCTCTCTGACTTCATAGTCACCATCATGTAGTCACCATGCGTGGTGCCTGGACCTTGACCTCTGTGCCAAGGAGTGCAGTAGTGGAAAATCTTCCAGCGTGAGAGCTGGAGGGTGCAACTTCTTCACCTCTTTGCAGACATAAGTCTAGATATTTTGACAGCCTATGATATCTCAGCCTGTGAACCATAGGCTTGAACATGTCCTTGTCCTCAGCTTCCCCATCCCTGTTCTTAAGAGTCAGGGAGAGGTTCTGCAGAGTCATCACAGGCAGACTGCAAATGACTCCTCAGGAGGAGCATGAGTCAGCAAAGGCCCATGCTACGATGGAAATGGCAGGCAAATGAAGTGAAAGATGAAGGTGTTCATGTCTAGCATCAGCTGCAGCTCCCAGCAGAAGCCTCAGGAGGCGTGTTTTCAGGCGCTGCTGGGGACCAATAAGAACATCCTGTTGTTCCGAGTGACTTAGCACTTGATGTGGTTAACTGAAGAGCGGGCACAGAGCCAGGTAGGAAATGAGCTCACTCTGTGCCTTACAGGGCAGCAAGAAGAGAGGGGAGCTGACAGCAGGCTTGTGATCAGTCTCCTTGGTTGCAGTTTTACATGGCTTGATTTGAAAATTGCCATGTATGACCAGGTGGTGGCTTCTGTCACAAGCGTACGAGATTTGTGGAGTCACAAGTGGACAGGCTGCTGTGGCCAGTACTGCTGAGCTGGCTGCTTCAGAAAAGTTTGGTCCTTGTCCTCCTGCACCTCACAGGACTTTGACCAGGTGGTGGCTTCTGTCACAAGCGTACGAGATTTGTGGAGTCACAAGTGGACAGGCTGCTGTGGCCAGTACTGCTGAGCTGGCTGCTTCAGAAAAGTTTGGTCCTTGTCCTCCTGCACCTCACAGGACTTTGACCAGGTGGTGGCTTCTGTCACAAGCGTACGAGATTTGTGGAGTCACAAGTGGACAGGCTGCTGTGGCCAGTACTGCTGAGCTGGCTGCTTCAGAAAAGTTTGGTCCTTGTCCTCCTGCACCTCACAGGACTTTGGCCAGGTGGTCGTGGGCCAGCTTGGTGACACTGCCCTGAAGTGGGGCCGGCCAGTGGTGGTGGGTGTCAGGCACAAGCTGGAAGAAGCTGTCCCAGATGCAGAGCGGTCACGACACACGCTGTGATCTCTGTTCTCCTCAGCTCTGCCACAAGTGTAGAAATCCTGGGCATTCATGTCCAGAAATGGCACATTACCCTCACAAGGAAGTGACCAGGGCAGGGCAGGGCAGAGCCACTCTGCTCTTTCCTTTCCCTGGTCCCCGTGCACACATCTATATCCCCTCCTTCTCCAAAGAATTAGAATACTGACATCCATACAAGCACTTCAGCAGCAAACTACATAATGCTAATTTTTATTACTAGAAATAGCAGTCAAGTAGGAGCAAACCTGTAATTACACGTAAATTCACATACTCCTTTTTTTTTTTTTCCCCTCTTCTCTGGGAAAGGCTTGTTTTACACAGAGACAGTCTCAGCACCAAACAATCCTACATCTCTTTCTTCAAAATACCCAGGTCCTGTTAGAAGAGCCACAGCTCAGCTAACAAAATGAAATATTTTCTAAATATTTAACAATAATAACTAAATATTGAATAGAATATGTAAATAAATCTTCTATAATAACTAAAAAGTCATTTGTGGGAGTTCAGTATTTGCTAAGAAATTAGCTTAGAATCCCGCTTCAAAACAGGAATTTCAGATTTTAAAGACATCTGGCAACTGCAATAATTAAAAAAGGAGATGGTAGGAACCTTATTAAATTATATATGCGATATGAGATATATATATATGTACATGTATCTATAGATACATGCACACACATGTATCAAAGAAAAAAATGGCAGTTTTGCTTAGGATGAGCCCAGGTGGCTACAGATAATCAGAATCTGAAACTTGCTTTTAAATTTCAGCCCTGTCTGCAGTAAAACCCACTCCGGGAGGCAAAAGCTGTCTTGCCTTTCCATCATGGTGCGGGTTTAGAGTCAGCTGCCTTGCCAGCCAGCTGGCTGCGCTGAGCTCTGCAAAACAGGGAGCTGGGGTGGGGAAAGGGGCTCCGCTACGGCTCTTCCCCTTTGTGTTGAATAATCTCGATTTTACCGGGCTGAAAGGGAAAAAGTGACTGTGACTGCTGCTGGCAGGGCAGGCAGGGCCCCGAGTTAGGGTGAGCTGGTTATTTCCAGTGACTATGTAATACAAAAAAAAGTAGCATATTAATCCGTGGACTTGTGTTTGTGCTGGGCCTGAACTAGCAGATGCTCTTGCAGAAGGACAACCAGGTTACTGGACTGCTTCACTCAGAAGAGCCAGGAGAAAGCCCTAGCAAGATACATCAGCACACCAAGCGAAACCTATCACTACAGCATCCTTGAAAGCAGCCTTTAACCCATGAGGGATGTTTCACCAACGAAAGCTTAGATACCTTGAAGTTTGTTGTGGTTTGTTTTGTTTTGTTTTGTTTGTAAAGGAAGATATAAAGAAAACCTGCACAAATTCACAGCTATTAAGCATAGACACGGCTCCTTGGCAGCCACCCGTTGTGTACCCCACCACTGCCCCACCATCCCCCCACCCACAAGCCAGAGGCGGCCCATAGGGGAATCACACTCTAATCTATCTCCAGAATTCCTCAGTGCTTTACCCAGAAGCTTTCGAGGAAACTAAGTGTTTAACTACCACCTTGTTAGTGCAGAGAAGCTAGCAGATTTGAATTATGTTATATAAATATTTGAAGCATAAAGGATTAAAGAATTATTGATAAGCAGCCAAAGCAATCTCATTTAAAAAAAAAAAAAAAAAAGCAGTGATGTAATTGATTTAGAATGCAGAAAAAAACCTGAAAGGACTCAAGAGGATTCAGAAAAGGCTAAAAAAAAAAAAAAAAAAAAAAAGCTGTGTTTTGGAAACCAATACAGTTTTACCATCTACCAGATTTTCCTTCAGCTCTTTTGCAGCCTGGGTGCTCTCTTCTGCACTCCTGAAGCGAAGCCATTTCAGCCTTCTCCCTGGTAAGCAGTAGGGGCATTGCAGGAGAGATGATAATTAGGCCCAGTGTTATTTTCTGCAGTCACAGTTTATTCCTCTGTTTAGCTTGCAGTTTGGCTATTGTTTAAGATTTGTGAGATCAGAAAGCTAAATACCTAGACAGAAAGTACTATTTGGTGCAGCCAAATAACATGGAGAATTTGAGGACTTGAAAATAATCAACATAAACTCAAAGGTGTTAATACTGTTAGGAATTTGCAATTTGCACTGAAAAGTGTGAGAGAGGAAAAAAATCTTCTAGAAACGGGCTTCAGATGGAGCAGCTACTTTGAAGAGGACCTGAGAGAAGCACAAACTGCAGAGGGACTGAGAAAAAAAGTCAACTGGCTGATCAGCAAAGGAATACCCATTTCAGATCCAAGGGCAAACAGATAAACTGAGAGTTGCAAGAAGTCAAGCTAAGTTAGACCTTGCAAAGGATGTTAAACAGCTAGTAAGAGGCTCTGTCTAAAAGTAGGCAAGGGAAAGGAACTGCATTGTTTTGAAGGAGCAAAACTCATCTTGGGTCACCCAAAATACAGGCAAAATTAGTTACCTCAACTTGCACACACCACTGGCTGTCAGCATCTCCCAGGGCACGTGACTCCAGAAGTCCCCTGGCTCCTTCAAGCAAGGTCCTTTCCCTGTGCCCCCTCCTTGCACACATCCTCCTCGGCTGGTCACAGAATGGCTGCCCAGCAGCAGTGCGGGTCAGGAAAAATGAACTAGCTTGGCCAGCACTGAAGTGAAGAAGCCTTAAAAACCAAACCAAAACAAAACAAAACAAAAAAACAAACCAAACCAAACCAAAACAAAAAAAAAACAAACAGAAGAGTCAGCCTCCATCATTTACAGCAAGTAAGGTTCCTACATACGACCGCTTTGAGGACCAGCAAAAATGAATATTGCCTGTCTGGAGTTGTCCTTCACAAAGCCCAGAACACAGCAGAAGGATGCTGCTGGGGAGGCAGTCCCTCCCACAGCCTGCTCTGCCCCTGAAGCCGCCTCTAGGCACTACATAAACAATTAACGAATGTAAGTAAAAAAACAGGTGAATTGTATTTTGAGCTCCAGACTGAATTTTTGCTGTTCTAACAGACATTGAATCATTTATCATGTATAAGGAAAAGGGACATATTGCACCTACAGTACAAAGTTTGTTTTATTTCTGCATGGTTTTATCTTGACCAAATCTAAAATTGAAAATATGCATTTAGAGAAATAATCAGTTATTTGACTCAGAGTTTACCAATACCTTTCAACATATATTGAGCCAAGTACAATCAGAACATGAATTAGTGTTTCATCTGCAATTTCAGTAAAATTAAATATTCCAGTGTGGTTGTACAGCCCCCTCCACCACCAGCCTGTGCCACTTTGTGGGGCTGACTCCTAAGTCATGCTGTGAGGCTGATCTTGTTCTGCTTGGCAAGGCTGACTCCCAGGCCACTTTGTGAAACTGGTTCC
The DNA here is from genome assembly GCA_013396935.1 of Baryphthengus martii. Taxonomy (NCBI): domain Eukaryota; kingdom Metazoa; phylum Chordata; class Aves; order Coraciiformes; family Momotidae; genus Baryphthengus; species Baryphthengus martii. The sequence goes on along the minus strand of VWZK01007920.1, from coordinate 341,881 downwards.
ATTACTGTTTAGCTTTGCAGCATAGGAGACTGAGAGAGCTTGGTATCTTCTGGCTTTGCAAGTCAATATGAAACTAAACAGACTCCTGCACCATCTGGAGACAGGTTCAGCAAGTTGGAACAGCTAGGCACCCACTAACTGGATCCATCATTCCTGAATACTCTGGGAAGGTGCCAATGAAAGACCACAGCCCCATCTGGGAAGAACCAAGCTGGTCTGACAACACTAACAGCCACAGTGGGAAAGCAATAGCTATAGTACTGACCAAAGTCAATCATCTTGCAATCCTAGAACTACTGATCCTAGAGGTGAGGCCCGTTGCAGCTCTCCAGATCTCAGCGGGCTGAGTATCAATATCTCCCCTTGAGCTGAGACGTCTCTTAGATCAGACTCTGACCGACTGCTGGTAAAGGTGACAAAGGGAATCATCATCCATCTCTAAAGACTGAAGAGGGGAATCACTGTCTGTCTGCAAAGACGGTTGAAGGGAATTACTGTCCACTTGTAATGAGCCAACAAAGGGAGACGTGAGTATTTACAACCTCCAGGATTTTTATGAAAATCCTAGTGATCCTGGGGCACACAAATGTACTATAATCCGCAGAAAGGAAACATCTCAATTATATGCTAACTTCTATACCTGTATAGAGCTGTATCTGTGTGTCATTGGTTTTTGCTTGGCCAACATTTTTCATTTTATGCAAATCACTGTATTTGTGTCATGTAGGTACCCACAAAACAAAGAGCAGCTGCTATCAAAAAATGGGGAATTATTGCAAGCAAAGTTGCCCAGCACTGCTTCTGAGCAAATACAAGTTCAGATGTCTGTTGGGAATTTACTACACAACTAATTCTTAAACTGAATGAAAGATGAACCAAAATGGGCACATACTCACAAGTAAAGGGGAAACCTCCCACATAAGAGTGTCCAAAGTACCACTTACCCAGCTGAGGGGGGAGGGGATGAGTGAGATTTGCTCAATCTACAGACTCACGTGTCTGACTGCTAGGCCTGCTGCTCTGTAAGGAGCCAACTCAACTGTTATTTAGGCAGGACCCCCTTTACACCCTAGTCAAGTGTGCACCGTGTTCATCCTAATTGCTTGAGGGGACAAGACCAGACAACACAGGCTAAGGGTCCAGATCCTGAGGCGCCAGTAAATCACCGTGAGGTGTGGCTTAATGTCTGAGGCATCAAACCGCTCTGACCTACCCTAGTTTTGTCTCTTTTGTCCGTCAGGGAGGCTGGACCTGTCACAATTTTTTAAAACTAATTATTGATTTTGATTAAGCACTGCTATATTATAAGTCACTGTATCAGTGTTAATATACTTGAATTGCTGCTATCAATTCAAGTTATTTAAGAAACATGATATTGTACTAAGCACCACACTCAACTCCCAGTATCTAGATTTTCTTGGGCAGCTGGCTGAACATGAGCCAGCAGTGTGCCCAGGTGGCCAAGAAGGCCAACAGCATCCTGGCCTGTATCAGAAATGGTGTGACCAGCAGGAGTAGGGAGGTGATTGTGCCCATATACTTGGCACTTGTGAGACTGCACCTTGAGTACTGCGTCCAGTTTTGGTCACCACAGTATAAGAAGGACATTGAGGTGCTGGAGCGGGTACAGAGAAGGGCAACGAGGCTGGTGAGAGGTCTAGAAAACATGCCTTACGAAGAGCAGCTGAGGGAACTGGGGTTGTTTAGTCTAGACTTCTCTAGACTGAGGAGGAGGCTGAGAGGAGACCTCATTCCTCTCTACAACTACCTAAAAGGAGGTTGTGGCAAGGCTGGTGCTGGTCTCTTTTCCCAAATTACTAATGACAGGATGAGAGGAAATGGCCTCAAGTTGTGCCAGGGGAGGTTTAGATTGGATATTAGGAAGAAATTCTTTACTGAGAGAGTGGTTAGGCACTGGAACAGGCTGCCCAGGGAGGTGGTGGAGTCACCATCCCTGGAGGTGTTTAAGAGATGAGTAGATGTGGCACTTCAGGTTATGGTCTAGTGGTTATGGATGCTGGGATGAAGGTTGGACTAGGTGATCCTGGAGGTCCTTTCCAACCATAGTGATTCTATGATTCTATAAATCATTGACCAAGTCTGGGACTAGGGGTACATTTAACCTTATTCTCTGAAGAAGTCTGGAGGGCAAAGAGGTTTGTTCTGAACCTTGTGACCAAACAGGAGGGCATTCCTTATCCCTCTCCTTCTGTAGCCTTAGACACAAACCGTTGACCAGGTCTGGGATCAGGGAGGGATCTGACCTTGTCCTCTGAAGGAGTGCAGAGGGGAAGGGGATCCATTGCTGAACCTTCCAAACAAATAGGGGGATTTTCTTTACCTCTAATATTTAAAATCTCCCTGATATTCTTAGTCATAAGCCATTGACTGGGTCCAAGATTGACTCTAGCCACACTCAGACTCCTCTTTGGAAGTCTAGAGTGCAAGGGGGTCCATTCTGAAAGCCTGGTAACTTGACAGGAGAGTTACCCTTCCCCCTTCCCCTTTCAATCCCTGTGAAAGTCACTTCTGATATACATATATACTACTTCTATACATATATATATTTGCACAAATACTGTAATCCCATTGCTTTTAACCAATTTGCTTTATAGTAACCAAATATAGCAATCAAATTGAACCTTAATTAATCTGTGATTTTTCCTAAATCGTATCAAATATATTAAACTTCGTCAAATCATTAATCTATCTCAATAAACTATTGCTGCCTTCATGTGAGTGAGGTGCATTCCACTCATTCCATGGCAAGCAGTCTTAAGTCAGGATTCTGTAACAAGTGATTTAAGCGATTTAAAGGGGAACCTCTTTTAAACACCCCTGTGACATCCAGTTACTAGCCTTGCACAAGTTGGTTTAGCAATACAGTAATTAAAACACCAGAGGGTAGGAGCCTTAGCAGAGCTCATTTTATTCCAGCCTAAAACATTCATCTCTGGCAACAAAACTGGGCAGGAAGTTACTTGTTTACAGCTGCTACAACTCTGCTGCTCCATTTCCCTATGTGGACCAGGCTTTGTTGCATCTCGGTCCCCAAACACCTCACCACAGACGTTTTTGGAGTATTTCTGTGTGCTAAGAGCCTTCCAGACTCCCAGAGCACACATCATCAACTAGAAAGGAAATTACTTTTCAATCTTCCAGCTCGCTACTGCCACCTTCAGCAATAAAACTCAAAATAAATAGATTTATTTAGTATTTTAGTCAGCTTTCTGCCTTCATAGCTAGCTCCGTCACCATGGCAGCATGATCTCACACCTCCATATAAACACCATCAGCACCGCAGGACAGCATGGAAAAAGTTAAGGACAGCTGTAGAAGCTGCTTAAGGAAATAAGCAGTCAGAAGACAAATGCAGTTCTCAACTATTAAGGTTTATTACAAGTTTGACCAAAGTAGTTTTATTCTCAAGTTTTGTTTACAAAAGTCTAACAATTTTCCCAGGTTGTCAAAGATTAATAAAAGAACTGAGATGGCATTGCATTAGTGCATTAGAAAGCAAAATCGGCCTACAATAGTAAAAAAAAGGAAGAAAAAATAAAACCACAATTTGTGTAAAATGAAGGTTTTAAATACTTCAAAGCAATTGCTGGTATCGCAGGCAGAGCCTTCACAAGCATGTCTGTTTGTACTGTGTCCAATGTCAATTTGTTAGCTGCAGTACTGCCCCTTCCTCGTCTTCAGCGCTTTTGTTCTAGAGGCAGAACTACCCTCTCTGCCCCCAACCAGGAAGCTGACCCCCTCTCCTGATAAGCTGGGCCGTTTTAACATGGAACATCTCCCCAGCAGCTTCTGCAGCTGCCACACTTTGCAGTTTTTCTGATCAACACACAGCCGATCAGAGGAAAATGGCATCTTGAAAGAGCGACACTGCCCGTGGTGAGTGGCCGCTCGCCCTTCAGCTTCTGCTCGTAAGCATCAGATATTTCAAAAGCTATTTCAAACCTAATTTTGCCTTAAGGCCTCAGTTTGAATCAGCTGCCCGTTACAAATTAATTTCAAAATGGCAGCAGAGGAAGCACACCCAGCTGAAGACCCCACTGTGTAAAGAGCAGAGGAACTGCAGAGACGGGATATTGCGTATCCAGGCCCAGCAGCCAAACCAAACATCCTGCAGATACACAGGAATGTGTAAGAAATGTGTAATAAACACAGAGCTCCACTACGACACTCTGCCAAAAGCAGTTTTTCTTTCCATTCAAATTAGAACTCTGCACTTTGCTGAACCAGTTTGACCCACGCCTCTTGGGGGAAAAAAAAAAAAAAATAAAAAAATAAATCAACAAAAAGGCAGCAGTTTCACTGAAAAGCATGCAAAGATTTGGCAAGATACTTCAGCTTTATTATGGCAATGGTATATCTGCCTTGATTTTAGTTATGTACTTCCTCTTGCCTTGGGGATAACTAAGAAACTTTAGCAGTAGAATTTAGGAATCGTGAGGTTCCATTACCGACTCTCATGAACTTCAGACTGAAGCACTCTAGCCCTTGATTCGGCTGTAGCCAGCACCTCTGTACCTTTAAACATGGTGTGCTTAGCGCCCCAAGGTTTTACTGTAGTTAAGACACGGAAGGTGAACAGAACAGGAGAAAATATCCAACCAAAGCAAACAATAAGAGCATGAAAGTAAGTAACAGCAGTTGAGGATTATTCAAGCAGTACAGGTATGAGTCCTGCAGAGCAAGCACATAGCTGAAGAAGGAAAGGAAAACAAGAGAATACAGCCATTACAGACAGAACAAATATACTGGTGTCATGGAACAATAATCCTTCAAAGACAGTGAATTCTTTTTGAACTTACGTGGGGATGCTGTGAGGAAATTGTGTTAAAGGTTAGTAAAACAGCCGCCTCATTATGCAAGCGAGATGCGATTACCTATTAACCGCTTGTCTCAGTTTACCAACTGAAAGTTAAGAATTTTATTCTGGCATTCTGACTTATTACAGCTGGTATTTCTTACAGCCCAAAATGTTTTAACTTGGATTATTTATCTAGTAATTAACTTTTTGGATTAGCTACCCAATTTCTCTTCAATCGACTGATCCAAATCTTCAGCCCCGTTGTTAAAAAGATGGCAGGTGAAGTCCCACCATGTCACCTGGCACCGACGCAGCAGTGTGCACTTGGGACATTGCTCTGGGCAACACACCAGTACGTTCTCCCAGCAGGTATCCTAAAAGCCATCCTCGATTCAAAGTTCAAAAATTCAGAACCATCAAGCAGGACAGGTATAAAGTCCATCCTGCCGGAAAGCAGAGGAAACGCTGCCAGTTTCTCTCCAAACTTTGTTCTCCAAAGGAAAACTGAGCAAGATACTGTAACGGTGGGTCATTCAGAGATTGCCTGACAAATGTTGAAGTATTCTTCTAGGTGAGATTTGTTTTTTAAATTTAGCTATTGAATGTCTTACTATATATTAAAAAAACATTTAGATATAAGCGTCCAGTCTTGAAAGATCTACATGACAGTTCATCAGCTCTCCAGGATAAAAAAAAAAGTTTCCACTAGCCATTAGAAAAACCTGTGTACAATACATGGGAAACTTCAACACTTCATTTTTATTTTAAATCCTTTTTTGAGGTTAGATGTGTTTTACTATCTACTATTTACTAATGTATGAACTATAGTTCACACTATCTCCTTCCAAATATACAGGTTTCTCAATTTACTCAATGCATCACAGGATGCACAAAAATACCGTAACTGTTAACCGGCATTTGTGCTATCCAATCTTAAAAGAAGAATACACCACAGAAGTTATCTTTTTTTTTTTTTTTAAGGCTTGTATCAGTTTAAACTAAACCTACAGCTGAATTTTCTACTACTCTTCAAAAATAAATTTGAGTATTTGCGTTGCAACTTCTGAACATACTCGAGTTAACATTCCTCCTTTCTGATCCCACCAGGGCTGTACATTGTTTTCTCTAGAAACTTCACATTAACCCAAAGAACACAGAGACGTAGCATTGAACTTTTGCTTTAATGGTCTCAAATTCTGTGACAGATTTTTGGTCAAGTTTCCATTTTAAAAAATTTATCGATTTTAAAGACTAATAACTTAAACTGCCACGAAACAAATGGTCCACAAACATTCCTTTCCTTCTGAAGCTTTTACGATGCATTGTAATCATTAACCAGTCTTTTACTATTAAACTTAAATGGCCAATTGAGACAAACAGTTCTGAGACCGTTCTTCCACCACTGATTAAGACTGAGGTGGCAGCTGATGTACAGAATTTTCATTTAGCCTTCTGGGCCTTCTGGGCCGACTTTGTGACCTTGCCAGCTCCACCAGCCTTCTTGTCAACTGCCTTGATGACACCAACAGCAACCGTCTGCCTCATGTCACGCACAGCAAAACGACCTGGAAACAAAAATACGTGTTACGACTTTTGTCGAGGGCTACGTACCCACAGCACACCAGCGACACGCAGCTTGGGCCAAGTGGGCAAATACCACTCTAGGCCAGTAAACTGCATGAGACTGGGACAGAGATACGTCATTATCCAGAGAGTACCTCTGTACACAGCGCAAGTTTTGGTTCTGCTTCAAAGTTTCTACTGAAGTAACAGCTTTTAATAGCATTTTACAGAACATATTACACGCAGACACCACAAATCAAGGAGCGTCTTTTTCCAGAATTCAGAATTTTAGGAGATGCCTTACCAAGAGGAGGATAATCAGAGAAGCTCTCAACACACATAGGCTTGCCAGGGATCATATCAACGATGGCAGCATCTCCAGATTTCAGGAATTTGGGGCCATCTTCCAGCTTCTTGCCGGAACGACGATCAATCTTCTCTTTGAGCTCAGCGAATTTGCAGGCAATGTGAGCAGTATGGCAATCCAGCACAGGGGCATAACCGGCGCTGATTTGGCCAGGGTGGTTCAGGATAATAACCTAAAAAAATAGGAAAGGTTTAAGTTAACTCAGGGATAATTCTGAATACTGACTGACATGCCTTACATCATCTTCAGACAGCTGCAAAAGTTACCTGTGCAGTGAAGCCAGCAGCTTCCATTGGAGGATCGTTCTTGCTGTCGCCAGCAACATTGCCACGGCGAACATCTTTCACAGACACGTTCTTAACATTGAAGCCAACGTTGTCACCAGGCAGAGCTTCGCTCAGGGCTTCGTGGTGCATCTCAACAGATTTCACTTCAGTTGTAACGTTGACAGGGGCAAATGTAACCACCATGCCTGGCTTCAGAACACCAGTTTCCACACGGCCAACTGGTACAGTACCAATGCCTATAAAAAAATTAAAAAACAGAAGCAACACTAGTCATCAGCTCAACAAATATATGCCCTCATAGGAAAAAAAAACAAAAGACATTTGAGATAAATGTTCTCCATTTTTCAGTTGAAAAAAAACCTCTTGGGCAAACAACTGCCATTTCTGTCACTAGCTCCTTATGTTTTAGTAGGTTATTCATGCGCAATTTTACCCAAGATCCTCTTAAAGTCTGTCAAGAGCCTTTCGTGCCCTGGGAGCGTAGCACAGCTAAGTCACAGATGAGCCGTTGCCGGTGAGCAAACAGCTCTAGCAAGAGGACACATACCGCCAATTTTGTAGACATCTTGAAGAGGCAGACGCAGAGGTTTGTCAGTTGGGCGAGTCGGTGGCAGGATGCAGTCCAAAGCTTCAAGGAGGGTGGTTCCACTGGCATTGCCATCCTTCCGGCTAACCTTCCATCCCTTGAACCAGGGCATCTGTAACAGAAACAAGCCCGGCCATAAATTGTCTGTCAATTACAACAGCACCAAGTGGCCTATCTGAGCCACTTATTATCTCGGTTCAGTAACGCAGAGTGAGAATTTATGAAGTACTGAGATTTATTTTTGACCTCGGCACTTCCAAATGTAACTACTAAAAACCGTATGCATTTAACTACTGCATTATTCATATCAATAATCCTCCCAGTGGCATTTTGTAATATATACAAATGTCAAACCTACATTAGAGCTAGGCTCCAACATGTTGTCTCCGTTCCAACCAGAAATTGGCACGAAAGCTACAGTGTCTGGGTTGTAGCCAATTTTCTTGATGTAAGTGCTGACTTCTTTGACAATCTCTTCGTATCTCTTCTGGCTGTAAGGTGGCTCGGTGGAATCCATCTTGTTGACACCGACAATCAGCTGTTTTACACCCAGGGTGTAGGCCAGAAGGGCATGCTCACGGGTCTGCCCGTTCTTTGAAATACCAGCCTCAAACTCACCAACACCAGCAGCAACGATCAGGACAGCACAGTCAGCCTTCGGAAAGAAGAAAACAAAGCAAAACACTTCATTATAATGCTTATGCACACATCAAAGTAGTAGGGGGAACTTCTCCCCCTCCCCCCAACCAGCCAACCAAGAAACAACCTGTCTGAACTTCCCAGATCCTCAGTTCTATTTACGTACCTGAGATGTTCCAGTAATCATGTTCTTAATGAAGTCTCTGTGTCCAGGAGCATCGATGATGGTGACGTAGTATTTGCTTGTTTCAAATTTCCACAGGGAAATATCAATAGTAATACCACGCTCACGTTCAGCTTTCAGCTTGTCCAAGACCCAGGCATATTTGAAGGAACCTTTGCCCATCTATAGATTTAAAAAAAACATTTGGTTCCCCACTCTTTTTTTTTTTTTGTAAAGAATGACACATATTTGCATTTACTTCATAAAGATCACACGCTGGCTGAAGAACAAAATCTAAGAATAGTAAGTGGTTTCATACTGAAAAATGTTGCTGTTTGTAGAACAAGCAATGAGATACTTTTGGCGCTACTGGTGAGAGATGCCAACTGTTTTCTGTTATTTAACCTGTTGACACTTCGGCCCTCCTGACAGCTTGTTAATTGCACTAACACATCTTTATGACAGATCTCTTGAGCTGAAGCCCTACTATCAAGTGTCCTCTACAAATCTAAGTTCTACTACTGATGCAGTCCTTGTGATAATCACCATTTTAACTGCCACTCAGCCCAAAAATCGCTACATTTCATTCTGGCCTGTGCTTATTAAGACCTATGATGTTATCACAAATGAAAAAAAAGAAAAATTATCATCAACGAGACATTCTACATACTCAAAACACCCAAATCGCACATCTTTCTCATCTTCAGAAGTAAATCGTATGAAAGGAACTTCTTTTAATTTTATCCTCCACTACACAAATGCGAAGAGCAACACAGAGATCTCCACTTCATTTACCAGACACAATTATGCAGATGCAGCTTTTACAGTACCTCTCTTTATCCTGTTCTACACATCACAACTTGAGTTCCACCAACTAACATAACGACAGATTCAACACTTCAGCACTTGTTCAACTACGGGGACAACTGCAACCTAACTGCCACCCTGTGGCCACAGTACACTTACGCACTTACTCAACTACTGGGACAGTTGCAACCAAATCGCCTCCCTGTGGCCACAAAACAGTTTGCAACTTCGTTTTGCAACCGAATCTCTTTATTCCCTCCTACACTTCCAAATTTTGCTGGATGTCAGAGGCCCACACACCTCGGCTGCTTCCTTCTCGAACTTCTCGATGGTCCTCTTGTCGATACCACCACATTTGTAGATGAGGTGGCCGGTGGTGGTGGACTTGCCAGAATCGACGTGGCCGATGACGACAATGTTGATGTGGGTCTTCTCCTTTCCCATTCTGGATGCCGGTTAATTCCTTTCTTTCGGCAAAAGAGAATCGACACCTGAAACAACGTTGCCCCGAAAAATACCAGTTATGCCTCCAGTGCGAACGCCCTCCTCGGCGCAGCAGGTCGCCGCGGGCAGCGATGGCGGCCAGGGAGGCCTGGGCCTGGTCCGATCGAGATGGAGGCCCCGTCCCGGCACAGCCCCGCCCCGTCGAAGGAGGGGAGGGGCCAGGCGACCGAACTCCGGCCGGGGGCCCC